>VXBL01008815.1:21963-67928 GCA_013400195.1 Aramus guarauna
CGTCGCTCGTGGGGGGGCCCCCCCCCCGTTCCTACAGCGCGAGGGTGGCTTGAGTTTGCCCGGCCTCTGCAGCTGCTTTTTTGGCCAGCCGAAACGGAAAGTGGATTTAAACGCTTCCCCAACGGGCGAGGGCTGTCCCCATCCCTGTTAGTGAGCTTTTTCTTTTTGTTCAGCGTCCGTCCCGGTGCTGCGATTGCGCACACACGTATATCTGGTTTAAGGTCTTTATTTTATTCAGGCTTTGCTAAATGAGCTGGTAGCGTGCAGCGGGTGCCAGCGCAGGGCACCCCGCCGGCACCGCACCCCCTCCACCCCACGGACGCGCCGTCCGCCGGAGCTGCGGGGTCCCACCCGTCCGCAGCGGAGGCATCTCGGGGTGTCGGTGGCACATCCCGCCCCGGATTTCGGCGGAGACCCGCAGCCCCGCAGGGATGGAACCGCTGCAGTGGCCGTGCCCTCGCGGCCGGGGCCAGGTTTGGGGACAGGGGTGGCCGCGGCCCCTTCCCCAGCAGCCCCAGTTCCCAGCCAAGCAAATTCACCGATTCCCTCGCTGGTGCGTTTTGCTCAGTGTTTAGACCCGAGGTTACAGAGGACCTACCGCGGGGAGAAGGATAGAGGAGAAGGCGGCTCTCCTTGATTTTAATCGGGGTTGAGGTTTAGCTGAAGTGAAAACAGATCGGGAGTGACAGTTTTGGAGCCTGCTGTCAGGGTCTGAGCGCGGCGCGGCGGCAATCCACCCCCAGCCGCCGAGGGCCCCCATCCTCCTCCTCCTCCTCCTCCTCCTTGCTGGCCGAACCCAGGCAGAGCCGCCGCCGCCGAGCGCAGGACGGGGGCCGTGCAGCCCGGCTCCACCGCCGGCATGGCCGCGGGACGGCTTTGTCACACGCGGCCCCTGCGTCCTCCTTCCTCACAGTGCTTTTGGCTGGGGGCAGCGCCGGGCAGGATGTGACCCTGTGGTGGCCACTGAGCGTGGACTCACCGCCGTCTTCTCCAGCCCTGTGCAAAGGGATGCTTGAAAAAGGAAGGATGGGGTTAGTGCTGCATCCCGGGCCCCGGCTCGGTCAGGACCCANATTTTTTTTTTTTTTTTTCCCCTCCAAGTCGCGTACCCGCTCGGGAAACGGGCGCTGTCTGTGCGGCGAGGGGAGCAGCTCACCGCGGCGGCGGGGCTCACGCCCAGCACACGGGGACGAGCTCCATCCCGCCGGCTTCGGCTCCGATCCGTAGCGAAGCGACGTGCCTGCTTTTGGCGAAGCAGAGGATGCTTTCCCAGCGCCGGGATGTGNTCGGTGGCACATCCCGCCCCGGATTTCGGCGGAGACCCGCAGCCCCGCAGGGATGGAACCGCTGCAGTGGCCGTGCCCTCCCGGCCGGGGCCAGGTTTGGGGACAGGGGTGGCCGCGGCCCCTTCCCCAGCAGCCCCAGTTCCCAGCCAAGCAAATTCACCGATTCCCTCGCTGGTGCGTTTTGCTCAGTGTTTAGACCCGAGGTTACAGAGGACCTACCGCGGGGAGAAGGATAGAGGAGAAGGCGGCTCTCCTTGATTTTAATCGGGGTTGAGGTTTAGCTGAAGTGAAAACAGATCGGGAGTGACAGTTTTGGAGCCTGCTGTCAGGGTCTGAGCGCGGCGCGGCGGCAATCCACCCCCAGCCGCCGAGGGCCCCCGTCCTCCTCCTCCTCCTCCTCCTTGCTGGCCGAACCCAGGCAGAGCCGCCGCCGCCGAGCGCAGGACGGGGGCCGTGCAGCCCGGCTCCACCGCCGGCATGGCCGCGGGACGGCTTTGTCACACGCGGCCCCTGCGTCCTCCTTCCTCACAGTGCTTTTGGCTGGGGGCAGCGCCGGGCAGGATGTGACCCTGTGGTGGCCACTGAGCGTGGACTCACCGCCGTCTTCTCCAGCCCTGTGCAAAGGGATGCTTGAAAAAGGAAGGATGGGGTTAGTGCTGCATCCCGGGCCCCGGCTCGGTCAGGACCCAGCGATGCCAAGTTGCTTATCCAGGGCAGGGAGAGACCCCGAGGGTCTCCCTTCCCGTGTCTCCCATCAGCCGTTCCCAAAGAGCATCTCTGGCTGGGGTGAAAGTCCTGGCTTTAGGCCGGTGGAGGCACAGGCAGAGCTGGATCCGGCCCTGAACCTGGAGGAGCTGGGATTGCGGGGGCCAGGCTGGTCGTGCCTCCCCCCTGGGTCTCGCTCGGTCCCCACGCGTTTTCCTACGTGGGGAGGGGACCAGCAGAATGATGCTGTACCCAGTCTGTGCCTTGCGTCCCCAGCCTGGGGCGGCAGAAATGGGAAGAGCTGCCTGTTCCTCCATCCCTGGGTCAGAGGAGGCTAGGACCTGCCCCAGGTGCTTTGAGAAATTCGGTGGCATGCACGAGAGTAGCCCTCAACCCCTCATCTTTCACCCTGCACAGCCTGGCATTGGGCTGCCATCTACTTTTTTTTTTTTTTTAATTAAATAAATCATCAGCTAAATCGGTTGGTTTTTGTAGAGACCAAGCGTGGTCAAAATAACACGCTCCTTGCCCATCCTGACCTGGCACCTCCTGTTTGCCCCCGTGTGCTCTGGGTTGGTCCGTCTGTCTGTCCGCCGGCGCCTGGACAGACCCCTCCAGGGCAGCTCCGTCCCTGTTTCCAGGGATTAGAGAGAGAAATGGAGATGGGATGGGATGAGGCAGTAGATTGCTTCGCTCTCGGGATGAAGGGATTTGTGGACTGCCCCCAGATCGGTAGATTGAAAACGGAGGGAAATTACTGGGATGCTGCTGCCTGCGGGATTAAAGCCAGGGCAGTCCGCAGGCTCTGGTGGAGGGGNGGGGGGCGGGAGGCTCGGGGGGGGGGGAGGGGGGGGGGGGGAGGGCGGTGGGGGGGGCCGTGGGATGCCTGCTGCTCGGAGCCGCGAGGAGATGCTCCTGGCTGCATCCTCATCTGTTTCGGAGGACGCACTGGAAGCAGCTGCCCACCAGCCCCAGCTCTCTGGGGTGCCCCAAAGGGCGTGCAGCACGACGGGCCAAGGCGGGCAGAGGGGTTGGGGGACAGGACCCCACGTCCCTGCTGGCTGGATCGAGAAAAATAGTGTGTGGGGGGGTCAGTGCCGGCTCTGCAGGTGCTGCGGCCACGCACGCGTCTGCGCAGCAGCGGCGCACAAACAGCACGGGCAAAAGTCTTGTGCTGGTGAAGCCCGTCCAGCTCTTTTAGGTGAGGATGGGGTTACCCCCTCCAGGCTGGGGGTAAGGCTGTGCCGACGCGGGCATGGCAGCGGGAGAAACGTGCCCGTTGCTTCCTGCTTTCCCGAGGCCCCGGAGGTACTGTCCTCTCCGCAGCCCCCCCCAGTTAAAGGAATGGCAGGAGTGCGGCTGGAGCTCTTTGCAGAGCTGTGCCCTCATTTCCAGGCTGCTGGAGGACAAGCTGCTTGTCCCCCGAGGACCACACAGCTCCCCGTCGTCTCTCCTCCTTTATGGTATGGACCTTTTTTGGGTGTCCTTAGTCCTTTCCCTGAAAAATGGGTGGAAAAACTGGCACATGGGGGACTGCCATCTGATTGTCTCACCCCTCCATCTCCAGACGGTTTCCAACGCAGGCTGCGCTGGCATCCTTCGGGCAAGACACGGGTCCTTCGGAGCTGATGCACGGTCCCGGCAGAGCATCCCCGGGGCATCTGTCACGGCATCTCCTGGTGCGAGGCAGCATCTCCTGGCTCCTGATCCTTAATTTCTGGCTGGGGAAAAAGAGGCTAAACAGGGTGCGTGCCTGAAGCATGACTGACCTTGGGCATAGCACAATGTCAAGGTTATAAGTGCAGTTGTCCAGCAGAGATGAGCTTTACTTGCAAATATGCAAACATTTGTAAGATTTAAACAACGGCGACTGGCAGAATGACATTGTCACTGGCAGCACACGGCTCTGGGGAAGCTCTTTTCCAGTGCCCGACCTGGATCTTCTTCACTGCAGTGAAGCCCCTCACTCAAGACCGTTACCCTGTCTCCCCCCCTGCCCATCCTGCAGCCCTTGGTTCCTCCAGCCGTTCCCCGGGGCCGTGTTTGGTGGCCCCAGGGATCTGGGGTTGCTCTCTGCTGGCCGGATCTCTGGTGAAGACCCACCATGTCATTCTTGGTCTCCTTCTGCAGATCCTGAAATTGCAGGTTGAGTTGTTGCTCCCAGCCCTTTTTGGGTGGATGGGGAGCTCTTCCTCTGTTTTGGGGCACTTAATTGCACACAGCCGAGCTCAGTACTTTGCCTTTGGCGGGGTTCAGCCCCAGCCGGCAGTTGAGCACCACAGGGCTGCTTGCTCACTCCTCCCCCCTCCGGTGGGATGGGGAGGAGAATCGGAAGAAAAAGGTAAAACTTATGAATTGGGAGAAGGATGGTTTGATAGGACAGCAAAGGGAGAGGAAAATAACAGCAATATTAATGAAAGAACATACCAAGCGGATGATACACCACGCAGTTTGCTCACCGCCTGGAGCCCGATGCCCAGCCATCCCCGGCCAGCTCTCCCTTTATATCCAAAGCATGATGTCATATGGTATGGAATATCCCTTTGGCTAGTTTGGGTCAGCTGTCCTGGCCATGTCCCCTTCAGCCTTGCGGAACTGTGACTTATTTTCTCCCTTTTGCCAAGCAGTTTTGGCTTCTTGCTCTGCTCTCCCGTATACTGGCTTCCCCAACTCGGGTCGTCGCTTGGCATTTTAACAGGCGTGCTGCTGATAAATGTTTTTTTTGGGGGGGTTAGAGCATTTCCCAGCCATCTTCAAATGGTTTCATACACCCCAAGCTTCCCCGGCTCTTTCAGGACGATGCCACGTAGGACAGTATGGACAGCCCACTGGGGCATTTCCCCGCTCCGTGAAGGCTCATCCCAGGGGTGTTTGTTGCCAGTGCTTGCAGAAATGCTGGGTCAGCTGCCCTGGCTCCCTTCAACGTCACGCGAGTTTATTCCCCAGCAGCTCGGTCCAGCCACCCTCTGCGGCACCGCCGGTGCTGTTTCGTGTGTCCCACCGCGCCTTCGGGGCTGCAGGCTGGGAGCGTGGCATGGGGGTACTCGTCTTCCCGGCCTCCGCAGTGCCAGGCGGTGCCGTTCCAGCTAATTCGCGAAAGCTTTGGGATTTGTTTCTGTCTCTGCAGCGCTGAGCCCCGCGGCAGGGTGCAGGCTGGGGGGGGAATGCAGCGCTCTGCCTTCCAGGGGCGACCAGGCCATCTGCGCTGAGCAGGGACCGAGCCAACGCTTGGTCCTTGCTGGTCCATCAGCAGCTCCGCCGGGGCACTCGCTCCCAGCCTCTCCAAAAACCCGGACTGGGCACGGAGGGGCAGCCAGTATTTCCAGAAAACACTTTAATGGATAGTTTTTATCTGTTCTTTAATCTGCTGACAGAGAAAAAAGCTGTGATCGAGGAGACGGAGTGACCTTATTGTCCCAAGAAATGTTATTTTTCTCAGCACGCAGAGTCGTCAGTCCACCCGGCACTTGCTAAAGGCTCACGGACATCTGAGGATGCTCTTGGTCACTGGGTTGTAATGGACCCAACGGAGCAGTGCAGGGAGCATTGGCTCTCATCACCTCATGGGGCAAAACTTCTGATGTTCTTAAGCGGTTTGATATTCACTGAAAATACTATTTTTATTGGCACATTGCTCCAAAAGTAATGAACAGGGTGACTGGAAGTGGCTGAATTAAAGTACCCACCCACCCACTCACCCCAGCCTTCCAAAAGCAGCTTTAATTCACTGCAAAATTTTAAAAATTCAACAAAGACCCGTTGTTATTCCAAGCAGTGTTATCTCGGCTTGTCGAGACGGTGGTTCAGCAGGTTCAACTCACTGATTTTGCTCAGGGTCCCACAATCAATGAGCCCTGAAACCAGCTCAGAAGGGTTTTCTGGGCTGCGCTAAATTGAATTTCCCTCTCTGTTGTGTGTCCAACCTCTGCTTGCAATACAGCAGCAGCTCATGTGAATGAATGGAAATTCTGCATCCTATAGATCTCTGCAGATACGTACCTCAGGTACAGCTTGCTAAATTTCACCTAAACCCGGTAATTAGCGTAAGCCTCCCAAGTTTTATGTCTTCTGCAGGTGTATCGGGGCAAGAGATAGGTGCTGTTGTCCTGCTGGCCCAATGCATGGGATGAATTTATTGCGGGCAAGACCTTCATCGGTCTTTGTGCTTCACACAAAAGATTGCAGTAATGGCACCGCCATTGCGACAAAACCAGTCGTTCTCCTCAGACTGGGCTTGCCTTAGCGACGGTGGAGGCTAACACCATCTGACACGCGGGGCCCGATTCTGATTTCACGCGTGATTGCGCATCCGTGCACCAGCCGTGCCCGGGTTGCACTTCTGTGGGTGGCCGCGGCTGGTCTTGGTTAACTGCTGCGGTGCGGTAGGTTGCGATAAACCGCACGGTGCTCAGCGGGTGAGCAGGGACTCTTACTGGACATCCCTCCCTGGGTTTACGGTGTCCATGGGCTGGAGCCAGGGGGTTGTTCTACTCTTCGTTGTAGAGACTTGGAGCTTTGCTCGCCCTCTGGGACAGGTCTGTGCCAGGGGTCGGTGGTGCTGCATTCCTGTTCCTCTTGGTTTATCCATCAGGTCAGAAATCACTCTGAAATGCGTGAAACCCCACTGAAAACCTACAACTGTAAGGTGGGTTCAGCAGAGGCAAATGAAGCTGCTACAGTTGACAGCCAAAGTGGGATGCACAGCCTGATGTCATAGAATCGTAGAATCGTGGAATCCCAGAACCATAGAATCCCAGAATCCCAGACTGGTTTGGGGGGGCAGGGACCTCCCAGCCCACCCAGTGCCACCCCTGCCATGGGCAGGGACACCCTCCACTAGCCCAGGTTGCCCAAAGCCCCATCCAACCTGGCCTTGAACACTGCCAGGGAGCCAGGGGCAGCCACAGCTTCTCTGGGCACCCTGGGCCAGGGCCTCAGCACCCTCACAGGGAAGGATTTCTTCCTCACATCTAGAATCCAGCTTGTGGGTGCACCAGATGAAGTAGAAACCCAGGAAAGCAGCAGGGAATTCCCTGGAGGGGAGAGCAAGCTGAGCACAGCTTTGGGCTGCTCTGAGAGTAGAGGTGTGCATTTGGCTGGGATGCGGCTGAGCCCACCGTGGTGTGACAGGGCTGGAGCCATCGTACCAGTGGCTCCTGAACTCTGGCTAATACCAATATCTAAAGCCAATATCTCTCCGTGGAGGGCCACCCAGTGTGAAAAAACCAACCCTGGTCTCTAGAGGGCAAAGGATCTAGGCAGAAAGCCATGTTGACATGAAGGGTGGTAGGAAATGATTGTTTAGAAATAGAGAAGAGCTCCCAAGAGTTGCAGCCAGCAAAGAGGTTGGTGGGAGAAGCAGGCATTAGAAGACCACCTGAAGCATGGAGGTAGCAAACGAGGAGCAGGAGGTTGTTCTGGTGGTCCTGGCACTGAATTTGTGGGCAGAAGAGCCACCAGAGCAGAGAGGGGAAAGGAGGGAGCAGAGAGTCCTGAGGAAGGTGCATTTGCACCCCTGCAATAATAATTGGGGTAACTGGCGTAGAGGTGGGCGAGACTGGAAGAGCCCTCTGGGGCACACGGACAAAGAGGGGAAGGTGGGTTATAACTGGTCATCAGGAGCCAACGAGTGACATCCTGGGCCGTGAGTGGAGACATCTCACCCAGGGAGTGGGAGAGCAGGGGAGTGGGAGCATGTGACCAAGAACGAAGCCTCCAGAGATACCTGCTGTGAGGGCAAGAGCAGGGATATTTGTCTCCCGTGATGCTTGGAAAAATGAAGGGCAGGCGAGAAGCAGGGATACACTGCTGGCTGATGTACCAGGGCAGCATGGAGGCATCTTGTTTTCTTTTCTTTTTTTTTTTTGGTTTGAGATTTCTAAAAAATTTCCACTGGAGCTGGAGAGTGAGCAGAGGAAAGGTCAACTAAAATGACTACAGTTTGTGGAAAATGGCAGCGGCTGGAAATGCAGCTTTATTGCAAAACAGCGTTTGGTGTCGCTCGTGTAGATGGTGCTGCTGTCCTCTCACACCTTCATCTTCTGACAGCCAAAACCTGCCGGTGGCTGATGCATTTCCATTTGGAGCCTGGGTTTAAGGGAATGCTTGACTTTGGGTTTTTTTTCTCCTCGCTCCTTCCACCCCTGTCCTGACCTGGCCAGACTGCGTTGTCGTCATAATCCTGAGCTGGCTGCACCACGGTGCTTCCCAGCTGCTAAAACGTAACACGGAAAATCGCCGGATTAGGTCTTAATGGCAGGATCAAGCTGCTGGGAGATGAGTGGGGAGAAAGCTTCTGCTTACGCGGGTGGGCAGGCAATGCTCCTCAGGAAAGCAAGCTAGAAAGCCTAAAATGTCGGAAAAGCAGCTTCTTTGCTGGTTTCCCCAGCTTTTCTCTGCATTTAGCACATCTTGCAGTTTCCAAGGGTCAGAAAATGCTGGCCTGAGTTTTGGGAAGGAGGTATTGAGAGGTCAGAGATGTTTAAACATCTCCCTTGCAGTGGAAAACGTTGTCTTGAGTGCTGGACTTTTGGCCAAGATGTTAATCCCCAACATGAAGATCTGCCAGCCGCATTGGAAATCTGGGCCGTGCCAGAGCGTGTTGCGGTGTGCTGAAGGACACTGGAGCTTTGTGGTCCTCTAACACCTGGCTTTCTGCTGTTGGAGCTCCTGAAACACCAAAGAGCCTGGGAAGCATCTTGGATGTTTTTCAAGGTGGCATTGCCATTGAGCAACCTCCAAGATGCTCGGGGATGGTCCTCTGGGCAGGTGGCCCAGCATCCCCAGACAAACCGGTGCCCTGGCCACCACCCTGCTCTTTACCTGCACAGGTCGGCAAGGGCTACAAGACGTTGGAGTGTATCAGCCTTCACATCAGCCTTGATCAAACCTGTCAAGAAAGTGTGGTTTTTTTAGAGGCCATGTGATGGACAAGGGGGGTGCCAGACACTTTCTTTTTTGAGTTTGCTTGGCAGTGCCTGTGAACTTTCCATCCAAACCTTTCAGGGAGGGGGCGGGTTGTGGGACGTTTTTGCACGGAGTTGTCCTCTGTTTTTGGACAGCTTCAACAAAACATTGCTGTCCCTCAAAACAAACACCTAGATAAAGCCATGAAATTTGATCTCTGTAATGCTTATGAGAATATTCCATGACGACATCTACCAAAGAAACTCTACCTTGTGCGTCTACCTTCTGGCAGGACCGTCCATCCCAGAGGCACCAGGGTGATGTTAGCGCAGATAGGAGAGACCCTCCCCCTGTAGTTGGGGTCTGCAGGCAGTAGCAATGCTAGCACCGAAGCAAGAGGAGCAATTTTGTGATGGGGCTCATTTACGAGACCCTCAACCACCTTCTCCAAAACGCTGGCGGCTGCTGCCGCATCCCAGGGTGGCGGGGACCATCTCTGGGGAGCTGCCCCCCCCCAGTACCGGCAGCAGATGCCTTGGCTCTCCGCTGGGCATTTGCAGAGCAGGCGTAGGCAGCGTTTGCTGGAGCTGCGCCGCAGGACTCGCTCGCGCGTGGATAACGTGCCCGGGGAGCCCGTGTGGGTGCATGGGAGGAGGAAAGGGAGGAGGAGGAGGGCTGGCATCGGCAAGTGCGGAGTCAGCCATGTCTCCCGGTCCCTGCAGCGATATTGGCTCTGCCCGAGCCCCTGCTCTCCCCCAGCCGGAGGGGGCTGCAGGATCCCGGCATCCGCTTTTCCACCTCCCATTTAGAATCCAGGCTGGAGAACTGAGTCCAGCCCAGAGCTCGGTCTCCCTCCCCCTATTCACGTGCCATCTCCTGTCTGGGAGATGATCACAGTATTCAATTAATTTAATACCCAGTGTTCAGGATTCCCCTAATTAGAAGATGTTGCTCAAATTTTAGGAGAGTGTTGGTATTTGTGAGGTATCAGCAAGCATAAAGGCAAGAGCATCAGCTTAGGCAATCGCTCCAACCTCTAAAAACCTGGAAAGGATTAAAACCAGAGTGTGTATGTTTGCATGTGGGGATCAGGAGTCTTTCTGCTGTTCTGGGTTTCCATTTTCCTTCCTCTTCTCCCTTCTTCTCCTTGGTCACTGGTGCCTGAGCTTCTTTTTCAGACACAGGGAATTCCTGATAGATTAAGGAATTTTCTCAGAATTTAATATATTTAATCTGAAAACCAAGGAAGAGGGAGAAACCAAATTGCTCCGAGTACCGATGATACCTCCTGCAAGCACTCTCCCAAGCAGGCAGCAGGTTTATTTACTCTGCAACAGGATCGTCCTTTGCAAAGACGTTCCCCGGCTGTTTTGGGGTACCGAGCGCCGGGCAGCGCGCTCCTCACCCTGCAGAACTCCCCTCGCTGCGGTCCAAAGACATTTGGCTGCTCCTGGCGATGGCCACGCATGGGAGGATGCTGCTCCGGTCCCCCTCCTGCGGTTGTCCCTCTCCTGCGGTTGTCCAGGCACGATGCTCGGCAGCTTGGCTCCCTGCGCAACTTCCATTTCGGGGCCAAACTCGACGCTTCTGTCTCCTAACGCGGCATCTTTGACCTCTGCAGGCTGCACCCGCTTTGCACCGAGTTGGAGTCGGGCTCTGGATCTGCTCTATCCGCTGGACTGGATGTAATGGTGTCCTCAGGGCTTTCTAGTAGATGGACAAAGAAGCCATTTCGGAGCTGCTGTGAACTGGGCAGAACAGGACGGTGAAGAGGAAGGCTCTGAGATGGGTCTCTCTCCCGGCAGGGAATGCTCCGAAATGCTCAAAATGGCGTTTGGGGGATAATTTTTCCCAGGCTTTTGTCCGTGAAGAACGAGGGCTGTGGGGGGAGGCACGCGCCCGGGGTACATGCCTTGGCTCTATTGTTCCCAGCACTTCCTTTGAGGTTAGGAACCCCCCGTAAAAGACTTACCTTTCACTAGTATGATTAAGAAAAGGCCAATGCAGCTTTCCCGCTCACTGGAGCATGAAGCGTGTTTAATTTAATAATGCTGATAAATCTTAAAGCCAGGAGCGTTTGGCTAACACATGACCCACTTTTTCAATCAATTGGAAACATTTACATAACGGCCCGACGCAGGGTTCCTCCTGTGAGGGATGTGGACCCGGGGATGGCAGACCCCCCGCCGCACCGCGTTTCGCCTCTGTAGGACGTTTGCTGAAAGCAATACGGCGAATTTGGCCGGTCCTTAGAAGTCAAGTTGTGACCCACCTCGCTGGGACCGCCGGCTCTCCCGCAAGGATGTGCCGGGGTTCAGAGCACCTCAGCCACCCGGCTGGGCTTTGGGGTCCATCGCCCCGCGGCAGAGCCCAGCCTGCTCCGGGTGCCACCTTGGCCTGGCAGCTCCCAGCCGTGGGGACGGCACCCTGGGCTGTAGCTGCCCTGGCCACCGCAGTTGGGCGGCTTGCGAGAGAAAGCCCTCGGGGTGATGTGCAGGGCAAGACGGCTTTGCAAAGATTGCCTTGGCGTACACCTTGACCACCGGTTGTGAACAGCCTCTGCCTTCCTCTGGCTCTGCGGTTAGAGGACTCCTCCGCCGGGAAGGGGAGCTGTACCGCTGCCTTGGCACGCACCACCTCATGGGCGGCTGCAGCGGCGGCGTGGCTTGCTCGCTTTCCCTGCGGCACGGCGAGATTGCTCCTGGGACGGGACATCCCCGGGGACACCTCTTGGGTGCAGGCACTTTGTCTCGTGGCACATCGGGACCACCAGCAACGCTGACCTCCGCGAATCTGCCCATTGGTGCTTGTCAGCGCATTGCTTGCCGGGCAGAGAAACCAGCACGGGGTTAACCAACACAACCAGGTCTTTATTTTCCTTCGTGGGCTCAGGCTTGGAAGTGCCTGATCTTGCATCTTGTGCTATCGTGTGTCAGCCCATTTCCATTGCTCTGGTCCTCAACGTTGTCACCTTCTTCCTCTGAAGTATTCTCCCCCACAACAGTGCCTTTTGGCTTGACATCTTCAACACGTTTCATTTCTTATCATTCTTGCGGGGATTTTGCTTTTTGTCATTTGTAACATCCCTCAGCCTCAAGATCAGCGTTTGGAAGAAACCTTGTTCCCAGTGAGCTGGTGTCCTGTTAGCTTGGTGGGAGCAGCATCCCCCTGCTAACCACACGGGTTTTATCCTTTTTGGGTTTCATAATCACCTCTTGGAAGAGATTTTACACCAAACCCATTTCCCAGCCGTGATTTGTGCATTTCTGCGTGTTTATTCATCCCAACTGCCTCTTTGCATTGGAGTAATACTTGAGAACTGGTTTACCTCCCATTTTTTTTGGTCACATAAGTCCCCACCTCAGCAAAGGAAAATGCCAGATGCTCGTGACCAGGATGAAAAACCTCCCATCTGATAGATACTGAGGGATTAAATAAAAAAAAAAAATCTCTCGGCGTTGCACGTAGAAGGATGCTGGCACCTCCCTCCGAGACAGGACCGCTCTCCCCATGCAGTAGGCTGCGGAGACATTTCGCGTGCCTGATCCTCGCACAGAGATGCTACTAAGGAGGCCTCGGGAAAGAAAAGGAAGGATTTGTTGCCGTTCCGGGATTTTTTTCCCCTGCCTTCCAAATATCGATGGCGTTTTTCCCTCTAGAGGGCAGAGGAGGAGAGAGAATGGGAAGGGAAAGGAACAGGACGGGGAAAACTTGCAGAGGTTTCATTACGTCCGTGCAAAGCATGACCGGCTGGAAGCGGCGTGGTCCTGCGACGCAGTGCCCGGCTAGGGTGCTCACGGGTCAGGATGAAAACCCAGAGCTGTAGCAATCGGGACACCAGCTCCGTCCTTCCCGCTCCGTGCTCCTGGGGTCAGATAGATATTTCCTGATATTCCCTGAAAAATTGGCTTTTGATTTTCTGAGCGCCCGTTCGCACTTCGAATGGTGAATTCTGGTTTGCTCGATAGGTGCCCTGGGTCTTTTAAAGTCCCGGTTCAGCCATCGGGCTTTGGCCAGGCTGCTCCGCCGACTCCCTGCTCCTGCCCACGTGCTCCGCCGGGCGCAGCCGCTTTTCGGCTGGCGCGGAGGTGTGCTAGCCGTCTGGCTGTGCCTCCTCAGACGCTGCAGTCTGTGCTCCCGCAATGGCTGTTGCACCAAGGCGGTGGCGAAGCCACGGCAGAGCCGCGGGCTGTTCCCCGGCTCGCGCCCAGCCCCGTCTGCACCCACCAAGGTGCTCAGCCCGCGACGTCTCCCTGCAACTGCTCCAGCTGTGGCTTGCCCATGCCCTCTGCTCCGCGGGGTCCGTCCCGTGTCGAGGAACCGGCTTGTTTTGAGATAAAACCTTTCCCCCTCTCTGTCCCTAGGTGATACGGCCGCGGTGCTGTCTCGTTCTGCGCCAGGGCTGCCCTCCCAGCTAACGCACGTCTCCCGTCCCCTGGTAGGAAATGGAGTCGAAGGTCTCCGAAGGCGGCCTGAACGTCACCCTCACCATCCGGCTGCTGATGCACGGCAAGGTAAGGGGCTCCCGGCGAGGGGGGTTCCTCGCAGCTCCCCCTCCCGCCTCCGCTCCGGCTGTGTCCCGCGCTGCCGGGAGCAGGGTTCCTCCTGCCGATGGGGAGGGTGGCACGGTGGCATGGTGGCCTGCCCCTGCCCTGCCTTTCTGCTGGGGACAGGGTGCCCCACGTCTTGGCTTCGTTATGGGCTTGGGCTGGATTGTCTTCGTGTTTTGTAATCTCGGTTCCTTTGTGTTTGGCTTTTTTTTTTCTGTAGGAAGTTGGCAGCATCATTGGAAAGGTAAGGAGGACTTTTAAATGCGTATTTAATGCTATTGCCTCCCCCGTTTGCCGCCTGTGGTGTGGTAGATGCCAGTCACCTCTTCCCTGCAACGTCCTTAAATGTTTGGTGCACGTCAGCCGGTTGCTGCAGTTGTGAGACAGAAATGTTGAGAGACCCACAGAGGCATCAAAGACCATTCCCCTAAAAAACCCCCTACCAAACTTATCTAGTGCCGTTCCCAGCTGCTTCACCGGGGTGACGAGTAGGTGTTTGTGATTGTGTTGCCCTAAAAATTTTATCGAATAGATTCGCTAAGAGAGATTAAAAAACGTCATGCAGACCCATTTAAATTTTGCAGCACCTGCCTCTGAGGCCACAGGACACCTCTTAGCTCGAGCAGAAAAGCTGCACGAGGTGCTCTGCTCCCTGGTGCTTGCCGTGGTGGTTTGGAAAGTCCTGGCTATACAGGATTGGGGTTTTGGGGGTTCTTTAAAAGGCAGGTTTGTGGTAGCAAAGATTTGCAGCATGAACATCTTCTCCTGTATACTTGCACCTTATTTTTCCATCAGCCTGTCCAGCCCTGGAAAGATGCCCAGTTGTGCCTGCTTTATATCAGAATATACAGATATTAGATCTCTGTATAGATACTAGATAACTGCCCTTCAGAATCACTCTTGTCTCAACATCTGAGCAGTTCCTGTGCTTTTCCCATGCGGTTTCCCTCCTCATGGGAAAGACAGAAACGGAGGTGGAAGCTGCGGTCGCGTAGCTGGTCCGTCTGTCGTGTCCTACAGACGTGGGGAGCAGGGCTACGATGGCTTACACCCTCGGGCTGCTCTTCAGCTTCAGATGCCCGTGGCATCGCCGAGCTGCCCAAACATCTGGCTACGCTTTGCCACGTCCTGGAGAGATGCGTGTGCAGAGGGCTTGTTTTGAAGGTGGAAGTCCTGAGTTTTTAGTAATAGCCTGCGTGTCTGCTTCTTGTTTCAGAAAGGAGAGACCGTGAAGAAGATGCGCGAGGAGGTGAGCAGTCCTGCTCTGCGGATGGATTTGTGGGAGGATGGGAGAGGAGCGGGAAGGGCCGTCGGGCTGTCCTGCCCAGCAGCGTGCAGCACAGTGCCCAGCGCTGCATGTTGCCCCGTGCGATACGTGCAGGGACTCCCGGGGTCAGGACACGCAAGTCGGCTGTGCCCAGAGCTCTTCGGTCCAGTTTTCTCACTCCGTACTCAGACAAACTCCTGTCACATTTAACGGGAATTTTCCAGAGCCAAGAATTTGCTCTTAATGAAACATTGAAATTAAGTCGCTCGTAGGATGCTTGAGTTTGTCCAAGGTCTTTGTGCCTGCAGCTACCAAGGAATTACCAGATCAGTAAGCGAGACTCTTTACAAGCAATGATCCTACAAACTGGTCTTGCCTTGATCGCGCAGGTTTGCTTTGCAGTAAAAGACCCACAGTGGACCCTTGGAAACCCTTTCTGAGGGTCAGGGTAAAGCAGAGCTGGAAGCACCGCAGGGTGCAGGGGTGGGAGTTTTTAAGGTCAGGTGGGATGTCGAGAGGCTGGCACAGAGGATGACGAGGGACCGGGCTGGGACAGGACCTGGCCCAGAGGCAGCTGGGTGCCTTGGCTGTGGCTGTTCCAGGACTGCCCTTCTCTTTCCAGAGCGGGGCAAGGATCAACATCTCGGAGGGAAACTGCCCCGAGCGAATCGTGACCATCACCGGCCCCACCGATGCCATCTTCAAGGCTTTCGCCATGATCGCCTACAAATTTGAGGAGGTGAGCACCGTGAGCCCATTTCCCCAGGAGGGCAGAGGAAAAGGCTCTGCATCCAGACCCTCGGTGGCCCACTGGCCAAGCAGAGCTCCGGCTTGCCCGCTGCTGGGGCCAGGGGTACCTCCAACCCACGCGTGCCTGGCTGGACTTGCTTAACTGGTACCCGACCTCGGCACGAAACCTTCCAGACATCTCTAACTAGACAAGGACTGTGCTTCAGTGAACTCTCCCGGAGCTCTCGCAGTTCGCTGACCGCAGGGATGCCGCAGTGATGCAGCGGCAGACAGAGACCAGCCGCGGTCTGGGGGATGTGACCCCTCTTTTCTGGCCCGGGGCACGTGGGTTGAGCTGGGTGGCAGGCGTCTGGGCGGGTACCAGGGGCTGACGCGTTGTACTCTTCCATCCCAAGGACATAACCAACTCAATGAGCAACAGCACTGCTACCAGCAAACCTCCGGTGACACTGAGACTGGTCGTCCCGGCTAGTCAGTGCGGCTCGCTGATCGGCAAAGGAGGCTCCAAGATCAAGGAAATCAGGGAGGTAAGTCAGACTGGATTTCGTTATTGCATGTAATCGCAGCTCCACGGTGCTGATCTGCGACCAAGGAGGAGCTGCCTTGGCAAGGGGGATCCTTACGCTGCTAGCATCACGCACCGCGTTGCTTCCCAGGCTGGTCCTGCCGACGTAGGAGCGGCATCCCGCGGGACCTTGCCGGCGTGCTCCTGCGGCTGCAGGCAGGGTGCCGCATCGTGCGGGGCAGCGCAGCTCTCGGGAGGCGCGCGGCCTCGGAGCTGGAGCTGGCTGCAAGGAAAGGCATTCAGCTCTGGGATTTCTCCTCCTCTCTCTTTCTGTCTCCAGTCAACAGGTGCTCAGGTTCAAGTGGCGGGGGACATGCTGCCCAACTCCACGGAGCGGGCGGTGACAATCTCGGGGACACCCGACGCAATTATCCAGTGTGTCAAACAGATCTGTGTGGTGATGCTGGAGGTACAGTCTGTAACCGAGGGGGTAAAGTACATAGGAAAAAAAACCCAGCTGGCCCCACGACAGCGCTGGGAGCTGTGGAGCGTGTCTCCCGTACCCTTCACCACGCGTTGTCGGACCACTCTCATTTCCTGGTACCTCTGTTTGAAACCCACCCAGTGTGTTCTCCCCACCATCATCTGTTGTTTCTAGAGTCCCACACTGGAAACCTGTCTGGTCGGGCGCCCCAGAGGAGATGGTTTGTGTCGTAGCACAGGGAGAGGGGGGTGCCAGAGGAGCCCCGGCGGGCTGGGACAGCCGTCGCCTGGTGTCCCGGCAGCACCGACAGTGCCCTGGGAAGGGGACGGGGGCTGCAGCCGCTCCACCAAGCTCCTGCCCTCCTCTGCCACGGGGCTCACGGTGCCCCGTGAGGACCACGGCTGGGGCAGGAGGCCAGCGCACCCCCCACGCTGCGGGAGCCGGGGCTGGGAGCGCAAAGCCGGGCGCCAGCGAGGCCGAGCGGGAGAGTGAGGATGGCTGGTGGAGAGCAGGGCCCGGAGGGTGCACGCGCGTGTGTCCAGGGTGCCGGTTTCGGGGACAAATGCTGACGAGCAGAGCTTGAAGACCTCTGCCATGGAGAGACTCCGCTGTGCCGATGGGTTACTGCCAGGGATGACCACAGCCACGTGCCCCGCGTCCACGCCTGCCACCTCCAATGGGAGACGCTCCAGGAGGAAACAGGGGACCCAGGACGGTGACACCCTGCGCTCCTGCTGCCTCGCAGAGGCACGGACCCGTGTCAGGCCCCTCTGCCGTGCTGCACACCCCACACGCTGCTGCAGGGAGGATGCGCTTTGCCGCCGCAGGAGCTTCAGATGAGGATGCCAGGGCTTGGCGGAGGCGAAGCAAAACCGAATGTAAGCGACTTCGGTTTGGCAGCAGCACAGCCAAGGAGGAATTGCCACGAACCGCCTTACCGACAGCGGCTGGTAGTGATGCTGAGGCAGGTACGCCGTGCTGCCAGAGGAGCGCAGATTTAGTGACCCCAGGTTGTGCTCTGGACCGCGGCAGAGATGGACCCGAGGTGATGCTGGCAGCTCTCTTATAAAGTCTTTTGTGGCTGCTGTTCTCACTGACCGAAGCAAGGGGTGCTGCTCCTCTGCATGGCTCAGCAATGGAAAAGAGAAAAAAAACGCATGAGTTTTCCTGCAGTCCCAAATCTGGGAAGTCCCCTGACTTCAACAGTTCGCAGAGATGCTCTTTATAATCTTTGAGTCTTAAATTATCTCTACCACAGAATTCCTCGTCCATCCCCTCCAGGATTTGTAACTCAATAAAAGAAAAAGCAGGTTTGTGATTATAGAGGCTGGGCTTTGATCGTCCAGCTTTCCTGCAGACCTGGGCTTAGCAGGAGGATTTGGATATGCCACTTGGCTGCAAGTGGACATCTAGAGGAATGTACAGAAAAAAATGAAGATTTTTCCATGAGATAGCGTAATTTATATTGCCTGTCTTTACACAGCAGCAACTGGGTCATTCCCCTTTGGGTAGAACCAGGAGGCTTTTATCCGAAATCTCTTCTGATCCCTAGAAACCTCCCAAATTTCTTCTCTGCGCTGTTAGTTATGCTCAAGAAAAAAACAGTAGGGATAACCTGGGTGAGGAGATCCCATGCAGTGGGATGCATTGCTACAGCTTGACGCGCAGCGCTACAGCTTCTGCTCGGACCTACCCAGGTACCGGTCAGGCCACAGCAGGGAGGAGCGAGATGTCCTGGTCCTGCTGCTGCAGGAGGAGGGCTGGCAGTGCGTACGGTGCCTCTGCTGCTGGCGTCTGCCCGGCTGCTCACACAGACTGCTGCCACCATCCGGCTCTAGGATGAGGTCTCTGGAAGCGCTGGTGTTGCCATCTGAGAGGGCTTTCTGGCCGCCGACTCCTCCAGAGCTCAGCACCCTGGCCAAAGTGATCACTGCCGCTTGTCCCACCAGGACGTGGGAGGGCTTGACCCCAGCGAGGGTGCCTTGCAGCATCCACTGCATGGCCAGCCACGTCCCAGCTTGGATGGCCGTAGACCAAACCAAGTCCTGAAGGTGACCCTGTTCCGGCGGCGAGGAAGATGAGAGGGGCCAAAGGGCCTAAGCATCCCTCCGGGTCGCTCAGACGGGCTGCTGGCTCCTGCCGATGCCCGTGCTGACGCAGCTCCTGGTGCTCGGCGAGGCTGGTACGATGCCGGGACACGCTGTCGACGCGCGAGAGCTCTCGGGCTGCACAGAAAGCTCCTGCACGAGGAGGCTCACGGCATCCAGGGATGAAAAGCCTGGTCTGTGGGTGTACCCCCCCGCCTTGCTGCACCTTGAGGGTCTCCTTGGAGTGTTTTGGGGAGGGCGCTGCGTTCCAGCATCAGGCTCAGGTCCAGCCCAGGTGACCGGTTTGCAGAGGGCAGAGCGAAGGCAAAGGGAGGCAGCAGGGGTCCGGGAAGTGATTGAGGGGGCCCGTGCCTTGGCAGGGGATCTCCTGTACCCCAGGTTGTCCTCGTTGTCCATTAAACACCGATCTCCCCCGTGTCCTCCTGTCCAGAAACGCGGTTTGCCTGGTTGCGGGTGTTGCTGGCAGCGGCCCCGGGGGCCGTGCTCCGTCGGGTGCTATCTAACGCTCTTTTTGCCGCCGTTTCAGGAAAGCTGTTCTAATGTTCTCTCTCCCTCTCCTTGTCCCTTTTCCTAGTCCCCACCAAAAGGTGCCACCATTCCCTACCGCCCAAAGCCCGCCTCCACCCCTGTCATTTTTGCAGGTGGTCAGGTAAGAGCCGACCCGCTTGCAGCCTCCACTGCCAACCTCAGCCTTTTACTGCAGCACCAGCCGCTGCCCGTTAGTGCACTCAGGTTTCTTGCCTTCTGACTTGCATGGTGTCATCCCATCCGTTGCGTGCCGCGGCAGCTGGACTCAAAGCTCTTTGCCGGGACCGCCGGCGGTTTGCGAGCCCGGGGCAGGTGGCTCAGCTCCTGCGATGGCTGCTGGAGGAGAAGGATAGGGCCAGCCCCGGGGAAACAGGGTGTTAGCTCTGCCGCGCGCTCCCGCACCGAGAAAAAGCTGGGCTTTGCTTCGTTAGTCCCAGGTTCAGTATTTGCCAACCCGTTGCCAGCGTGAAGGAGGAGGTCGGTAAATGGCCTGATTGAACAAGAGGTCGTGACCGCGCTCTCACAGCGGCTCCGAGCGTTTATTTTCTGGCATCCCCGGTCCAATTAAAAATAACTTTGCAGAGTTGCAATGGGTCCAGGGCTCGTCCCGGCCACTCCCGGACCGTGCTGAGCCTCTGCGTGAAAGGGTCGTCCCCGTCACCGGCGCTCGCCCAGTTTGGGGTGCTGCTTCCCCCCAGACTGCCATAGCCTCTGCACCGCGTCGCTTTCGGTGACGTCACGCGGTGGTCGCTGCGGGCTTGCAGCCCCGCTGCGCTGTTCCCAGCCGCCCTTGGGAAGCCACAGCGGGTTTGTTTCTTCGCAGGATAACCGTCGCGAGCACGCGCCACGGGGGCCGGCGGTTGTTCTGCAAACAAAAATCGGCTCCCGCGGCACGTGATTTATGGAACAAGAGCAGTTTGAGCAGGCGGCTGCTTTTAAAGAGGGGAATTGAGCCGTTGCTTTTCCCGCCTCAGCCGCTCACCTCTCCTGGTGGATATACTGGGGCCTGTCGATGCCACCAGAGGTATCCGCAGGTGCGTTCCCAGGAACTCCAGCAGCCGGGTAGAGCCAGGACCGGGAAGCTGCAAGTAATGGCAGCCAGAGCGGCACCGCGCAAGTTACTCCGTTTCTCCCCAGCCGTGATAAATAGCAGAAGGGCAAGCCAAGGGTGGGAGCAAAGCCCGAAGCACGGGCTATTTCAGGCAGCGTGCTGAATTAGCATCTCTGAGTCACTGCCGGCGTCAGGAGGAGCGTGCCGTTTGGTCTGAGCGGCCATCCTGGAAAAGAGCTTTGAGTCCAGCTGCTTGGTGAACTTATCTTCTCAAAAGGGAGAGTAAGATGGAGGTAGCGTTTCTCCTGCTGGCGAACGGTCGGTGTCTTGCACAGAAGCGACGTCGTGGGAAGACGTCGTGTCTCTGACATGAGAGCTCTGCCCGGCCGCTCCCCGAGGGAGCTCCGGCTCTGCCCGAGGGTGGCACGGGGCGGGCGGGCAGAGGACGGCGGGGACGGCACGGCGCGGTGCTGGGGGTGGGTTGGAGCTGCAGGAGCTGAGCGGGATGAGGGACGCGGTGGCCGATGGCGGGTGCCGAAGGGACCGGCCCCGTCGTCCGTCTGCGAGGCTGGCCTCTGCCGAAAGACGGGGCTCGCAGCCGGGGGCTGTCGGAGTTGGGTTGCATCTGTCCAAGACACCTTCCTGCCTTTAATTGGCTTTTTGTAATCAATTCTTCCAATTCGAAAACAACAAACCAACCCAAACCAAACGCCCAAATTAAACTGCCAGGAAAGAGCGAGGTTTTTAGAGCCGCGTCCCCACGGGCACACCGGTCCCTGCTGCGCCGGGATGCTGGCAGGACTTCTCCTCCTTCCTCCTCCAGGATTTTGGGGTTTTTCCCAAACAAAGCACTTTGCTGCTTGCAAACTATGTGGCAAATTTGCAGGAGGTTCAGAGGTTGGTTTTTTTCCTTTTTCTTGGCTATCTTTACTCTCCCTTTTTAAAGAGTTATCCATCTCTTGTGCCATTTCTTTCAGAATCATCTGAATAATGTGTCAACCAGTGAGATACGTTTCGCTAGCCGGTTAAATCCTAAATATTGGGCTCTCTAGTGTCTGGCTCTTTACGCACAGCGGTGCTTATTTTCAGGTTATTTACAAAAGAGACAAGATTACTACAAATGACGGGGGGAAAAAAAAACCCCGCTAAACAATTTGCCTGGCAGACATCTGCCTGGATTTGTTACTTAGAGCTGGCGAAAGGCATTGCAGTGCAGGCAGCCCGGCCCCGAGCCCCTCCGCGCTTGGTGAGCCATCGGCACCACGCTGCCCAGCCGCTTTCCTGCACGGCACTGGGATATACTGGGTAGACGGGAAGCATGTTCAAGGGTTGCGCACCTGAAAATACGGAGGTACTCACTGCGCTGGCTTGCTTTCTCGGATCACATTTCGGCGCGAAGGGCGGCGGTGATGTTACCGTGCATCCGCTGCACAGATAATTCCGGTTTGATGGAGATCTTTGGCGCAGCGCCGCCCAGCCTTCCTGCTCCGGGCAGTTCTGGCACCTTTAAAGAGCTGCTGCCTTCCTTTTGGAAAAGCCAAACGGAGCCCAAGCCCTTTGAGTTAGGTAGCCCAGCGTGCTCTGGCTCTGGTCGGAGGGGTACGTGTCCCTGCCGCCCCAGGGACCCGCTGCCTGCAGGGCGCAGGGGATGACTGCTCGCTGCGGGGAAACTGGCTTCCCTCGTCCCCTCCAGCCGCAAAATCAAACCGGTTAAGTCAAAATTCACCGGCAGCGGAGCGAGGGGAGAGGTGTGCCGGTGGCATAACGCTCAGCTCCCCACGCCGGGTGCTTTGGGGGTCCCGGGCAGGCGGGGTGGGGGCTGAGCTCCTCTTCAGACTGTGCGTTAACAGCATTTACCCCACGTCAGGCAGAAGGGAGCAGAGCCCGGGGACGGCAGTCCCTGCGGACGCACGGACAGGGCTTTGCCGCCGCTTCCCACCAGCCCGAATAACGCGTTTTGTTTTTCTCTTTCCTTTCGCAGGCCTATACAATTCAGGGACAATACGCTATTCCACACCCGGATGTGAGTTTTACCCTAATTTTTCTTATACCCTTTTGTGTCACCTGCATGCTATTGTTGATTCACATATTAATATTAGACAATAATATTAATAGCATATTTTCAAAGTAACTGGCCGTGCGTAGTATCTGTAATCCCTTGAATAGCCTTTTAACCTGTTAGCGCTAATCTTTATTAATTCCGAGGACTTGGCCTGATGCTAAATTATTTGCATTGTTCAGTGCTATCCCTTTGTTCTGAGACAAACCATACTCTATGCATTTTGTGCCTCAAAATGATCAAAACAAGCAAAAAAAAAAAAAGGAGGAAAAAAAAAAAAAGGAGGAAAAAAAAAAAAGACTTTCCCCTCTATTTGCCCCTTGTCATTAAAATGTCGGTAAGCCCAGGGCTTTATTTAGGTGCTGAGCGCGTTGGGGGGGTGGGCAGAAGCCAGAGCTCCGGCGGTGCGCGGGTTCTTGCTCGAAGGCCGGGCAGGGGGACGTGCCTTTTTGGGGTGCTCCTCCAGGTGACGCGGCAGCAGGCGCTGAAGCTGGGCGAAACGCCGCCCGCGTCCCCTGGAGGGGTGGAGAGGATGGCCGCCCACCACGCTGCTGGCACGCACCTTGCCGAGAGCTCTGCGCCTCCCCGCGGGGACCGGACCCCGGATCGAAGCGGTCGCTTTGGGTTTGATGGCTGTCACCCCGGGCGGGGGGCATCGCGGGCACGGTCCCCGCTTCGTCTCCTGCTCCTCGGAGCGGGGGCAGGTCGCTCGCCGCTCAGGCTCGCGGTGCGGGCGGCTTTGGCTGGCGCTCGGATCCCCCTGCCAGCGCCCGGCTCTCGCACCCGGGATGTGTCACGGAGGCACTGCACGTTTGTGGGGGGACGCGTAGGGAACATCCGCTGGCATGTCTGCGTGGAAAAGTACCAATAGAAATAGAAAACGAGTCTATTTTGAAGGATTTCCCTATAAAAAGCAGCGGCGAAGCGCCGCAACGCCAGCAGCTCCTTGCCGGCAGCAGACAGCTGCTCGGCTTCTGGGCTCGTCACGGCTGGGGAGCTCTTGGAAAAAGCTGGAATTTTCTAAAAGTGTTTCAGAGGGGATAAAATACCCGGCGGGTCCCATGGCACAGGGATGTGCCGTGGCTGTGAGCCAGGGCTCCGCGGCGGGGGCCGAGCACGGCGTGCCGGGCTGGGGATGCAGCCTGTCCGTAAGCGGCGCGGTCCGGGTGGGAAGTCCTCTCCAGCCATCCCACTGGCGGGAAGAGCTTGAGGTAGCTCGGTGTTCCTCTTTCCGATGGGTGCGTTGGGTCTTGAATCGCGGGATGACTTTTTGCGTTGATTGAGAACGGGGCGAGGCTGTGCGATACCAGGAACGCGCGCTCCTGGTGGGAACGGGTAGGAGCTGCAGGCTGGATTTTGGTGATTTCACCCAATTTAGGGGAGGCTTTGGCTTTCCGTGCAACGCCAGCGTGCGTGTACTTTGGATAGCCTGATGTGATGGTTGCTCAGAAATATTCTTAATTGTGGGCGCTTCACTTTTGCTCCCTAAGCGGAATACAACTAAACAAATCTGCGTATTTAGCGAGGGTAGATCAATATATTCCTTGTCCCAGTTTTCCTTTGCAAGCGGTGGTGACAGCTTCGTGTTTTCCTTGCTATTACACTCCTCTGTTTGACGGGAATAAAATACATTTCATACTTTTGCTGGCTGCGCTCGGCCCTGCTCCGCTGGATTTGCTGAGACCTGGGCAATGTTCGTACAGGGACCGCGCGCTCCGTCCTTACTCTTGTAGCTCTTTTGCAAGGATCGGACATTTTAAACACCGCTCGGTGCAGAAACCAGTCTTGAACGTGATTTTAGGGCATTGCCCCCGCTCTTGCAGGTGTCTGTGTGTAGTGGATGCCTTTTGCCGACCCGTGGCTGAGGAGCGGGCAGAATTTTGAATGCCAAAGCTAAATTGAGAGCTCCTGCCTTGATTTTCTCCCCTGGGAAAAACCCACCTGGGTCCACAGGAGTTTTGGCTCACGAAGGGCTTCGGCATTGCCCGGGTACTCACAAGCCATCCGGGATGCGACGTGTAGCTACCTGCCTTCACGGAATTTGCGGTGGCGGATGAAAGGATGGCCGTGGCGGCTGGGAGTCAGGGATGCTTGGGAGTGAAATAAATGTCAGGAGCGGGAACGCTCCCAAACCAGGGCACGGCTCCCGGGTGTGCGCTGGGCTGGCAGCCGATGAGATGTGACCGGGCGCTGCTGGGGATGCTCGGCATGGCCGTATGTCGGGCCCAGTGCTCCGCTGCTCTCCTCTCCTCTCCTCTCCTGTCCCTCCCAGCAGCGCCGGGGAGGGGGAAACTCCCCTCTGGTCTGCAAGGAAAACCAGAGTTTGAAAAAAGTTTGGAGAAATGCTCTCAGTTTTTTGCTTTCAGCTTTCTCCAGGCGGTGTTTCATGCACCGCGCGCGTTCACGTAGCAGCTTTCAGCGCAACGCCTGGGCGTAGCCATCCTCTCCTCTTGCAGGCTTTTCTTTATTACTGTTACGGCGGGTTTTTTGCTAAATACCACTATCCAGACTATCTCTTAAAAATATTCTAGATCAGTAGGAGAAAGGATTTTGGTGCTTCCCCCACCAGTGAAGTGGGACCCCTGCCCGGGGGCACGGTGGGATCCTGAGCAGGTCTGCTGGGACGGGGTGTAACGGAGCTGTGCAAGCAGGGTGCCCCTGGGTGTTGTTTGGTAGAAAACAGGATAGTTCTTAAATTAAAAAGCGGCGGGTGCTGACGTCCCTGCTACCTGCAAGAGCGGTGGCGTGCCCGGTGCTCTCCGGAACCCTCCGTAGCACGTCTTCGGCTTATTTTCCGTGCTGCGCAGGGAGAGATGTGCACGCACCNGCGCTCCCTCCCTCGCCACGCTGCAGGAGCAAGGAGGTTTTTGAGTGTTGTTTCCCCCAAAATGGGGAAATCCTAACTCCTGCCTCTCCCTCGCTGGGGAGGGGATGGGTGCAAGGAGCGGTTCGCATTTGGGGGGTGATGAGATCCCGGCAACCCTCCGAGCACCCGAGGAATTGCTGAGCAGGAGGGGATGGACACCCTCCCTCCTGCTGACTGCTAGACTTCAGCCCAGTTTGTTTTGTTTTCTTTTGGTTTATTGTTGTTTTTTTTGTTTGGTTTGTTGTTTTTTTTTTTATTATTATTATTATTATTTTTTATTTTATTTGGAGCAGTGAAACAGAGCACAAAATGTATTCCAAACAAACTCCTCTCTGTGCCACCTCTTCCTGGTGGGGCACCAAAAGCTGCCTGGCACAACAAGGGATACGAGGATCTGAAATACCTACTGGTCACGGCCGAAGCCCATATTTCCCCGTACTGCTCAGGCGCTTGCGCTCGCAATGAGCTGACGTTGAGAGCCGCAGTTTGTCCTTCTCCCAGAGGCGTTTCCCGCCGGAGGTGCAGCACGAAAGCGTTTGCCGCGGGGACAGGCGCTCACGCCGGGGTCTTCTGGCTGCTGGCGCGCGATGCCCGCCAGCCTGGCCGTGCCTNCCTCTCCCCCGAGCCGGCGGAGGCTGGAAGTCCTGACGTCTGTGCCGGGCAGGGCTCCCCCGGTACCCCTGCGGGGACCTGAAGGCGTTTCCCCTCCCCGCTGCCCCCCTCCAGTCTGTCCCCCANTATTATTATTTTTTATTTTATTTGGAGCAGTGAAACAGAGCACAAAATGTATTCCAAACAAACTCCTCTCTGTGCCACCTCTTCCTGGTGGGGCACCAAAAGCTGCCTGGCACAACAAGGGATACGAGGATCTGAAATACCTACTGGTCACGGCCGAAGCCCATATTTCCCCGTACTGCTCAGGCGCTTGCGCTCGCAATGAGCTGACGTTGAGAGCCGCAGTTTGTCCTTCTCCCAGAGGCGTTTCCCGCCGGAGGTGCAGCACGAAAGCGTTTGCCGCGGGGACAGGCGCTCACGCCGGGGTCTTCTGGCTGCTGGCGCGCGATGCCCGCCAGCCTGGCCGTGCCTTCGAGAGGGCTCCTCTGCTCTGAAGCTCCCCTGAAGTGAGCAGCAGCCTCTCTGGTGGCGGGTGGCGAAGCCCGGGAGGGGAAGGCGGCGGCTGGAAGCGCCGTAGGCAGCAGCCCTGTCGCTGCTGGAGCAGCCGGCCCTGCGCCGAGGCGGCCGCGAGCGAGGGAGCTGAATCGTTTGACGAGGGGCGGGAGCTAAGAATGGGCTTCTTGCTGGTATCGTACTTCAGACCCTGACCAAGCACTTCTGCAAAAGATTTGGGCTTTATTGCATTTTACCCAGGCCAAGTCCTTCTGCTAATGTTTTTGCCATGTCTCACCATGGCTTCCTGGTTTGGTTTTTTTTTTTGGGTTTTTTTTTTTTGGTTTCTTTTCTTTTGGTTTTTTTTCCCCCCCGTTATAATTTTGTTCTTGATTTTCGGTGTGACTTGTTGTACTCTATGACAATAACCTTCTTAGCTCTAATGTCCCTCCTACCCCTCAGCAGTTGACCAAGCTCCACCAGTTGGCTATGCAGCAAACCCCCTTTACTCCCCTTGGACAGACCACCCCCGCTTTCCCTGGTACGTACCCACACGCCCTTTCTAGATATCCTTCTCTTCTTACCTGTAGAGTTTCTCTCTCTTTCTAAACTCGTGCTATTTAATGCAACCAAGCAGGGCAAGTAAAACTGGAGTTGCAATGTCCATGGGGAAGGGCTAACAGGGAGGCAGGACGGATGTTTTGGGGGTTACGGTCCTCACGGGCGAGCTCTCAGCCATGAACTGTGCACGCCTGGACCGCTCCTGCGAAGCCACGCTTACCTTGCTCCCGGTTTTGCTGGCTTTCCCAGCAGAATTGATGAGCGGCCGGTCCCATCCTTCCCTGCCCAGAGGAGGTAGCGTCCCCCGCCGTGCGCCGATCCGGACCCCGATGGGACACCCCCGCTTTCCCGGCGGGGAACGGCTCGGCGCCGGCNGTCTGCGGGGAGCGGTGCTGAGCAGGGCGGGGAGGACGCCGGGGAGAGCGATGGCCAGGAGCTGTGGCCGCAGGGAGCGGCGTTGATGGGAGCGCAGCCGGCCGTGGCCCCGGTCCCCAAGGCTGGCGTTGTCACGGTGACCTGGGAAGCAGATAGAGCGCAGGGGATGGAGATGCTTAAAAGTCCTTTTGTTTACTCGGTAGTCAAAGTGCCGGTTGGAAATGCCTTTTCTGACAGTATGTTCATCATATTTTGAGCTTCCTAGATGAAGTGACATTGCTTATCTCCTCGAAGGCAAAAGCATTAAACCTGTTTCTTCTTTGCTCTTCAGGAGAAAAGCTGCCCTTACATTCCTCCGAAGAAGCTCAAAATCTGATGGGCCAATCATCAGGTAAAACTACAGGGAAATAAGCAGGCTTCTGTTGAAATATATTTCTTAAATAGGACTGTGCCATTGTTGTGCTCCTAGATAAATTGCGGTATTTGTGGAGAAGACGGCAGATTTTCGTGGTGGGCAGGGAGAGGCCGGGCAGCGCCGTGCCTGCCGTTCTCCTACGTACAGCAAGAAAAGAGCCTGGAGTTTATTGCCTGGTTTATTGATGTTTGTGTGCAACGGCCATCCGTGTAACAAAAAGCCGTCAGAATCATCGCCCTTATTCTTTCATTTAATTTTGCATCAACTTTGCTCAGAAACAGTAGAAAAATGCCTGTGGGAGCGGAAACAAGACACAATTTTAGCCACCTCGAAAGCTATTCAGGGTGAGCGGCATTTTCAGTGGGACAGGACCCCGAGGAGCCAAAGCATGGCTGTAACCTCAGAGGAATTTTGATTTCATCCATACGTGCCGAACCTGCTTATCTTTTATAACCAACCATTGCTTGGAGGAGTTATCCTGAGACCTGGAGGCGCGTAGGCGATGTGAGCCAGACCTGCCCGGGGCGTACCCAGGGCGCACACGCGCATCACGTGCGCGCCTCGAAAGAGCCTGGGGACATGCCTGACTCTGAAGGCAAACATAACCCAAGTAAACAGAACCCACAGGACTATAGCAAATATAGATTTCATTATACCAACTTGCACAGACTTGTTTTCTGCGTGCCCCGCTTTGC
This sequence comes from Aramus guarauna, assembly GCA_013400195.1. Lineage (NCBI taxonomy): Eukaryota > Metazoa > Chordata > Aves > Gruiformes > Aramidae > Aramus > Aramus guarauna. The sequence goes on from VXBL01008815.1 coordinate 50,181, forward strand.
CCCCTGCAGTCGTCACCCAAGGCACTAATCCTGCCCTGACCCCCCCTATGTGACAGCCCTGGGGACTGCAGGTGTGTATCAGAGAGGGAGGATCGGCTGTGCTAAAGCAACCGATTTCCAGGTAATGGAGAAGGACGTGGCCATTCCTCGGTGGCGGTTGTGGTGCTGGGCTGGTGCGGTACCACGGCACCGTGTGCCCCGAGGGCTTCCAGCAGCGCCCGTGCCCTCTGAGCGTGGGGCGGGGGGGCCGTATCTATGGATCTGGGGAGCCCAGCCTGCATTTCCAAAGACCCCCCGGGTGCCTCAGTGCTGCTCTGAGCCCTCCTGCGGTGCTGCGCTCCCTTCGGAGGCGTTCTCTGCCGTACCCACGCTGCTATCCAGCCGAGCCCTGTAACGCAAGGCTGGGAGACGGGGACGCCCGCGCCCTGGGGCACGTGTCTTTGTGTTGGGTGCCGTCCATCTGCCCTTAGACTGGAGGGGGCTTGGCGTGAAGGACGGTCCAGGGCTGGCGAAATGTCTCTTCCAGTGCAGCGCGCTACAAAGTCCGTGTTAAGCGTCGCCCGCTGCGTAAATCCGTGGCCGGAGCTGTCTCCTGCAGGCTGTGGCATTAGTACGCCCGGCAGGGGCGAAGGAGGGCACAGGGTTGCTGAGCGCAGGGTTTGCATCCCTGTTCCCTGCATTTCCGAGTGCTCCCGAGCCGTAGAGGGGTCTCCTGCCAGCGGGCGCCTGTGCGGCGGTCCCAGGCGGTGCGGCTCGGTAAGGGAGGTGCAGCTGGGGAGCGGCATTTGGGAAAGGGCAGGAATCCTGCAAGAGCGAATCGAAGACCCCGGGTATTCTCCTTTCTAGGGGTGATGCTTGAATGGGATTGCAACGTAAGGCTTCATTTTAGTATTTCAGAAATCTTACTTTGACGGCGCCGGTACCCAGACAGACACCAGTTCAGACCTGCTGGGGTTTCAAACCTGGGTGGCTGTTGCTGGAAAAACTGGACGTGAGCTCCTCTTCCTCGTCGCAGAGGGCCTCGATGGAAACGCAGACCAGCAAAACTCGATTTGGAGGAGTTGCTCAGCGTGGTTAAGGCAGCGGCGTGGTGCCGTGCAGCGCGAGGACGCCCGGCTGGGTTGGGCAACTAGGAATTCGGTGCTGCTGCCGTCCTGTGTTGTAGCAGCCCAGCACTTCCACACTCCTCGTGCTTCTTTTCCCTGCACAAGTGTCTTGGACTCTTGCACACACCGCTCTTAAAAGCCTTCCTCGGTAGCTCGCATCATACGGATAAGGGGTTTTTTTTGAGGTTACTGCACATTCCCGTTAGCCACCGGGCAGCTCCTGTCTTGCAGGCTTGACCTAGGACATCCCCGCTTCGGCGCTGAGGTGATTCAGTATGGAAACCCGTGGGAGACGCAGGCTTCCCCCGGCCCAGGAGCGTCACGGCATCCCCTTACCTCGGAGCTGCACACGCAGCGCTGGCCCCAGCCTCCCCCGCCGTGGAGGAGCGTGTCCTCCTTGCCCAGGAGAGGCTGGGAGGGAGCAGACCGCTGCCTTCGCTCCTCGCCACGTGAATTTGTAGGGAAGCAGGCTCTGAACCTCCGTTTTGTTTGCCATGCTTTCCCTTGGGAATAAGAGGGACTGTCGGTCCTGGGTCCAGCCGGCGTACGTGTCTTAGCAGTCTGGCTTAAATTCAGCTGGCGCTGCCGGATCCCCCGGGGAAACCGGTGTCAGGGCACCCAGCTGCTGCCGCAGCCGAGCGGCTCTGAGCTGCTGTGCCCGGAGAGGGCTGGAGGGTGTGCGGACAACCCGCCCGCTGCCGCTTGGGTTGGGGTTTTCCAGCTGCTCTGTAGAGGAGGGTTTTGTGGGAAGGTGCTTTTCCCACCTCTCTCCGGCCATGCGGCAGCCTTGCGCTGGAACGCATCCTCCTCTGTAGCCGTTCCCAGTGGGAGCGTGGAGGGGGGGAAGCGAGGCAAGCGCGAGGGATGCAGGGGAAGCTCAGCATCAGTCAGGTAGCAACCGTCTTCCTCCTCCTTGTACCAGAGTGTGTGATCCCCTTCCCCTCCCGGCCCCGGAGCAGGATGCAGCCTTTGCAGTGTTGGCTGTTGCGGGAAAGCAGCGGAGCTCCGCCGCGCTGCCTCTGCAAGTTATAACCATTTTCCCTTGAATATGCCCAGGTTTGGATGCCAGTCCCCCGGCCAGTACTCATGAACTCACCATTCCCAATGATGTAAGTAAATCCAAGTGCTTCCTCGGCTTGTCTCTGTGTGTGTATGCACGTGTATATATATGTGCATGTGTGTGTATATATATATATAAAAGCTGCAGGCATGCGTATGTTGAATAATGTTTTAATATTGTTAAATATGGTTAGAGAGGCCCCGTCACCAGGTTCACCCATGCCACGTGCAGTCTGTTGGGGATCGGTCTGCAGCGCAGAGCACCCGTTGGACTTTGCCCCGTTGGTAGCTTTCCTAGGTGCAATCCTGCTCAGTGCTCCTTTTCCCTTTCCAAGTGAACTGAGTGCTCATGAAACATGCCCAAGCCGACAGCACTGGGAAGGGGAGAGAGCTCCCGAGCCAGCCCTAATTAAACTGTAATTGCTTAATCTAGCACTGGCTCAAGGGTAGTTACTGGGGGGTTGGAGAGGAGGTAAGTAAATAGCGTTTCTAATGCCACAAAGTGTCGCACAAGCTTTTGAGGGATGGCATGTCTCATCTTAGTACCGGTGGCAGTCAGCTTTTGGGTCTTGTAGATGGAGGCATCACGGTAAAGCGGATGTCGGACTGGGATGTTCGCTGGGAGGAGGATGGAGTTGTGCTGGGCACTGAGCAGGGTGAGGAGGGTGCTTGGGGATGCTCCGGCGGGAGGAGGTGGGGTGGAGAGCCCAGCGCAGCCGGCACCTGGATCCAAGGTCTCCCTTGCTTCTGGACTGGCCCACTGGTCTCCACGGGCTGATAACCAGCGGGCGCTCAAATCAGGATCAGGGCAAGCAGGGACGTGACTTCCAGTCTCTGTCCCCGTCTCCATCACCTGCAAACGCTTTACCCCCAACTCATCAGGACTTTCTGGATCGGCACCGGCAGCTGCTGCCGCTTCTTCCTGCTGTCCACCAGCGCACGGCAGCGCAAGGGAAGGGCAGCGAGCCTGGCTGCAGCTGCCGGGCACCCCCGCTCCGCCGGGACACTTGCCAGGCCTCCTTCCACCCGAGGGATGTGGCAGTGAAACAGCTTCTGAGCATCTGCCAGCTGAAACCCTCCGAGATCCCCCACCTCGGGGCCAGCCGCTGCAGGAGGGCTCTGCGGAGGAGCCTGTGGGAGATGGCGGCAGGGCTGGTCCCGGGTCTGCTTCTGTCCATCCAGCGAGGAGCCGCTCCGGGAGGCTGCGAGGAGCTCTGCGAGTGCTCCTGAGGTTACAACAGCCACGTCTGTCGAGCGTGGGGGACCGTGGCCGTGGCAGCAATGACGGTGTCTTCAGGAATATCAAGCAACCCTTTGCGAAGGGGCTTCTCCTCCCCTGAAACGTGCCGAGGGACCTGCCGTGGGACCGGGGAGCACTCAGAGCATTCACGTGCTAAAAGCCTGGCTCTCAGCTGACCTGCACCGCGTTAAACGTCATCACCTGCATCTTTCTGCTCGCTCAAAAATGCCTCCTTAGCTCTGCCTCCTGTTGCTTTGAAGGCTCTTAAATTCCCACTGCCACCTTCCCGGGTAGCCGAGGACAGGTTTGGGTTTCTTAAAGCAAAGGGTCTACAGGCATGTTTTAGTGGTGTAGATCAGCTTGTGGTTGCGCTGCAGAGAAAGGAGAGTTGAAGGAAAGCTTGTCACTCCTCTGACCGGCAGGAGAAATTTGAACGCTGTGCAGGGATGTGTGGATATTGCTGAACATCTCTCCAAATAGCTTTGGCTCCTCAGGTCTCCCCAGCAGGTTCCCAGCTGCAAGGGATGTTCATTTGCTGAAGCATCTCTTGAGTTATTTCTGCGCTGTGAAGACCAGGATGGACGGCTGTTGGGCTGAACTGCAGCCCTCGAGGGAGCTGATACCCTTCCAGTGCCGCAGTGGGGTGTGTATTAAGGTCCGTATGGGACAAACCACTAAGGGAGCCCCGTGATCTGACGACAAGACCAGTGAACATTTGGAGGTGGAGTTGTCTCTGCTTCTACAGACAGTAGCAGAAGTCCAGAAGCTGCCGAGATGAATGTCCCACCCATAAAATTCCCAGGCACAACCTTGGAAAGGAACTCAAACGCTGATGGCCAAGCAGGGCGTGTGGAAACGCATTGTGCCTGTGTTGGAAAAGTTGGACATCTCAATATATGTTGTCAACTTGTGGAAGTGCTTGAGGGAACTGTAATTCAAGGCACAAATGAGCGAGAGCACAGATGAAGACCATTGAGGAAATTCAAGCCATTGAGGATGGTTGAGGAAATTCAAGCCATTGAGGACCGTTGAGGAAATTCAAGCCATTGAGGATGGTTGAGGAAATTCAAGCCTCCAACTGGCTCTAATTTTTGTCAGAGAGGGTGAAAGACATGTTTTTAAGTAGAAACGCGAGCCCTTGCATCACAGCGAAAGAGCTGGAGGGGGTAACCGAGGCAGCAGGCACTGGCTGCAGCGAGGGTGTCCCAGCGGGGTAGAAGAGGCGTGGGATGGGGTGAGCGACGTGAAGCTGTCTGCTGATGAGGGGGCACTTGGGGTTGGGCTGTCCCCGGGGAAGGCGACAGGCTTGTTTTCTTCTGGTGGTGCACCCCATATAACCTTCGCCGTGAGCGGCCAGGGGATAGGTGTGGAGCACAGTCTGAACGTGACTTATTCCCACCCGTTATTAGACCGTGAAAATTATGATTACGGAAATGAGCCTGGTATAATGCCTCGCCCTTCCCGAAGCCCTCTGAGATGCCGGGCATCGTGTGCAGATAATTGAAATTTGCCCCCGCGGGAGCAGGGCAGGGCAGGCTGCTGGACGTGTCCCGGGAGGACCGTGCTCGCACACGGGTGGGATTCACCCCCGGGCTGTCCCTCTCCTGTTTTCATGAGCATTTAGGTCACTCGTGCCCCAGGGCAGAGGGAGGAAGGCTTTTGGCCGGCGCCGTGCGGTTGTGCTCGCGTCCCGCCGGTGACTGCCAGAGCTGCCGCTTCTCAGACGTTCCCTCCGTGCTTTTTTTCTAGCTAATAGGCTGCATAATCGGACGCCAAGGGACCAAAATCAATGAAATTCGGCAGATGTCGGGAGCGCAGATCAAAATCGCCAACGCCACGGAAGGGTCATCGGAGCGCCAAATTACCATCACGGGAACCCCTGCAAACATCAGCCTCGCTCAGTACCTCATCAACGCCAGGTGAGACCCCCCCGCCGACCTCCGCCGCCGCCTGCCACGGCCGAACCCATCCTGCCGGCGTGGTGGGAGCAGTACTCGCTCCCGGCACCGCGGGTCAGGAGGGGCTTCTCGAGGCCGGCTGGGATGGCCGGTGGCTTGCTGAGGCCTCTGAGCGGGGACCAGACGTCACCAGCGGGACCTCTTCCCCCCGCAGCCGGCGCTTTGGCTGGGGACCGGGAGCTGCTTTGCTGCCGGCGCCGCGGCTGCGGGTTGCGCCGGTCGCCTGCCCACCCGCCACCCTCGCTCGAGGATTTTTTGCTCGCGGGTGGGCAAAATCGCCGCTGTTTTTCCCTGCGGACGAGGCAGGGGATGGGGACGGGGACGGAACTGAGCCGGTGGTGGGGAGGCATCACTTGGGACGTGCTCGCTGGGATCCCAGCATCGCTTGCTGCCACCTCTGAGCCTCTTCCGCGTGCTTCCAGGCTTCCCAAAGGCTTTCCTCCATCCAGAGAACATAATCGGTCCAATAAATGCAAGACATGGGAACGGCCTGATTGCTTCCTTTTCGTGCTCAAAAGCTTGGCGCAGCAGGACTTTGCAGGGGCCGACCCTCTGCCGCGGGGGACCGGGGGTCTGCCGGGGGACTGCGAGGGGAGCGCACAGGGGAGGCGTATCTGGAGAAGGGTTGGGGACCAGCTCCGTGCCGGCGGCGAGCCGTGTCCAGGATGCTCACGCTGCCCTGTTTGCCTGCGCCTACGGACTCGTGGACAGGGGGGGAATTAAGGGGACATGGTGCCTTTCGCTGGCTTCGCGCCCGCCTGGCGCAGCCCTGCAAGCCGCGACCGTCCGTGCCCTCCGCCGCCGGCCCAGGACGTGCGGTGCTGCGGGAGGCTGCCGGCAGGGTCCCGAGGACCGGGGACGGGGAGGGGGATGTTGGCAGCGACTGCGACCTTCATTGTGGTGTGGGCTGGGAGCACCGATGAGGTCTGTACGTGCTTTCTCCTCCTGGCACCCAACCCCCCTCAGCCCCGACCTGCAACAGACCTCCACCACCCCGTCCTGCCCCGCTGCCCCTCCGGCCGCCCCCGTGGCACCGCTCCAGCCGCTCAGGAGAGGGACGGGCACGGCCGAGCGGCTTTCCCTCCAGCTCCTTGCCGATCCCCCCCCTGCCCCTACCTCTTGAGACAAGAGAAAGAAAAGAAAAACGAGTGGCTCTTCATCAGTGGGGAGGGCTGGCTGAGCTGCAGCCCGTGCTGCGGCGGAGAGCAGGATGGGGCACAGCTCAGCCTCTCCCGTAGTTTTGAAAACCAGAGCGAAACGAAGAAGCTGGGGGAGCTTGGGACGGCTGCCCGGCCCTGTGGGAGGGATGCTGGTGGAAGCGAAGCCCTGTGCTGGGACGTCTCCTGCCAGCACCTCTGGCGGGTGGCAGCCCTGCCACAACACCGTGCCGGGGACGGGCATCGCCCCGCAGCAGCGAGGAGAGGGGGGGGTCGTAGCCGACCATGCAGCTGGCTCTGTGCTCCAGCCCCCCGTGCCCTCCGCGGGGACCCCCGAGCCCCACGCGCTCAAACCCCCCGGGGATGCTCTGCCCCCCGCTCTGAGCAGGGTGTAGGCAAGAGGAGGAGCGCTGCCCCGCAGGGTCTTCGTTTTCTTTTCTGCTCCGGTTATTAAGCGCTTGTTTTTGTCTCCCCCCCACCCCTCTTTCTGCCCCTGTCTATTCTAGGCTGACGTCTGAGGTCACTGGAATGGGCGCACTCTAATTTCCACCCACCATCCTCCACTCCGCACCACCCGACCCTCTCCAGCCACCGGCACTCCACCCAGCCTGTACTGCCTGTACATTTACCGTCTCCCCTTTGCCTCCACAGATACTCTTTTCTTTACTAACGAATATATATATATATATATAAATACACACGCATATGCACACGCTGGAACGTTTCTTTACGAGGTCCCTTACTGTGCTCCTGAGGCTGCTCCCAAACTCTTTGGTTATGGTCCTTGTTTGCAGCATAAATGGTGTAATTACTTCATCTGCTTTTCGGGGTCCTGGGAGGGGAGGGGGTTGGGTTTTTTTTTTTTTTCCACTGGTGAGACTTCAGAAGATGACGGGGTCTCTAGTGTCAGTCTAGCGTAGCTACTTACACCTTTGAGTTGACGTTGGCGGTACTTGCTGTAGCCTGTGGATGCGTGACGCTACCCAGAGCTGTGCGCGCTTCAGAGTACTTCACTTTTCTCACCCTTCTTCCTGGGACGCTCCCTCTTTGTTCGCTTTGCTTGTCCTGGCTCACCTTTGCGACCTCGCACCCCTGCCCTTGGGGCAAGGCGTAGTTTTCTCACACACACGCACACGCACACGCACATGCACATGCACACACGCACACACACACGGTTATTTGGGAAGCAGACCATGCAGGAGCCCGGCCAACGCGCACGCGTGGGTTCCCCTGCCCGCTTCTCTCTTTGCCACATGGCAGGGTCCAGACAAGCCATTTTTCATGCTAAAGGAAGGGAATCACACACACACACACACACACACACACACACATGCACACACGCACGGTCCTCTTTTTTTAACTAAAGAGCAACTGGAAGTGGGAAGGATTCAGCTGTACGGGGTTCACACCCCCGGGGGCCTTTGAAAGCGCTCTTTTGACAATCCCCACGAGCAAAACCTTTGGACGATAGCTCAGGAAGCTCTGTGAGCCGGCTGTGTTTGTCGCTGTTTGTGTTCAATAAATGTCTGTGCAGCTCTGCTACGAATGGGCTCCGACTGTTCTTCTCCTGGGTCACCCCACCATCTCCAGCCTCGTCCTTCCCTCTGCGTCCTTCTGCACCTTTTCAGCTGCTTGGAGGGAAGGTGGGGGTTGTATACAAAACTTCATCATTGTTATCATCATCGTCATCGTCATGTTTTATTTTATTTTATTTAGAGAAGGTCTCCACGAGCGACGCACCTCCTGAGTGATTCTAGGCCTGCTTTTTTAAAAGGGAGGGTCCCAGCCTTGCATAATGCTTCGGGTTTCCCTCAGGCGAATTTCCAACTTACGGTACGACAGCAAACGTCTCTCACTGCCCCTTGCCTGGACAGATCTGCCATGTCTCTGCCCCAGACCCTTCCCCCAGACCCTCTATGCCCAGCCCTGCCTTCTGCTTCCAGGCGTTACTGCTCTCCCCTGCCTCCCAGCCAGGGAAACACGTATATTTTCCATCTCTGAATTTCCTACCGTACAAAACGTTGGGACATGTTTTTCCCGTATTGCAAACGAGGGGACCACGATGCACCATGTCCCCAGGCAGCTAAAGCAGCCACATTTAGCTAAAGGTAAAGCAGCCACATTTTTGCACCATACCGCATGGGAAATATATTGTTTTTCCAGGGGAGCCCCAAGACTTCACGGCCTTTCCCCCTCTCCCTCCCCGGTGCCGGCGGGCAGCGCTGGCAGCTCCTTTCCCTTCTCCTCCTGTCGCCAGTGCCGACTGCTCGGCCCTCCCCGCGGGGCTGCGGTGGGGACCCCGGGCGATGCCACCCCGGGACGGGCAGGGGGTTACGGGCTGCACCCCCAGCACCGAGCTGCCAAGGGTTGTGGCGTGGCTCGGAGAGGGCGAAGGGAGGGAGTTTGCTTGAGCAAGAGGGTGCGTGCCGGCTACCTGCGCGTGTCGGGCAGCGTGGTCACCTCCCCGGGACGTCCGCTGCCCCAGCCCAGGGCGTGCTGCCGGAGAAGGGTGTCAGCGGCTGCCGGCCCCTGCCGCTGGGTGTCAACGCTTCGCCCGGCCTAGGTGTCGTAAAACCCGTCCGTGCTCAGCTCTCTGGAGCGTTTCCAGCCTCTGCATTTAAAGGTGCTTCCCGCTCCTGCGTAAGACGCTTTGCCGCCCGGTCCCAACCCCTTGCTCTGCTCTCCCCGGCACTTTGGATTCGGCTGTGCCTCTCAGCTGGTCCAATGTGCTCAAGAGCATCCCCTTGTTCCCCACCCAGGGGGGCACGGGTGCTTTGGGCAGTGCTACGGGCGCTCGGGTGGAGCCGGTGACCTCCCCCGGCAGCAGCCCCCCGGCCCATACTCGTGCTGATGCTGGGGCAGGGAGGGAGCCCGGGCACCAAATGTTGCCTCCCCCCAGTTGCCGACTGGCCAGAGCCAGCACAGAGCCAAGGTGGTAAGACAGCTGTGGGCAGCCAGCACTCCTCATCTGCTCTTGTTCTTCACTCTGGTCTAGCCCAGGGGTTTTTTTTTCCCTGTGGAAAGAATAAAATAGCTGCATGTGAAAATAACCGCCCGTCCGCGTGCCAGATCCACCACGGTGGCCTGGGCGGTGAGCTGGGGCACGTGCCAGCCAGCGAAAGCTCCGCATCCCAGTGCCACCACCCCCAAGCAAAGCGACGGCAGCCAGTGGCCTGGTGTGACGTCCCCCTCGGAGGGCGATGGGACGCGCAGGGAGCCAGCCCGTCCTGCTGTGCCCCGCTCTCCCCTGGCGCCGGAGGACGAGCAGATCCCGTAGGTGATGGAGAAGAACAACTAAGGCGTGTGGCAGGAGCAGCTTGCATCTTCGCATGCTGCTTTCTCGGCACGCAGGAGCACTTCCAACTTGCTGGCACAGTTGGAAATCAGCAGCGGCCTCGTGCTGACCAAGATGGAGACACCCATCGCGAGCCAATGCATTTCTGGGGTTCGCGTGTCTGCCAGGCGCTTCTGCCCCGAGGAAGGCATGGGACCTTACTGGCTTGCTACCTGCAGTGAACGTGGAAAAGGCTTTGCAGGGGGACCTGCGGTTTCTGCAGAGCGCGGCTGGCCTGAATTTCTCTGCTGCCTGTGTGCTGCGCACCCCGCGCTGTTCCCCACCTCCGCTGAGACGACGCTGCCCAAAATAGCAAATGCCAGATTGGGTCTGCCAGATGCAGCCCAGCTCAGAGGCTACTAGAGAGGGGGAGCAGACTGCAGCAATACCTCTGCACCCATCCCCACGCCAGCGCACCCGCAGACAACATCTCCCGCCGGGTACCATCCCCGCCCCAGCCTGCTGCAACATGCCCATCACCCAGCGAGGCTGTTCCTGCCGGTAAATCCACCGGGAATCGATGGCGAAGGAGGGGAGGTCAGATCCGAGCACCGCTCTGGCATCAGGCACGTATCGGAGCTGGCGTGTCAAGCCGCACGCTGCAGCAAGGACCTGGGCTGGTGGGGACGGTGCACGGGGCCGCGGGGGGAGCCAGGGACGGCGCCAGCAGGAGCGACCACCTTACAGGAGCACCGCGTCCCTGCAGCCTCGGCTCTGCGTGGAGGGGAGATCCTCCAGCACCTAGATAAAAAGCAACGCCGCTCGGGATGTGCTTCCTGAGGACCGTTGCTGAAATGTGCCGTCCCGGAGGTCAGAGCGCGGGGATGGGCTTTGCCTTCTCCCCACGGCGTTTCAGCTCGCTGTCTCCCAACGATGTCTGCTTGCTTGGTCGTTAAATCTCGAGGTATTTCCAACGGACTTGAGCAGGAAAAGGAGCCTCGACGTACCAAACCGATCGCAATTCTGCTTTTTGCTCTGATACAGGATGCTTTTTGGCTTTAGCTATCTGGAGACCGTTTATAACAGAAAAAAAACACTTGAGCGGCTCTAGCCGGGAAATGCCAGCCCTCCTGTGAATGAAGCCAGGGCTTGCTCAGACCGGGCATGCAAAAAGTGATAAATCTTGCTGGGCCCCTGCAAAGCAAACGCTTCTTCACCTTCCATTGCTCAGGAATCCCCTCCTCGGCAGAGGGACAGATACAGCCCGGGCTGCTGCCTCGCCCCCCCGCCCCCCCCGTGCATTTGGGGTTGAGAGGGAGCGGGAAGGAGCTGAGCCCTTTGCTGAGAGGGTGCAGCAAGGGATGCGGCCGAGGCATCCCGCCTTCTGACATCGCCTTTGACTTTGCGATTTCTCTTTGGGGTCACATTTCCCAGGTTATTTTGCAAATATAAAAAAAAAATAAAATAAAATAAAAAAGAAAAGAAGAAACAAAACTCCAGTGTTCTGTGGGAATCTAGCAACTTGTCCTCATCGTCTGGGCTTGAGCAAGGCCTGGAGCAAGAGGTGTTTAAATGATTGCAGCGTCTCCTGGGAACGTGGTTGATGACAACGATAACAACAAAATCACAAGGAATGTATCGAATTCGGCTTTGATTTCTTTGGTATGGCCCAAAAAGAGGTTTGCTGTCTTCTTTGGAAGGAGACCCAATGGTTTGCTTTTTCTTGTGCTATGTATTGGATTTGCATTTTACACGAACTTAAAATGCTCCAGTGGTGCATCCGCAGCCACGCCACTGGGAAAAATATATGCACGTCTCTAGTGCTGGAGTGAATATTGAATACAAGGTGAACGGCAGAATGGCTTTAATGCATTGCTTTTCTCTCTCAAGGCAATGCATTTTCTCCAGACAGAATGATTCAACATTTCTGGAAATAACCAACTGGGTTATTACTCCGTCAAAATCTTTGGGAATGCGTTATTTGGTGGGAAATTGTTACTTTGGCAGGAAAGAATTGGTCCGATGCCTCCCCCTGCCCCCAGAGCGCGGTGGCTCTCCATCAGAGAGGGGCCGGCTGAGGTCTGTGCTCAGCCCTTGGGATTCAGCACCCCGTCACGTCCTTCCCAGGTCATGCTCCCAAAATGAAGTGTTTGGAGTATTGTTATGTGCATTTTTTTTTTTTTTTCTTTTTCCTTAGACTGGAATTGCAAATCTAGTACATAATGGGAGCTGAAAAAAAATAGATTGTTTCCCCTAAGGGAAAGTGACTTTCACCAGGGAGACTTTTAAATTTAATACTCTCTTTTAGTTGCAATTCAGGGGTTTTTATGTATTCATGCTAGTCACTTTTAATTATGCTAATTTCAAGCTTGCGGTTCATTAGCAAGGGTAAATTCGCCGCTCCAGTGCCGGCAGAGGGAGGGTTTCGGGGGGGTCGCTCTGTGCTGGGGGAGGGATGAATCCTTCATCTCACTTTCTCCTGGACCACGGGGGTGGAAGGATGCTGCGGGCTCAGCACAAACCCTTTCCGACACCTTTCTTGCGCCGTTTGCAGGAGATGAGACCCCAGCAGCCCACCTCCCCTCTCCCTGCCTGGCTGCAGCCCCCGGCCCCGGGGAGGTACCCCGGCCCAGGGTGGGGGGGCTGGTGCCCCCCCAGGCTGGTCACTAGGTGTCCCCCTTGACCATCTTTTTGCACGCATCCTGCTCCAGCCAGGGCGTGGGCAGCCCTGGGACGCGGGGTGCTCCCAGCCTCCCCTCCGTCCGCTTGCAGGAGACTTGACGGGCTGCTGGGCGTGAGAAGGGAGCGTGTGTGTGCGTGTGTGTGTGTGCATGTGTGTGCGTGTGTCCCCACCACCGGTGACGAGTGGTGACACCCACCTAGCAGGCGGCTGGCACCGTCTCCCACTGCGGGAAGGGTCCCATCGGTGCTGGCACCTTCATGCGGACACCCTAGCCCACCCGGGCAAGCAGCGTGGCTAGCAGCTCCCTTGGCCACGCGTGTCCCCACGCTCTCCGGTTACACCGGTTGCGCCAAGGCACGAGGTTGGCGGCACGAGCCCCCGCCGTACGCCGGCCCAAGGCCATTCGGTCTCACTGGCCTGGCGTTTCGCAACGCAAGGACAAGGTTTTGCGGAGCGGTCCCGAGGGTCTCCAGCCCTCGCTGTCCCTGGGGAGGTCTGCGCGCGCAGGCTCGTGGCAGGAGCGTCGGCAGCTGGCGCGGGCGCAGAGCTCGGGGTGGAATGGCTTGCGGAAAGGTCACGGTCTCCGTGTGATTCCCCTGCTCCCATGCTGGATATCACGGGGAGCTGGGGCTCTGCTGGGAGGGTTATTTTTTGCTTTCCCTTAAAAAAAAAAATAAAAAAAAGAAATAAATGCAGCTGCGGATCTTAATCCGCTGTGCTATGCATCAAGCCCCAGGCCTCCATCCAAAGGGTAACGTGGCAGTGACTTTTAGGAAGTACTGAATGTACCAGATGTGCAACTCCTTCGACTCCAGATGTGCAGCCCCCCCCCTCCCGCTCTGCCTCAGCACAGTTGTCCTGCAAAGAGGAACAAGAGCCACCAGATCGCTCGGAAAGCATCCCGCAGACTAAATCTAGCCAAGTGCAAAACCAGACTGGCTCTGGATTCCCACCCCCGTGTTTAGGCAGCTTAACCACAGGGATGTCTCTTCCCAGAAACGATGCTCGCGTCGGCTCCGCACATGGGGAACAAAACCAGATGGGAGATGAGCGAGATAGAAATGGAGTGGCGGGAGGTGGCTTCGTTTCCGAGCCCCGTGCTGAACCGCGGCCTGTTGCTGATTTAAAACACGCGTGCTGTTTCTAGAAGGAACTGCTTTGATCCCGAAAGGGAAAGCCGGGATGCGCATGAGGACCCGAGTACTTGAAGCGCTCCCGGGGCGCTGTGTTCTGGTTCCCTGCGGGCAGCGTCTCAGCGGCGTTATTTATTCCTGGAGGAAAGCCCGTGTCTAAGAGCATTTGCGTCTGGACCATAAAGGGGTCGAGTGACGCTTGGCTCCGGAGCCTCTCTGGGTTTGGATACTTCAGATGAGACTCGGGGGCGCGGGATGCTCCGGGGAAGCGTGGGCACGGTGACACGGTGGGCCACCAGCCAGCTGGCAGCGTGGCCAAGCACGAAGAGCTCGGGGACAGCGGGCTGGAGGGATGGAGCAGCGTTACTCCTGAATTCAGGGTCGCATGCATGGCTTAGGCTCGAACCGCAACGGAAATCCAACCGGATTTCCCAGCGCGGAGGAGAGCAAGACAGCTCCGTGATGTGCTCACCCAAGAGCTCTCATTTAGTGGTGTGGGGCTTTTTTTTGGTGGGGTCCTTCGGGGAAGAGCTCCCACCCAGCCATCGCGATGACACGACCTCAGACTCCTGCTGCAGCCCCTGCTGTGGTTTTCCCAAGGGACGTTGCTGGGTGCTACTGGGCAGGCAGCCGTGCTCCCAAATCTCTCACGGGAGCGCTGCAGGGGAGCGGTGCGCTGCCGCTTGCTGCCTGTGTAAAGGCAGTTAAAGGTGCCAACCTGGCACCCCAGAGAAAACTGCCGTCTCTCTGCTTAAAACAGATTTTCAGATGCATGCTAATATTTCTTTTCTTGCCCCAAGTAGATTTCCCCTCCATGTATTTCAGGCTGGAATGTAAGGATTTCAAGACGTACAGGATGGTGCAGCGCATCTTTAAATGCAGCCGCGTTCTTTTTTGGACCGAAAAAAAGCGTTTGCTCCCATGCGTGTGCTCGTGTACCTGGGACGCGAGGTCCAGCCTGTGGAGCTCGTCCCCGCTGTGCTGGGGCAGCCGGGGGCTGCGTGACCGCGGCTCCTTGCCGGCCAGAGCGTGGGCAGGGTGGGCTTGTTTCCCTTTAGCGCAATGCCGAGCGCAAAACCTACTCACGGGCTTTCCGTGCTCCCCGGCAGAGGTGGGGCAGGGGTCTGCGCCCTTCCCCAGCGCTCCGCAACCGGCCGCCGGCTCCTGCCCATCGCCCCCGGCCCCCTCAATGCGCTCGCCCTTTGCCCATCGCCCCAAACCTCGCCGCCTGGGCTGAGGGGGGCCGGCAGCACCACCTCTCCTCTCTCGCCATCCTCACAGCCACGTCTGTGGGGCAGGCAGGGGCAGGCAGGGGCAGGCAGGGGCAGGCAGGGGCAGGCAGGGACAGGCAGGGGCAGGCAGGGGCAGGCAGGGGCAGGCAGGGGTGATGCTCAGCCCGCAGACAGCCCACAGCGTGGGGTCGAGGCGTTTCCCTGCACGCAGCCTGTGGCCCCAGCACGTTCAGACGGCAGCCCTGCAGCTCCCCACAGCTCCCCAAAAGCGGCTCTCAGCACCCAGTGAGAGCCCACCAGGAAAACCCGCGGCACACCGGGCAACCACCCCGGCTCAGCCGGCAGCCCAGGGTGCTCACGTAGGATGCGTGCGGTGCGAGCTCCGGGGGCAAGGGGAGGTCTGTGCTGGTGTAGCAGAGCTCAGCCTGGGCACGGCTCCTCCAGGCTGGGCCTTGGGCGTGCGGGTGATTTCAGCATCACGCTGGAGAGCTTCCCTGGGCGTCGTGCGGGGCCACGCGTCCCGGTAGCCCAAGGCATGGCTGGGGCTGGGAGGGGGAGGCACCGGTGTTGGAGCCTCGGTGGAGCCCTGACCATCTCCCTTGATTGCCCCCCCAGCTCTCCAGACCCTGATCCCCACGGGAGGAACACCTTCACCGCCTGACCGCAGCGCCGCGGCAAGACGTGGTGCCGGTGGCTGACGCTCGAGCCCCCTCCGAAGACGCTGCCGGCTTCCCGTGAGCTTCTCCCTCTCCTCCGTGGCACCTTTCGGGCTGGCTGCCCGCAGCCCCCTGNCAGAAGCCTCTGTCCCCTTGGAAGGGTTAATGGGGAAAGGCAGCCCACGCAGCCCGTGATGCAAACCACTGCTGGCTGGAAAAAGGGCCTCAGAGCCCTGGCTCCACTCGGCATCAGGAAACGATCCCGCACGGAGCGGGGCTGCCAGGAGGGGAGGGGCAGCGGGATCGGGGGGGGGGGGCANCACGGCTCCTCCAGGCTGGGCCTTGGGCGTGCGGGTGATTTCAGCATCACGCTGGAGAGCTTCCCTGGGCGTCGTGCGGGGCCACGCGTCCCGGTAGCCCAAGGCATGGCTGGGGCTGGGAGGGGGAGGCACCGGTGTTGGAGCCTCGGTGGAGCCCTGACCATCTCCCTTGATTGCCCCCCCAGCTCTCCAGACCCTGATCCCCACGGGAGGAACACCTTCACCGCCTGACCGCAGCGCCGCGGCAAGACGTGGTGCCGGTGGCTGACGCTCGAGCCCCCTCCGAAGACGCTGCCGGCTTCCCGTGAGCTTCTCCCTCTCCTCCGTGGCACCTTTCGGGCTGGCTGCCCGCAGCCCCCTGCCCACGGCCTCGCCGGCTGTGGTACGGGGGCAGGGGCAGGACCGGGGGGTCTCGAGCAGCAGCTCACGGCAGGACGGCAGCTTGCAGCCAGCGTGCAGCAGTACCTGCTTCTGCAAGCAAGCGTTTCCCCGCCGCCCCTCTCTGCGCTTCTTCATCTCCCCTGCCGCTTTGCAATGTATTTCGTGGCTTATTTGTGTAATTGCAATAAAGCTTTTGTTGCTTGAGGTCCCCTCTATGGTTANGTTTATAGCAAACGTGAGTCACTGCTGGGCCCCCGGATGGGAGCAGCCCACGGCGGCGGCTGCCAGCAATTCGGATGGGGTACGGGCTGCCCGTCCAGCCCCACACAATGGCAGCTCTCAAGCTAGCCCCCTCGGGCCACCACACGCTAGCCCTGGACCTTGGAGCAGACCCAGCACTATTTTGGGCTGCATCGGGGCATGCGTTCTCTCCAAGATGCTTCATTTCTCATCTGAGATGTGATGTCAGAGCGCTGCCCCTCCCTGCCACCACACCAGCCCCGGCAGTGCCCCCCCGTGCCCACCCGTGCCCGTGGGTAACGCCAGCCCTGAGCAGGGTTATCGCCCCGTGATGATCAGAAACGGAGCTGCCAGCTCAGCCCCCCGCCTAGCACCCCGATGCAGCTGGGGGGGGGTCTCCATCCCCAGCCCGTCCAGCCCTGGGGGTGAAACACAGCCAGGAAAGGCTATGCTGACCGCCCGGACCTCTGCCCTGGGGGGAAACGAGGCGAAAAAAGCCCATTTCACCCTTTTTATCCATTTGGGGTTGTATTTTCCACAGCACATGTCACCCCTGCTCCCGTTTGGCCCCACGAAGGGCTGTGGGCAGGCAGGCAGTGTCGTGTCCCCCATGTGTGTGTGTGTGTCCCCCGGGTTTTGGCAGCTAGCCGAGCCCAAGTGCTGCTGCCAGACGCTGCTTTTCACCCCTGCTAAAGCTGCAGGGCTAGCCCCAAATCTGCATGGGCGCTGGTGCTTGCCCCAAGTGCCACCGAGTGGGAAGTCATCCTCCCCTCGTCGGTGCCGTCCCTGGCACCCCCTTCGCTGCGGGCTCGGCCCCACGGCCGATCGCTCTGCCCCTATATAGAGGTGCCAGCCTGTGGCACCCTTTAGGGAGTTCTCGGTCACCTCACGGTCAGCATTATGGGCCCATGGGTAAAAAAGGTGCCCGTTCCCACCCCGTCCCAGCACCTGTACCCCAGAGCATCCCCGGGAGGAACAGCCGTCCTTGCAGGCTTGCAGAAAGCCAGGGAGCTTCTGCCGTAAAACGTCGGCCGGTGCCATCCCTTAAAGCACGCTGTTATCTTGCCTGAGATGGGAATCTGCCTGGAAAAAATAATTTTGCTCGTGCTCTCCTTCACAAATCTCTTTATTTTGGATGAGGTGACACAGCAAAGGGGACCGAAGAGGCACGCTGCTACCCGTGCTGGCTGCCGTGGTGTGCCGGTGCCCAGCAGCCAGCCCGGCTCAGTGCCTGGCTCAGGCAAGCCACAAAGCCACCCACATCCTGCAGCTCCAGGCCCGGCACCCACTTTTCACTAAAGAAAAAAAA
>VXBL01008815.1:73236-166924 GCA_013400195.1 Aramus guarauna
AGCCACGCTCTTTCCAGCGGGGTTTGTGGGTGGCACGGCGCTTGGCTCGGACCACAGTCGCTCCCGTGGTGCAGATCTGAGCGTGGAGATGCAGTGGCCAGCGGGGATGCGGCTGAGCCACGGGCAAGCTGGGTCGTGCACCGTGGGGGGGACGGGGTCCTACGGCCTGGGGAGGTGCAGCCCGTGGTAACCAGAGCACATGGAAACCTCTCCGGGCAAACACTGAGCAAGGCTCGGGCGCTCGTGTCCCCAGGAGCAGGGGGAAGGTGAGGCGGCCAGCTGGCAGGATGCTGGTGTGCTTCATGTGGTTGCAACCAGGGAAATTTCAGTGCTCGTCAATTGGGGCATCTCCCGGGACAGTGTGACAGGACAAAGTAGCTGCAGCTGCAGAAGATGGAGCTGGAAGCCTGGCACTCGGTCCTGTCCCTGCTTTCCAAAGCACCCTTTGGTTATGAGTCTGCCAGCGGGTTGAATCCTGGCTTTTCCCAGGGGGATTCATTTCAGCTCACTTTCATATTTCCTACGGAAGGGGTATTTTCCATTTCTAAGTGGACTTGATTAAAGGGAAGGAAAGGTTGCATGACAGAGTTAATAGCAGAAAAATGGAGCAAACTCATTCTTTTCCCAATCTCTAGGAGGAGAAAAAGCAAAAAATTCTGTCCCAAGTCCACTTTTTCTTTTGCTGCACCCCAGTTTTGTCTGGAATTGAACTAAAAGTTTATTGCTTGCTGGGACGGCGAGCACTCTCCCTGGGGCATGCAGGTATCGTGGAGGGGCTCCCCTTGCCCACCCGCATGGTGCTCTGGAAGGATGCTGGCTCCACACAGGGAGATGGGGGGGTTCCTTGCTCCTGGGGGACCCGGAGGGCTCAGCCTGCTCTGGCCTCATCTGAAGACGGGAAAGGGGGCATCCTTCGCAGACACATGTCCTTAGATTTCGGGACACAATGGCGTGCTGCTAGGCCCAGTGATTGCAACACCCCTGGGCTCAGCCTGCAAACGGCTGCCCAGCGATCAGCTGGATTTCTGCAAAACCAGCCCACACTTTTCCAAGGAAGCAGCCGTTTGATGCTCCCGGGACGCTGCTGGCCCTGGTTTAGCACCACGGACCTGGAAAAGGCCATAAAACTTTGGAAGCTGGACACAGATCTGAGGCCGTGGTCTGGTGGGACAGCGGAGAGGGTGCGCCTGGGACGTCGTGTCTGATAACAGCCCCCGGGGCTGGCGGCTGGGTGCTGGGCAGGGGTCCTGGTGGGGTGGGGGGAGCCCTGCCTTGCCGGCTCCGCGTGCCAGGGTGCACGGGGTCTGACCGGCTGCAGCTGTGCGGAGCCATATACGGTCAGCGGGCGCCTTGCACAAGCCATACCATTATCATTAAGTCTTCGCTGGCGTGGCCGATTGGCCTCCAGCTTGCGAGGCTCTGCGGAGCGGCCGGGCTGTTCCCGAGATGGATGTGCTTTTCCCTTCCTGTAACGGGGTGGGGGGGAATCAGCTCTTCTGCTGCTCGGGGTAATTCCCTGGGAGGGAAAGGGAGAGAGGAAGAGCTAAAGCAAAGCGGAAATGTCTCTGGTGTTGCAGATTCCGGGGATGCTGACACGTGAGGACAGGTCCCTTCCCAGCACCCCCTTTCCTGGGAGCCTCTGGCTGGTTTTCAGAATCCTAGGTGAGCTCGCCCATGGGAGCCCCGAGGAGGCAAGCTGTGGAGAGCCGAATCAGGTCTGACATCCCCCTCCGTGAACAGTCACGCAGCAGGATTTGTCCCTGGACGTGTTTGCTGTCTTGGAGAGCGTCTTCAGTATGTTTGAGACGCCTTGAAAATTTGCCTCTTGGTGTCCTCATCTCCTGGTGCCACCAGCACAGCTCTGCAAAGCCCACCCACCTCTGTGCGTGGGTGGTTATTTACACCAGCCGGGTTCACGCTGGCACTCAACCTTTTTGGCTGGGGGAAAAAAATGCTTTCTTCAGCCCAGCAAACTGGCTCTCTTGGGACCAGGCAGCCTCACGCACAGTTTTGTTTCACGTTTTGTTGTCACCCCTCGGCGCTGCCCAGCCTCCCTCCACGGAGGAGCCGTGCTGGTCTGGCTGCCCCTCAGCCGACGCTCATGGCACCCCGATGCTCTCCACAGGCCCGGAGGAGCTGTGGGGGTGCAGGGGTGCCCAGCAGCAGTCCTGCCCCTCCTCGAGACCACCAGTTTCCCCTCTTTCCTTGGTTTCAACATCAGCTTCCACAGATGCACCGAAATTCGTGTTGGCGTGAAAAGCAGCGCCTGTTGTGCTGTTGGGTTTATGAGGTTTCAGCTGAGCACAGTCCACGTCTTGTTTCCACGGACTTTGGATGTTGTTTATCCAAAGAGTCATTATTTGATGCATCTGCCTTGATAGTGTGGACAGGCTCCTCCACTGATGTAATTTGTAATCAGTGGAGCTACAGCTTTTTTTTTTTTTTCAGTTGTCTCAACTCGAGACAACATCCTACAGCCAAGCCTATGATGTTTTCTCCGGATCATTCGCACAAAGATGCTGTCGGGGTAGGTGTGTATGAAAGGCAGGGTGATGGAGGTGGCAGCCAGCCCTGCATGGCCCCATGGAGCAGCGCGGCAGGTCTCCTGCTGCTTTCGTGCAACCAACTTGCCTGCAAACCTTTTGCACTGGCCGGGTTCGTGCTGTCATCTCTTTGCCCCTTGGAGCCACCCTGGTTCTGTGTGCTTCCCCAGGATGCTCTGCCTGGCCCAGATCAAGAACATCTCTGGGTTTCATTTCAGCTTTCAAAGGCAAGGTGCCTCCTTAGCCTGGACAACCCATCAGTTTGTAATTCAATGACAGCCGTTGGTCCCCTCCTGTACTTGTGGGAGCAGGTTACAGCTGCGGCTGTAGCAGGATCAGCCTCCAGGGATTTTACCTCTCTTCCCCAACAGCAGTGAGTGCTCCCGCTGTGATGAGGGGTTTCCCAGTATCTGCCTCTGGGTCTGAGTTCAGCAGCATGGGACTTGTCTCCAGTGCTGGCCATGGAGAGCAGATGGTCTACAACATGCTGGGGGGGCTTTGCTATGGGGGTCCAGCTCCCCACTGCTGCAGGTCCTCAGGTTCTCCTACTAGATGGGAAGATGCTCATCCCCAGGCACTCCTAAGGGCTTGGGGTCTTGCTGCTGCCTCTTTGACCCCATCCCCGCTCCCTGCCCCGAGCATGGCTGGGGGAAGGTCGTTCCCAGTCTGTGGGGGTCCCTGTGGGGTTTTTCTCAGCTTGCCCCCTCAGATTCCTGACTGGGTTGAGTAGAAAACCCTGAAAGTCAGGAAGGAAGGAGCTTCCCCAAAAACATGGTGTCCATCCCTGGGCGGCCGTGGGACAGCTCCGGCTCTGCCCTGTGGTCAGCAGGAGAACGCGTGCCAGCTCTCGTGCAGGTGGGGATGCGATGGGAACGCCTGTGCCCCCCCAGGAGCCAGGGGGGAGCGCTCTGGCAGGGGCCCCACGGGGCCGGCTGACACCCGGGGGGGTGCTGGGCACCGACCATGCCGGGGGTCCCTGCGTGAGGCTTGCAGAGGTCCCGGGCGCCGGTGGCCAGGGTGCCATCGCAGGTACAGAAAAAGGGCAAGGAGAAATGCCTCATTCGTTCCTGACTCACAGCTGACAGCCCCTGATCCCTCCCTCCGTCCTCGGGCTGGAGAAGTCTCCTCCTCACCCTTACCCTCCTGCCTGCTCTTCCTCCCACGGAAACCGAGGGGAAAGCGGTAAAAAAATATCTCCAGCGACTCCTGCCTCCGGACCGTGGCCTCTCTCGGCTGCCGGGTTCTCCTTCCCTGCTTTTCTTTTTTTTTTTTNAATTTTCCCTTCCCTTTTTTTTTTTTTTTTTTTTTTTTTTTTTACCTTCGATCCAGCTCGATGGTAATCTGAACCACGCAAAATGAGGCTACGAGGCTTTCTGCTCACTTTGTTGGTCCCGGCCGTCTTCCTCGGGGGGGGCTCGTGGGCTCAGCGCCCAGAAATCAGCACCCGGGTCGCAAACGCAGAAGGTAAGCCCGCGTTGCTTCCCAGGGTGTTTTTCCTCCCTGGGATCGGCAGAGAAGTCCGACTGCCGTTTCCCTCCTGGGCGGACGCCTCGGCCGCCGCACACGGCCACGGCTTTGTCGGGACGTTTGGGGGAAGAGTTGTGTTTGCTGAGGAGAGCGATGCAGGAATAGAGAGGATCAGCAAGACGTACCCACTTTTAATGCTTTTTTTTGCACTTTCTCTTTGGCTGTGTCCCGTGTCCTGGTGTTACCAGTAGCACTGGGATGCAGTGGGGGGGGGGACAGCAGCCAGTACCAGTTTAGCTTTCTGAAAGGTTTTGGGTTTGGCACTGGCTGGTAAGGTGCCTTTGCTCTCCTCTGCGATGATATTTGTGCCATGGTGTGTCAGAAAATCATTAATTTTTCACTGTTGTTTAATTGCCATCCTGTCTTAGTTTTATGTAAGTGGTTGTTGCAGCTGCAACATTATGTTTTATGTAATAGCTGGTATTGGTCTTGCAAAGGCAGCCTTTTAATGTAAATGGGGAAAAAATGCATAGGAAGCTGTTAAGTGCCACAAGCCAATGAGTATGCGCTCGATCCGGCTTACCCTTGATGCCAAAAGAGAAATGAGTGACTTCACTCGTAGGTGTGAGTGTTTGCGCGGGGTTAGGATGTCTCAGCGGTCCCCTAAGCACGGAGGGGAGCTGGGCTGCAGGCATCCCCGGGCTGGGCAGGCGATGCAGGGCTGCAGCCCGGGCTGAGCCAACCCCCCCTCTCCGATTCTTCCCAGACTGCCCCGTGGACCTGTTCTTTGTCCTGGACACCTCCGAGAGCGTCGCCCTGAGGGTGAAGCCCTTTGGGGACCTGGTTGCCCAAGTGAAAGATTTCACCAACCGGTTCATTGATAAGCTGACAAACAGGTACATCTCCCGGTGTTTTGTCCAGGCTGCTTTAGGGATGGGTCCTGGTGCCGGGTGGGATGCTGAGGCTGCCCCTGCGCGCCCATCCGGAGGGAGAGGAAGAAAGCAGGGATGCCGGGGAGGGGGTGGGAGCGTCTCCTCCCTCTCCCAGTCTGCGCCCACCCCGTTTTCGCTCCATCCTCGCCGATGGCAGCGGCGTGCCTTACCCAGCCCTCGGGAAAGCAAGGGCTTCCCGGAGCGGCAGACACAGCCCCCAGCCGGGTGGTTATTCTGTAGTGCCGAAGCGACGCTGCAGCCCGTGCCATCGGCGCTCAGGCCAAGAACAACCCGGGTGCTTGGGTGGCAGCAGGGCACCTCTGATGTTAAACCCAGCGCTCACGGGCACCCTGCAGAGCACCCCCCCTTGCAAGTGGTGTACCCCAGGACAACATGCAGCACTGAACCCAGCTTTGGGTGCCCCTTATCCACCCCACTGCCCAGCCCTTTATCCGCTTCCTCCTCACCCACCCTTGCAGCCACCAACCTGGGTCTGACCCTGGCTTTCCCAGGGCAAGGTCACCCAGGGATGCCCCAGAGCTCCCAGATGCCGGAGGGGGGTGACGCTGGGAGGCAGGAGATCCAGAGATGCACAGGAGCACCACAAGTCCTGGAGGCATGTGGGTCTTGCTGAGCCCCTTGGGACAGCAGGAAACGTGTGCTGGTGCCCAGAGGGGCACCACGGGGATGTCCCAGTGCTGCACGAGCTGGAGGGGCAAGGCACACATCTCCAGACAGGTGGGAGGGGGTGAGCAGCTCACCTGCCCGTTGCCCAGGCAGGAGAGCACTGAGCACCTTACAAAGCACTGAGTGACCAGGAGCCCCGTGCCTGGGAACAACCTGCCAGGCTTCCATCAATGCAGCATGACTCTCTCCTAAGCAAGACTCTGAGCTTTGTCCAGAGCCCCTGCTACATGCGGACAGATGGATGGACCTCCTGAACCCACCCCAAGCACCCCTGTGCTTTTGACCTGCCCTGGCTCTGCAAGCCACCACCGTGCGTGCCGTGCTGCCAGGCACCTGCAGTGTGCACGGTGCGGTCAGCACAGGCGATGGTGAGGCAGATGGCAGCGGTGAGGTGGAGGGAACAGCAGTGGAAGATGCTCAGGTGGCTTTGGAAAAGGTCCTGCTGGGTAGAGAGGAGATGAGCTGGGGAAGTGAGGGAGCTGTGCAACCCCATCCCTTTGGGATTGGCCCCAGCATCCTGAAAAGACCCTTTTTAGGGCACACGAGGCTGTGATGCCTCTGTCCCAGGGAGTCAAGGTGCAGGCTGTGTCAGTGTGCAGGATGGGGCTTCAATGCACACGCTCTTCTGTCTCTGAATCGGAGCATCCTTCAGAGGGATGCATCCCTCTCTGATTTTAACACATCCAGCAGTGGAAAACTCACCACAGTCCTGTGTGGGGTATTTTGGTGGTTACCTGCCTTGCACACGCACAGACAGACAGACACACACACCCCCCCACACTCCGGCTGTCTGGCTCATCATCTCACGCCCAGCTCCAGCTTGGCTTCAGGAAGCCTCTCTGCCAAACTGTCTGACCCTGTGGACACCCACCAGCTTGCACCCCTTTGCCCTTCCACCTGCTGAACAAACTGCCCTGCTCCCACGGCTGGGGTTTACACGTGAAGCACATCCCAGCCTTGCAGGAGAGCAGGGAGCCCTAGCAAAGCCCCGCAATTTTTGGCAGAGGACTTGCGTTTCGCACAGCGGGCTGGTGCAAGTGAAGTGGGGGTGGTGGCAGGGTGCAGACAAAGGTGCTGAAAGCACGTGTGCTGGTGTGTTTGCACAGGTACTACCGCTGCGACCGCAACCTGGTGTGGAATGCTGGGGCACTGCACTACAGCGACGAGGTTGTGCTCATCAAGAGCCTCACCTCGATGCCCAGCGGCCGAAACGAGCTGAAGAACCGTGTCTCGGACGTGAACTACATTGGGAAGGGCACCTACACCGACTGTGCCATAAAGCGGGGCATCGAGGAGCTGCTCATCAGGTAAGGCGGTGGGGCCGGGGCAGGCGCAGAGGGTGATGCTGGTGGCATGGCTGTGGTGGGTGGAGGTTGGGAGCTTCTGGGTTAGGATGTCCCCGTGCGTGGTGCAGAGCTGTCCCCAGGGTGGGAGAGGAGGTCATCTAGGCATGAAATAGGTAGGGGGTGGGAGGTTGATAGTGCTCCAGCTTTGCTGGGATGTGGCATGCCCTGACCATAGGCTGGGGCACTGCCTGGGGTGAGTGTCCAGAGGTGCCCAAGCCACTTCCTTCTGGCTAAATCTGTTAAATCCTTGCAACGTTAAATTCTGTGTTTAAACCCTTGCAGTGGCTCCCATCACAAGGAGAATAAATACCTGATTGTGGTGACGGATGGACACCCCTTGGAAGGGTACAAGGAGCCCTGCGGAGGCCTGGACGATGCTGCCAACGAAGCCAAACATTTGGGGATCAAAGTGTTCTCTGTCGCCATCTCCCCCAACCACCTGGTAGGGACCACGCAGCAGGGATGCTCCCTGCAGGCGTCCTGAGTGGGACCACAGGACCCCCCCTGCATGGCAAAGGAGTCTCTGAGTGCCCCTCAGAGCCCTCCCTGGAGGGAGGATGAGGGTCCCCAGGGTGGCCTCTGGGGATGGGACCCTCACAAGTGCCTGCCAGTCTCACTCTGCCCTCCCCACCCCGCAACCCTAGGACCAGCGGCTCAACATCATTGCCACAGACCATGCCTACCGCCGCAACTTCACCGCCACCAGCCTGAAGCCAACACGGGAGCTTGATGTGGAGGAAACCATCAACACCATCATTGACATGATTGTGAGTGCCGCCCGCCCCCTCCCCATCCCACCCTCTCCCCAGGCTCATCCATCCCTCTCAACGCCCCTCTCTTTCCTCTGTTGTCTTGCAGAAAGCTAACACGGAGCAATCGGTGAGTGTACGCAGAGCCCTGCATCCCCCCGATCCTGTGCCTGAGCCCACCCTGTGGGTCACCCAGAGCCAAGTGGGGGCTCGGAGTCACAGCCCTGCCTGGCCCCGCCAGCCTGGGGGCTCCCCCAAGCAGGGTGCAGCCTGGCCCTGGTGCTGCCCGCTGCCTCTAATGCTGTTTTCTCCTTCTCTCTGGGCAGTGCTGCTCCTTCGAGTGCCAGGTGAGTTGGGCTTTTGAGACCCCCGTCCCCCTTCCCTCACACCCCCATGGCCCCAGGCTGTGCCTTGGTGGCTGGTCTAACCCCTGCCTCCCTCCCACAGCCTCCCCGAGGACCCCCTGGACCTCCCGGCGACCCGGGCAATGAGGTGAGGGACCAGTTGCAGCCGTGCTGTGGGACCCGGGCGGTGGGATGGGCTCACTGGGGATGCCTGGTGGGGCACGGGTCCTTGGCACCCCACCAGCGCCCCACGGAGAGGTGGATGAGGATCACACCGCCCTCCCATGCAGCCAGCATCATCTGCTCCCCACCTCCATGGAGCATTGCTGCTACCATCCTCCCTGCTCTCCTTTCAATGGGTCCTCGTTCCATTCCTGGGGATGATGAGCTAACTCTATTCCTGTCCTGTATTGCAGGGAGAAAGAGGCAAGCCAGGTCTTCCCGGTGAAAAAGGAGATGCTGGAGACCCAGTAAGTAAAGGACCAGCCCTGGTGGCTCTGCACAGGGGCTATTTTTTTGGCTGTTTTTTGCCAGACCTCTGGGGAACATCCTGACTAGCCCTTGCCCCTGCATCACCCTGTCTCCATGGGGTAGTCAGTGGAGTCACGGCCAGCCGTCCCCCTCCTCTGTTGAGCAGCGGCTCCTGGTGGGCAGTGGGGTGGACCCCTTCTCTGTTGCTACAAGGCTTCCTTGTTCCTCACCCAAAATAGCCGTTCCTCCTGGAGGACACGTCTCTGACTCACGTATGCCAGCCCAGGGCTGGACTCTGGGCTCCCTCCCGCGTCCTCTGACACAACAAGCACGGCAGTGTTACAGGGAAACCTTTGGTAAAAAATAAGCTAATAGAATGAGAAAACTATTTCCCTCCTCCTCCCCTTTTTTTTAACTAGGTACACTTATTTTTGGGAGGTGTGTTTCTCCCACACACGTGAGTGTGCAGTTACTCATCTTGTGCATTCCCAGTCTGGAAACCCCATGCTGTCTATTTTTCCTTTCCAAGGGTTTTCTGCCCTTCCCTTTCATCCAAGATGATGTGTCCCCAAGCACCCAAGCTTCCCTCACCCCCAGGAAGGGCTGGAGACGGTGGAGGTGAGGGCAGGTCCCCTCTGCCCTCCACAATGATCCCATGCTCCCAGACCAGGCAAACGAGGAGTGGAGTTATGGGAAAGCCGACTGCGGGAGGGCATGGCGGCTGGGACCAGAGCCCCACATCGAGATCCTGGGGAAAAACTGCCCCACGGTGATGGTGGTGACAGTATCTGCCTCCGTAACACCATGTTTCTGTCTCTAGGGCAGGCCAGGGGACATGGGACCTGTTGGCTACCAAGGAATGAAGGTATGTGGGGCTGCAGGGTCACGGGTATGGTTCCTAGACGGGCCACAGGCTTTGTGCTGCAAGTGTTTTAATTTTCCCGTTTTCCTCTCTCCTTTCATCTCTAGGGTGACAAAGGAAGTCGTGGAGAAAAGGTGAGGCCAGCAAGGATGTTGGGGGAGATCTCTGCGTCCCCCTGCTTGGTAACCCCAGGCTGCCCCCGCAGCCGCGTGGTGTTGGGGTCTGGTACGTGCCCGCGCATCCGTCCCTCCTGCCGGCACTGCCCGTGCTGGGAGCAGGGATGCGACGGGGTCAGCCAGTTTTCAGCTGACACAGCCTTGGGGATCAGACAAGCACCGTGCCATAGGCACAGCCAGGCAGAAGGGGAGAGACCGGCGGCACAGTGAATGCCTGCACCCTTGGACAGAGCTGGCGTAGGGACTGCAGTGCGGTGGGGGGATGGATCGGCTCTGCACGGGTCCCTAACTTCTCTCTCCTTCCCTTTGCAGGGCTCAAGAGGAGCCAAAGGAGCCAAGGTCAGCCTCTGCTTTTGCACCATTTATTCTTTCTGGTTGATGCCTGGGGGGAGAAGGGTCTTTGGAAATAATTTCTTCATCGTCCCTATTCTCCATTTCAGGGTGAGAAGGGCAGGCGTGGAATCGATGGCATCGATGGCATGAAGGTAAACCTCCGCCCTGGGGCACATTGCTTAGCCCGATGACCCTGGATATTGCCCCTCCAAAACCATTGTGGGATCTGGGAACGAAGCTGGTTGGAGCAGTGGGGCTCCCTCCCTGCAGGGCTGCCCGCCTGCCAGCCAGGGACAGGGCTGGGATGTACCTGTCAGGGCTTTGGGATGGTGGACAGGGTCTTCCCACGGGCACCGTTCATGGAAACCCCCGCTTTGTCTGTCTGACAGGGCGAAGCCGGATACCCCGGGTTACCTGGCTGCAAAGGCTCACCCGGATTTGACGTACGTACCCTGTGGGTGCCCCTTGCATGCGAATGAACCAGCCCAGCAGGTCTGCCGCGATGGCGTGTGGAAATGGGGAGCACCCCCCCAAGAAGGGGAGCGGTGGGAGGGAGTTGCCACACTCGGAAACATGCCTCTAGACATGCCCTGCTCATCCCAGGCATGGCACCTCGGGGGTGTCCCCGGGACAGTCTGCCTTGTCCTTGCCTGGAAGCTGTCCCTCATCGCACGGGGCTGCCTGGGGAGCTGCGCAGTGGAGGAACGTTGGGCTGGAGGCTGTTCAGCACACGGAATTCGGCAGAGAAGAGCTCAGAGCCAGATAGGCAAGTCCAAGATTAACCAATTCCAGCCTGCTGTGACCAGCCACCCAGAAAACGTTGGAGATTTTGGAGGTGTCTGGAAAACATTGTTCTGACATTGCATTTCTCCAGTCTCCCTGCTTGATTTGTGCTCCCAGGATGACACATCCGTGGCAGCACCAGTATCACCGCGGTCCAGCCACAGCAGCCCAACAACCACCTTTTCTGCCATTTTTCCCCAAGCTGCAGAAGCACACTTGGTTTTCCAGTGTTTCAGCAACACAGTCGCAGCGTTGCTTGCAGGGCTCCATGGTGCAAGAGTACCATGCCATCCCTGCGTTGCTCCTGAGTGCATGTCCCTTCTGTCCGTCCCACTGGGGAGGTGCGGGACAGCCTGCCGGAATACTTGGTCTATGCCCCATTTCCCACGGATACCAGCTTGGTTTTCAGTGGTGCTGCCTTTATTTTCAACAGGGAGCTCAAGGCCCGCCTGGACCAAAGGGAGATCCTGGTGCTTACGGACCCAAGGGAGGAAAGGTGAGCATCTCTGCCCAGCCCCACGTGGAAGGAGGGGTGCTGCGACCCCTCTCCTGCAAGAGGGGAGAGGTGGTGATGGACCCATCGCTGGCCACCTTGCTCTGCCCATCACCCACAGTAAGATCTGGCCGGTGTGACTCCCAGCGTGCCCAAGGTTAGCCAGTGCACACATGCCTGGCACGACTGTCCCCGAGATATTGGGGGGCTGCTGTGGAAAGGTGGCTCGTGCTGGGCAGGTGGGGTGGGAGGGGGATCTCCTGGGGATGAGGAGCTCCCTGGGGAGAGACCACAGCCCAGAAAGGGCCTTGGGGTGCACTAGGGCTCCTGATGGCCTCTGCGTGGTGGGAGCCGAAACCCACTGCTGGGCACTGGATGCGGTCTTGACGGTGCCTTGTGTCCTTGTGAAGGGGGAAGCTGGGAATGACGGAAAACCTGGCCGGCAGGGGATTCCCGGCAACCCTGGAGAGAAGGTGAGTGGAACGCCCGCACGTGAGCATCCTCTGCTCTCTGTGAGAGGGAGAGGTCCCCTGCTCCAGCCTTGGCTTCGAAGCAGAGCTTGCCCAAGGCTCTTCAAGCACGCAGGGCTTTGCTCCAAAACCTGCTGACTTGTCTCGTTTGTGTCCCTGTGGCTTGCTCACACAGGGCGCGCCTGGAAACCGGGGTGAGCCTGGACCGGCAGGAGAGACGGGCGACGAGGTGAGTCCTCTGCCCGTACCCTTGATGCCCCCCATGCATGCTTGCCGGCCATCCCCACCACCTGACCACCTCTGTTGTTTCTCCACAGGGTGCCCCAGGCATGGATGGTCCTCCCGGAGAGCGGGTAAGTGAGGGCACCACTGCCGGGCACCGTGCCGGCAGGGCATGGGCAGGGGCTCGTACCCTGCGGAGGAGGAGGAGGGCTGGGGGTGAGCCTGCTTAGAGGTGGGCAACGAGGGAGGGCTTTGCTCCTGCTCGGAGCAGGTCCTGATTTTGTGTTCCCACCAACTCCTCGCAGGGCAGCAATGGAGAAAGAGGCCCTCCGGGCTCACCGGGCGACCGCGGGCCAAGAGGAGAGCCGGTAACTGCATCCGCGGGGCAGCTTTCGGTGTCTGCTTGCAAACGGGGTCACGCTTGGCAGCCGGGGGCTGGAAATAGGTGCCGAGTGGCTAACTGCACCAGCCTGTTGGCCAGCAAGCAAGCTCAGTGCCTTTACCTGCCAGCCCAGGGGGGAAACCTGCAGTCGTGCCCCAGCAATCGCCCCGTAATGCCGGCAGGCAGTCACCAAACAGCCAAAACCCAGAGGAGAGCGTGCCCCGCGAGCCTAGAGCAGGCGGAGAGCGGTCAGCCCCTGCCTCGCGGCTGCAGAACCGCTTGATGGAGAGCAGAGCGGCAAGGTGTCCTCGGGTGCCCGGGGGGCTGCTTGGGGTACCAGTGGCTTGGGAAGAAGGACACGGGTGCCATCAGCAGCAGGGCAGCGTGTGTGGGTGTGGACGGGAGGGGGGAACACCCTTCCCTCCCCTTTTGGGTGGGAGTCACTAGGAAAGTATTTTTCCTGCCTGCCAGGCTGAGTCACCGAGCGTGAGGGCGGGAGGGACAGGCAGGAGCCCTCGCCAGCCAGGACAAACATGCGGCAAGCGGCAGAGGTGCCACGCACGCCGGGGAGGGACGAGGGGTGCCGCTGCGTGGGGGGGGCTGCAGGAGCCAGGGCATCCGGCAGCAGCATCCCGGCGGGCGGCCAGCCGCGTCCCGGCACCGTTCTTCCCTGTCCCTGCAGCGAGGACAGCCAGTACCCACCACCGGCTCCAAGGGGGGCAGAGGTCCGCGCTGGGGAGGGGGCAGCTCTGGCGGGGGGCTGCTGGCAGCTTTCTCTTTCCTGTTTACCGCTCGGGGAGTGGCAGCGCTGCCGCACATGGTGTGCGGGGCAGATGTGCGCGGGAGGTGCAGGCACGCCAGCGTCCTGGAGTTAAATTGTTCAGCAGACGATGGGCTGCTTCCTTCCAAGTTTTAGTCCAAGCACGAGGCTGTGTAACCGCGCCAGAAACGTCTCCACCAGCGCTCAGGGCCCTTTGGAAGTTGTGTTTTATATTTACCGTTTGGCTTAGGCATCTGGAAGCTTCTAGCTTGCAAACAACAGCTTTAGGTCACCAAGCTTTCAACCGCTTTCCTTAAAGTTTTAGGTCAGGTGTGACTGTCACGGGAAGTTTCTGAACGCGTCCCTTCCCTGGGGGCTGCCTGGCCCCACACCCAGGGCTGCAAGCAGAGCAGCACCTCGTGCAAAGATACCTTGTCTTGCGGCACTTGGTGCTGGCTGATCTCGGGGTGGCTTGCTGTAAGGTGCAAAGCTCTGTGTGCGTAGCCGTCGTGCAGCCCTGTAAAGGGTAACGCTCCACTTTTCAGGGGGGAAAAGCTTTCTTCTGAGTTGCCATGAACTTGCTGCAGACCCTTGGGCTGCAGGGATGGGGGGGCATGCCTCCTGGCTCTCCTTTTGCTCGCTCCTGGCTGTGGGTCGAGATGGGGAAGGTGCCCCAGAGCCAGCGCAGGTCTGTCAGACACTGTGCCCTGTTGGGACGCAGCGCTGCTGGCCTGACGGACGGCTGTACCTGTCCACACTGGTGAAGTGAAAGTGGGACCGAGCCGTGTCCAGCCGTTGGGCATCTCCTTCTGTTGGAGCTGTTGGGGTGCAAAACCACCCAGACTCAGGTTTTTCAGGCTCTCCTGGGCTGTCAGTTCTCTGCAAACAGCCCTAACTCAGCACCCTGAGTGTTACCAAAGGAGAGGGGAGAGCATCAGCAGTGAGAGGTGAGGATGTCCTGTCCCTCCCCATCTGCTGGCTTGTTCCCTTGGAAATGCCCTTCGCTCTGCAGGGAGGGCAGGCTGGAGGAAGAGGGGGTGGAGGAAGGAGGCTGCTAGCCTGGAGTCTCTGCCCATGCATGGGGACAGCAGCTCCTCTCCATGCAGACTGCCCAGGGCAGGAGCTGCTCTAGAAGAGCAGCTGTGGCTGCAGACTGTGGCTGGGAAAAGCCACTATGTGGTTTTGGGGCCAGGGCCAGGTCTGTGTATCTGCAGAAGCCTTGCAAGATGGATCTCTCCAGGCATTTGCTTTTCTGGCACAAAATGGGCTGAAACGTGTCACCCAGAGGCGAGTGCTCCCATCCTTCAGAAGGTCTTCCTCTTGGGCTATCTTCTGGGCTTCAAGGTGGCCACGCTAGCCCGTCTTTCTCTCCCCACACCTCTGATAGTTTCCTACCCAAGTCCTGAACTTGCCTCAAAAACCTCGCTGTTTGGATGACTGCGGTTCTATCCAGCATGCGCTAGCGGTGCTGCATCCCTGCTCCCCAGGGCACGCAGGGCCCTTTGCACGCTACGCCTGCCCCTCTCCGAGTTTCTCATGCTCTCTGCGTGTGTTTGCAGGGAGAGTCTGGACCACCTGGTGACCAAGGGCGGGAAGGACCCCTCGGACCACCTGGCGACCAGGTAAGAGTTTGGATTAACCCTCTGGATCCCAGGTGGAAGTGGTTGGGGCAGCGGGGAGATGGTGTAGGGGGCTTAACTGATGCCACAGCATCCTGGGGCAAGTTCTCAGCATCTTCCAGAGCGAGTAGCAAAGCTGGTGAAGAGGGGCAGGGATTTCTAGGAGAACTCAGAATATGAACAGGGCTAAAAAAAATGGACTTGGCTGTTGGGCTGGGGACAGAGCAACCTCCACGCCATTTCCCAATCCCATGGAAACAGATGTCAACACGTCTGACAGATTTGGAAACTGGCAAGTGCAAGCTGCAGCAACGCACAAAATGTTCAGGCCTGGGGCCAGACGCTGCTCACCTCGGTCAAGGGAGTCAATGAGACATCTTGTGTCAGTGAGGATAGCCTGACGGGGCCCCAGAAGTGTCCCTGACACCCTTGGCATCTGCTGAGACAGTCTGTCCCAAAGCCAGCGTTCCTCTGCTTGCTGCGAGGTCTGGTCCTCCTGCTCTGGGATCTGCTTGTCCTCATATGCCTCAAGGAACAGATCTCAGACCCCCCAGGCTTTCTGGAGAGCAGAGCTGGCTATCTTCAGCCTGAGGAAGGCTTCTGTCCCCTGCACAATTAAAGGCTCTTCCCAAAGCTGTACCCAGCTCCCAGTTGATAACTCTGGGTTTGGAGGTGTTGCTGGGTTAATCCTCCATGGTGATAGCACTGATTGCAGTGGCCAACAGGGTCTTTGCACCTGAGCAAGCACGCTTTGACATCACCCTTGGATGGGGCTCTCTGGGATAACTCCCTTCCTACCCATACCATCAGAGTTTTGGTAGAGTCCAAGATACAGAGAAGTATTGAGATAAACGTTCCTACACCATCAGAGCAGGACTTCCACGAGGGGTGAAGCATGGACACCAGTGTGCGGACGAGGATGAGACAGCTTTTGAACTCTTTTATGGTCAACCAAGTGTTGAAGAGCCATGAAGGAGATCAGGAGTGCAGGACAGCCATGATGGGGCCTCTGCTGCATACACGTTATCCCCAGCATGGGTGACCACGCGGCAAACCTGCCCCACACCGCAGCCTGGGCAGAGGACAAGTTTGTGCCAGGGTTGTCCTTGCCTGGAGTCAGCTTTCCCTGGAGCCCGTCTCGTGCTAGTGAAGAGTGCCAAATTCACACAGGAGGATTGTCCAGATCCTATGTCTGTAGCAGAGCTGAGCTCCTGCCGCAACCAAAGAGCGTCTGGCAGTATCCAGGTTGTTGGGCACTGCCATGGTGAGAGGTCATTTTGGGAGGTGGCCCTGGTAGGAAGGCAGCTCTTTGGATGTGCATGTAATGGACCGGTGCTGCAGGGTGACACCAGCAAAGGAGGAAGGACAGGATATGCTCTCCGTGTGGTAGAGGCTCATTCTAGATTCAAAGCAGAAGGATTGTGCGGAAGAAGAGTTAAGGTGGAGATTTGATGCAAGCCTGGGAGCCCAAGCTGTGCAAGCGTGGTGGGGAGCCAGGCTGGGATCGATCCTGCCTCCCGCCAGCCTTCACTGGTGGGGAGAAGGAGGAGAAAGGAGAAAGAACGGTCTCCCTGCTGTCGCTGAGCCTGTGGGACGCCAATTTTCCCTCTCCGGCACTGAGCTTGAGTCCAACCCCTGTCAGAGAGGGAAGCATTAGAGAAGCAGCTCCCATGTCTCCCCAGCCCAGAGACTGCCCCAGCACCTCCACCACTCCAGGGAGATTTCAAAAGCAGTTGCAAAGCGAGGACATTTTTTCCATAAGCTGAGGAAGAATGCTTTTGCTTGGCCAAATTAAAAATAAATGTGTAATTGGGCTTGGGCAAGAGTAGGACTTTGGCAAACACAAGTGTTTTTCAAGCAGTGTTATCTGCAAGCTCTGGCTCTTGAACTGTGTTTCTCTTGGCAAGGGGAAAGAGCTCCCGCTAACCTGTGACTCCCTTTCATCCTCTTTCTATCCGAGAGACGCTAAAGGTCAGCACGCTCTTTCCCTCATCCTCAGGACAGGTTTGGTGGTCCCTCTCCCTGGCCATGGTGCCCATCCCTCCTGTGGTTCTTGTCACTCCCAGGAAGGTAGCGGACAGGGAGCTGCTAAAGATTTCCCGACCCAAAATTCTGTGTCTTCATAAAGTCCTCCGGGGCCGTGAGGGATTTGCACTGTGTGCTGCAGTGAGGACATGCGCGGCCAGTGCAAGCCAGGGGTGCTGTGGATCCAGCTTTGGCTGATGTGAACGATCATGAGTTCCTGTCCCTCCTTCCCAGCCTTCTCTCTTCTGGGATTTTGTGCAGAAATAAGGTCACATGCCTTTGAGCAGTTTAGTGCTCTGCACTGCGTAATTGTAAGTCCTCTGCACCCGCATGCACGCCTTTCCCTGGAAGAAGGGTGTATGCGGCGTGCATGGACGTTTGGCACCAGCTTCCCCCAGCCGCTGTCGTGTGAGGAGGAGCAGAGATGACAGCTGGAGGGATTTCAGCTTCCTTGGCTTTCGGGTGGTGAGAGCAAAGCTGGGCCAGGCTGAGCCACCGCACTGAGGCAGCTCCCAAAAACCTCAGAGGTACTGCTGGTGCACTGGAAGTATGGAAGAAGCTTTTGGGCACGCACCGCTGCGATGCTGAAGCCCAGGTGCTGTTGAGCGAGTGCTGCCTGCCCAGAGACTGCGGTCACATGCCTTGTCACAGGAAGCATTTCGGGATCAGGAGCTGAACTGGCGTGCCTGCTGCCTGCAGTGGCGATGCTGGAGGGGCCAATTGCCGAGTCACCATGCTCTCCCACCACGGCTTGCTCCATGCCTACCGCTGTCTGTCATCTCCATCGCCTGGGGACCAATTGCACACCCAGCTCCACGTGAGATGCTGCCCTGCTTGAGCATTGGCACCCATGGGGAAGAGCATCGTTACCCCATCGTTACCCGCCATCGTTACCAATCTCCTGGCAAGTAAACCCTGCAAAGGGCTGTTGGCACTGAGCAGAAGATGGAGGGGCTCCCTTGGACATCTGTTGGAGCTCTCAGAGAAAAAAAAAAAAAAAAATCTCCTCCCGCCTCCTCTCTGGTCCCTGGCTGTCCCTGGCCAGCCCTGCAGCTGACGGAGCGAGCGGCCGCTGCCCAGATGGGATGTGGCAGAGTGACAGCTTTGGTCCGTTCCAGCACACGCTGCCAGGGCTCTGCAGCCTCCTGAGGACACAAACTCCCCGGAGCCACGAAAGGGCCTCCGCCAACGCGGCTGCGACCCAGACGTGTCCGAGCCCCGCGGCGTGGAGAGGGCCTCTGCGCAAGGAGGTCTGTGTCACCTTCAGGGTGACGTGCTCCACCAAGGACCGCTCTCTGCCCCGCGGCCACCTCTGTCACAGCCGATGAGATGCCGCTGTGCAGCCCAGCTGCGCTTTGCTGCTGGACAGCATCACCCCTGCCTCCCCGGTCCTCTGCCCCACCAGGTCCTCTGTTGCTGGAGCGAGGTGTGGAGCAGAGGGAAGGCTGTGAGGCTCTGCTCAGGGCTGCTCCCTCCCGCAGCCTGGCCGCCGCTGAGAGCACATGGCGTTCAACCCACGCCTGCAGCGTCACACCTTGGCCAGAAAGCATCTTGTTTTGGCTTGTGCTCAGCGGGGATCCGTCCAGGGCTGCCTCCAGGGCTTTGCAGAGCAAGCAGGGAGTAAGGAAGCGTGGGGAGCTGCAGCCTGTGCAGGCGGGGGGGCGCGGGGGGAGCCAGGCGCAGCTCCTGAAGCATCTCCCCACCTGCGTTAACCCCCGTCAATAGGCCCTTTCTTGTGGGGCTGGCTGAGACGGAGGTGACTCACCGACGGGTGCGAGGCACGAGGCGGATGCCCCCACCCACCACATCACGAAATGAAGGGACCAGCCCTTCAGGGCAGGGGCAGCACCAGGAGAAAATCCCTGTTGTGAGAGCTCTTTGTGTTTCCCCAGGGCGAGGCTGGACCCCCAGGACCCAAGGGCTACAGGGGAGATGACGGTCCCCGCGGCAATGAGGTCAGTGCTGCTTCATGACTGCGTCTTCTGCAGGGAGGGAATGAAGGGAAGACCGTGAGATGCTGCCCATTAGGGCTGTCCCCAAATCCTTCACATCTTGGAAACCTGTTGTAGGTACAAACTCGGGTGCTAGCTTCCTGGCAGATACATCGAGGCATTTTTCATGGGTCCTTAAGGCTATGGCTGCCTTTTTCCCCACCTCCCAGGGGCCACTTCATGGAAGGAGTATAGCCACACCACAAGCCATGTGGCTTCCCACCACAGAAGGTGAGGGAGCTGCTCTCCAAGGGCAGCCACCTGAACCTGCCAGCAGATTTGATCCCCAGAGCAGGGAGCAAGCTGAATCCCAAGCCCAACTGTGGGCTTTGCATTGCTCTTGTATAAGCCAAACATCTCCCGTGATGGGCTCGTGATGGTAGCTGGTTGCCTCAGAAGGCATCGTCTTCCCAACTCAAAGGATGGTGTGCAATGCTTGACTGCTGCTTCTGCTCCTTCCAGGGCCCAAAGGGATTTCCTGGAGCACCTGGGCTGCCTGGAGACCCTGGCCTGATGGGAGAAAGGGTGAGTCTATTTGTTTGGGGGGATTGCATGCCATGTAGAAAGGATGTACAACAGGCTGGCTCCACACAACGTGATCCAACTCAGGGAGAAAAGAAATTATGTTCATACAGAGCTGAGATGCTGGGAAAATGTGCAAGCAGCCTGCTTTTGAATATGCATCACATCTGCAGGCTCAAAGACCTGTATTTTGGGATGTACTTGCCAGCAACAGAAGCCTGATACTTCCCAGCCTGTGGCCATATCCCCAGTCTCTGAGAGGGACGATGTTACTCTCCTCTCAGTAGTTGGCCTTTTTACCTGCCTGCACCAATGTCCAACCCACCAGCTGCATATTTTTTGCACAGACATTTTTCTGTGGAAATAAACTGTCCAAGGAGGGCAGGATCCTGCTGCTGTGCTGTCTAAGGGGTCTGCTTTTCATTATCTCACATATTTCTCCCTTCCTTTCCAGGGGGAGGATGGCCCTCCTGGGAACGGCACGATTGGGTTCACAGGCGCCCCAGTAAGTTTTTTGTGCTGCTTTGAAACTGTAAACCCCTTATTTCTGCTTCTCCAACCTAACATGTTTCCTTTCCTTCATCCCCAGGGGCAGCCAGGAGACAGAGGTGACCCTGGCATTAACGTAAGTGTTCTGCTTCCTCATACACCCAACAGAAACTGCCCGGGATGGTGGTTTGGCTCCTAGAGCCTCTCCATCGGCTGCACGGTGAAATGGGCTCCCTGAAGCAGCCTGCTCCTCCAAAGCCCTCTTTACCTTCTGCCCACCTCTCCCTGCAGCGGATGCTTCTGGTGGAAGTGTCCTGCCTTGGTGCACTGGTAGTAACACCCAAGGGCAGCAGCCTGGGCTGAGCGCTCTCCAATGCAGCCCTGGAGACAGTGTTTGGGGTTGGGACTGCCACCCAGGAGGAGCTGGATGGTGCTAGAACAGTCAAAGCCACCTAAGAAGCTCTCTCCCTCAATTGCACCACAGTTTGGTGCTAGGGAGCCTATAGGCTGCTCTTCCCCCCCTCCCAAGCCAGCTCTCACAAGGTCACTGCATGCCAGCACCAACAACAGCTGTCCATGCAGCAGTCTCTTCCCTACTGTTTTTCAGGGAACGAAAGGCTATGTCGGTCCTAAAGGTGACGAAGGAGAAGCTGGAGACCCTGGCAATGATGTGAGCAGTCTGTATAAAGCTGAATCACCTTTCTCTGCGAACACGGGGCAGGAGCTTTGGGCTGGGTCTCTAACACTACTTTGCCTGTGGGTCAGAACCCATCAGGCTTTGTAAGTCTGGAAAGTGCCCTTTGCCGCTGAGCAGTGTCTGATGGCAAGGGGAGCTCTCTCCAGATGTTCATGTTGTGTCCTACAGCTTATGGCTGGCAAATCACCAGATCTGTTAGGCTGAGGTGGGTATCATCTCCACAAGGTTTTGTATGCTTCCGGATAGTACCAGTGGTTGCACCTTTGCTGCACCGCTGTCCTGTGGAGGGAGATTTTCTGTCCCCAACCCGTTTGCTTGGGTACAGCAATCTCAGAAAACATTTTTGTGGTTAAGCAGGGCTCAGCAAACATCTAGAGGGGAAGGTGCCGCACACACAGATTTGTGAATTTTGTCTCTCTTTTCATTCCAGAACCCAACCCCTGGCCCCAGGGGCATCAAAGGAGCGAAGGGCCACAGGGGACCTGAAGGCCTCCCCGTAAGTAAGAACCCTGGCAGGGTTTGTACCGATGAGCACAGCGTGCCGGGCTGACGGAGCTCCCAACTGCAGGGCTCACCGCAGACTTGCTGTGCTTGGCCCTGCTCGCAGCAGGAGTAAGGCAGTTTGTAAAACCACTGCTGCAGCCTGAACTGAAATCATGTTCATCCCAAACTGGGGCAGAAAATACGAGCACTTGTGCTTTTTCATGAGCAATGCATTCTTGTATGATCAGGTTCAGTATGGACGAGCAGCCTTTTGTGGTGACCATCCTGAACCTGAAAGCGTTTCAGTTCATGTTGAGTTGCCATTTGCTGGCATTGCCTTGTGTTGGCCCAAAGGCTACAGGAGAGGTATCCTCCAAGCAAATGGCATCCATCCATCCATCCATCCATCCATCCTGGGTGCTGTGGGTGTAATGCCAAGCCGTGTTACACATGGTGTGTGTGCTCACTGCCTGCAGCAAGAGCTTGCCTTCCCACCTTGATGGGTATGGCACGCGTGGAAGTGGGTCTCCTTCCCTCCCCACCTCGCCCCATGCAGCCCCAGGGCATCGTGCAAGCAGGCAGATGTACCCACTCAAAGCCCGGTGCAGGGACCAGCAACTGGGAAGCCAAGAGTGTCCAGACTCTGCATTGCTTAGCAAGGTATCGCTGCAGATAGGACTGGCTGCTCTTGTAACTGCTCTCTCCATGCTTCTGTTTGACAGGGACCACCAGGACCTGTGGGGCCTCCAGGACCAGACGTGAGTGGGACAGGATCGGGGTGCTGCTTGCTCGCTCTGTGCTTCCCCTGCCCCCCATGATGGGGGGGTGTCACTGCTGGGGGAGCCTTGTGCTCCTGGGCTGGGTGGTGGCTGCCCCCCATCACTGTCCCAGTGAGTCTCACTGGCCAGATTTCCTTCATGCCAGTCCATCACCAGCCACCCCCTCTGTAGTGCACCCCGCTCGCACATCACTCGCTTCCAGATCAGGACCTGCTCTGAGGGCACAAAGCAGCAGCAGGGGTGGTGGGCAGCACCTGGGAGCCAGGCAGCTGCCTTCGCTGTTATTCAAATGTTTCTTTACCTCTGCTTTCAGGAATGTGAAATCTTGGACATCATCATGAAGATGTGCTGTGAGTATCCCTGTTTTGCTCCTGCCCTGCTCAGCTCCTTGCTTTTTCTTCATCCCTCAGTGAGCAGGGCCATCCCCAGGCAGCACGCAGAGGGACACCGTGGGCATCGCTGCCCTTCCACGAGTCACAATTAAGTCAAGGAGAGGTGGGAGGTCCTCTCTGTAGCTGGGACAGCACCACAAAAGAGGCAAATCTTTTACACAAGTCTTTTCCTTTCTCTTGACCCAGGGACTTCCAACTCCATCTCTAGAGTAGGTCGTGCAACCGTGTTTCACTTGTGCGTGCTGCAGACTGGTGTGCTCTGTCTGTGGCTCTGTACACACATGATTACCCTTCAGGGAAAACATGAGCAAAGTTGTGTAAAATCTTTAGGTGGATCACTTTACAATGTGTTTGGTTTTGCTTTTGTTTTTTGTTTTTTTTTTTCTTAAATAGCAAGGCCTGACTTTCCCCCCTTGGGAAAGGGAGGTCTGTTCTGGGGTGTCCTGCCATGGGGAGCAGCAGTACACATGTGCTGCAGAGGGTTTCTGGCCCACGGCCAGTGATGAAGTGCTGGAAGTAGGCAGGGTACTCAGGGAACTGAGATTCAGCTACGGACTGGTGATTTACTTAATCCCTCCAGGACTAGCTTTTATTTTTATTTAAATAAGAATGCATCAGCGTGTGCAGAAACAGAGCTCTGCTGCATGCAGTGCTCCCGGTCGGGGCATCGCAATCCAAAACGGGGGAGATCTGGATGTTTCAAACAGGAGGGAAACCTCCATGGGCTTGAAATGTCCAGACCGGGTGTCTTTGGGTTTGCAGAAGCACAACCCTGCAGTCTGCATTAGTGTGTGAAAACCCCTCGTGTCAAACGTTTTAACGTTCTCTTTTTGTCTCCCTTCTCCTCTAGCTTGCTGCGGTGAGTGTCACTTGGCAAAGTCACTCTGCAAACATTTGCTAGCCCTTCTCCTTGCATGCACCCCTCCCTTTCCCTGCTCCCTGCCTTCTGCTGTGGAGACGCAGCGAGAGCCCAGGAGGGAAGACCGAGCACGAGCAAGGCAGGGAAGGGCCCTTGCCCCCTCTGGCCTTCCCCCAAAGGTGCTGCCTGTGTTCAGGGGCTGCTGGGGCTGGGTCCCACAACTGGAAAACTGTTGTCGAGGTGCCCTGTGCCAGCAAACTGCAGGCGGATTTTCTCCACCCTTTTTGCAGTTGAAAGGGATGTCAGCTCAGGGCACGCTGTGGATCCAGCTCTGTCCTCCTCCTTCCAAATCCTGTGCTGGTCTGCAGAGAAATGTGCTGGGTTTTTTCCTCTGATGCTGTCCCGACGGGTTGGGGTTTGCAGTCCAAAAGCTTGAAGGAAGAGCCAAGGGCACATGATGTCCTTCAGCCATGGGAAAGAGGGGAGCAAGCTGAGTCAGCCTCCTCCAGCCCACCACTGTCACCTCTGTCCTCCTGGGCTGGGTGAATGGAAGAAGTGAGAAGGCTTATGAGGAAATGGGTTTTGGAATAATTACTGGGTGTTTTAAGGGTACTCGCAGCTTGGAAATGCTTCGTGCCTTATAAGGGGCGCTGAGCAAAATGAAAATGGAAAAATTAGTAAACTGACTCTCAAGTCTCCTATGCAGCTATTTTGCCACTTTATTTTACGCCGTGCTTTGCGGGTAGATAGGACACAGGCACCCGCCTGGTCAGGACTAACAGCAGACATCAGCTGCTTGCTCTGGTATGCCTCCCTGCAAAACCTGCCGCTCTGAGCCAGCTGCTCAGAGAGAAAACACAAGCCCCTCCACTCCTGTGCCTTGCTGCAGAGTGCACCTGCGGTCCCGTCGACCTCCTCTTCGTGTTGGACAGCTCGGAGAGCATTGGCCTGCAGAACTTCCAGATTGCCAAGGACTTCATCATCAAAGTCATCGACCGCCTGAGCAAGGATGAGCGTGTGAAGGTGAGATTTCCACCGAGTGCTGGCATACACTTGTGTGCACTCGTTTTTTATTGCAAGCAGAAAAATGGGGAGATGCCTCCACTGCAAAGAGCCTTCACTAGGTTGGGTCTTGATTCTTCCCACATTCATAGTGATGGAGATGAGACAGAAGTTTGTTGTCCCAAAATACAGACCTTTCACTCTTTCTGGGCAAAGAGACTCTGCTGCTGTGGCTGTGAACTCTTCCTCCACATCCCAGAGCAGATGGCTCATAAAGCATTGGCCTGATCAGTCAGTCTCTCAGTCTTTTCCTTGTCCTGATGAGCATCTCAGGTGGCTGGAGTAGATAACACATAAGGTGTGTTGCAACTTCCCCCAGGAACCCTTGTCTGCCCCCAAGCTTGGGTTGTAGTTCCCAGTTAAGCACATTGCTAAAAAGGACCTTTGCAACCCAAACCAGCAGTATTGTCCCAGTAGTGAGTCTTTCCGTCTGAAGAGGGACACGAATGCTTACTCTCCCAACTCTTCCCTGGTAACCCGCTGTGCGTGGGTTCCTTTACCTCTGTGATTTGGAAGGGATGTTTGGGATCCAGTCTTTCCTTAAGGTATGGCCAGACACATCTGCAGCACCGTGGGGTGTAAAGCCACAGTGACCTGCCGTGGGAGACTTGCGTGGGTGTGCATGGGTCTGTTTGGCCAGAAAAGAGCCGGTAACAAGCAGAAAGGCTAGAGCTGGGCAACAAAACCACAGTGTTA
This sequence comes from Aramus guarauna, assembly GCA_013400195.1. Lineage (NCBI taxonomy): Eukaryota > Metazoa > Chordata > Aves > Gruiformes > Aramidae > Aramus > Aramus guarauna. Next base: position 97,871 of record VXBL01008815.1, read on the forward strand.
GAAGAAAAATGGGAGTTTTGAAAAAAGACCTATTCCTAGCCACCCACCATGGCAAAGGGCTTGTGTGGAGACCACTGAGATGGGGAACCTGGGTCTGGATCTTGTGTCACTGACTGGCTCGCTGACTTGGCCACCCACTCCTGTTGGGGCTCCTTCCGCCTGGAATAAGGCAGAGGAGAGGCGGCAGAGCCTGCCGTGAAGGCGTCAGCACAGACCACCAGTGGGATTTCCAAGCTCCCCAGGGCACCCTGAGGTATCTGACCCGTGCTGGCTTCTGGTTTTTCCAACAGTTTGAAGCCGGGGAGTCCCGTGTGGGCGTTGTGCAGTACAGCCATGACAACACGCAGGAGCTGGTGGCCATGGGGGATGCCAACATAGACAACATCGGGGCGCTCAAACAGTGAGTTTGTGGGGTCTCAGGGCATCACGGATGCCTACTCACCTCCCACCCTCCATCTCCAGGACAGCAGCTCCTGCAACTGCAAGGATGCTAAATGTTCTTTAGTGGAAAGTAGTGGGTGGTGGTATTGTGGGTGGTGCTGAGGCCAAGGAGCTTGCCAGTTTTCCACCTAAACCCCCGTGCAAGGATGTTGCACTGCCTTGCAAGTGTGTCAGAGATGCCTGTTCCCAGGGGCTCCTTCAGTATCCGTGGGGCAGGGCTGGTGGGCTCACTGGGGTCTGTGCTTGCAGGGCAGTCAAGAACCTGAAATGGATAGCTGGGGGCACCTACACTGGAGAAGCCCTGCAGTTCACCAAGGAAAACCTGCTGCGAAGATTCACCTCTGACAAGCGCGTTGCCATTGTCATCACAGATGGACGCTCTGACACGCTGCGGGACCCTACCCCGCTCAACTCTCTGTGCGATGTCACCCCGGTAAGGGCACAGGGAAGCACCCTGCCCGCAGGGAACCGCCAGACAGCAGCTGTGCATCAGAGTAGTGCAGGCTTTCTGGGGGTCTCCATGTCTTTGCTACCCAAGGCTGGGGCGGGGGGACACGTGCCACTAGAAGCACTCTCTCAAAGTGATGGGTGTTCAAGTTATGAATGCATTAGGTGATGAATGCCTTCCGTGATGGACTCTAACTTCCCTGCAGGTGGTTTCCCTTGGGATAGGTGACATTTTCCGGAACCCTCCAAATCCCGATCACCTGAATGACATCGCTTGTTTAAGCAGACCGACCAGGCCAGGACTGTCCATTCAAAGGGACAACTACGCCGAGCTCCTGGATGACACCTTCTTGCAGAACATCACCTCGTACGTCTGCCAAGGTGGGTGAAAGCCAACGGGTGAGGGACACAGGCTGTCCTCCCTTGCCTTCCCCCAGTCATGCTCTTGAGCAGATGTTGAGGGAGGAGAGCAACGTTCAAGGTTTAGTTAAACAAGAGACAAGGACATCTCATGTCTCAGAACACTATGTGCCTGGGTCCAGGTCCTCTCCTGCTGCAGGACATCTCTGTCCACAGCATTTTTCAAGCACCTCTGTGCTTTCTGGTGCGCTTTTATAGCCTTTGCACAGTGCCTTGCACAATGCGGCTGTGACCGAGGCGAGCCTGTGTCCCTTCCGCGGCTCGGTGGGAAGCTACAGGAGAAGTGGTTTTCCCGGATGAGCTGGTGATGTTACTCTTTCTAATTTTCTTAACAGAAAAGAAATGTCCGGACTACACCTGCCCAAGTGAGTACTGACTCCTCGTGCCATTCAAGCAGGTTGTGGGTGCTGTGAAGTGGGAGTTTGTGTGAGCGCATAGCTTGGAGGCCTCTTGCAACAGGGACAGTCCTGGGTTGGAGAAGTGAGCGGGGTCTCGCACACACGCGCGCACCAGCACAAAGCACCTGGAGGAGAAGCCTAGAGAGTTGCTTTTCTGGCATCTCAAACCTAGAGAGGAGGCTGTGCCAGATCTTAGTCCTCACAGGCTTGAGGAGGTAGTGAGATGGATTGCTATGCAGTGGTGGGAGCACGAGGAAAAGTCAGCACCGTGGCAGGGGTATTTGAGAAAGGTGCCTGAAAAGTGAGTGCAGGGAGGAATTTAGCGGGGTCCGCCTCCAAGTCAGAAGCGTATACAGTCCTGAGACTCATCACGGAAAGAAGCCGGCCTCCGGAGATGAAGTGGTTCCCCTGACACGCAAGGACAGTGCCGTGTCTAGGCCGCAAGAGTCACTAGATTAGCTAAGCCAGATAAGTACCTGGGAAAGCAGCCTGAAGTAAACCAAATAAAAGAAGGAATGAAAGGGTAAAAGGACAAGTGTAGGACAGCACTGCACTGGGGTAGGGGAAACCAAGCTAGCAAACACCCAGAGCGTGGGGATTTCCCAAGCCTGACAAGGCAGGAAGCCTGCGAGACAGGCGGTGACTTCACCGACTTTCCGTGGAAGAGGCAGGAGGAGAAACACAGTGTAACGAGGCCTGGGCCTTTCCCTTGCAGTCACCTTCACTGGGCTGGCAGACATCACGCTGCTGGTGGACAGCTCCACCAGCGTGGGAAGCAAGAACTTCGAGACCACCAAGAAGTTTGTGAAGCGGCTGGCGGAGCGGTTCCTGGAGGCCGGCAAGCCTGCCGACGACTCCGTGCGCGTCTCGGTGGTCCAGTACAGCGGCACGAACCAGCAGAAGGTGGAAGCTCAGTTCCAGTACAACTACACGGTCATCGCCAAAGCCATTGACAACATGGAGTTCATTAATGACGCCACGGACATCAATGCCGCTCTGCGGTACGTCACGGGGCTGTACCAGCGGTCATCCCGTGCCAGGGCAAAGAAGAGGGTGCTGGTGTTTTCTGATGGCAACTCTCAAGGGATCACCCCGAGGGCCATTGAGAGGGCTGTGCAGGAAGCTCAGCAGGCTGGCATCGAGATCTACGTGCTGGCAGTGGGCAGCCAAGCCAACGAGCCCAACATCCGTGTCCTGGTCACGGGGAAGAGCACAGATTATGATGTGGTCTACGGGGAGCGCCACCTCTTCCGTGTGCCCGACTATACCTCTCTGCTGCGTGGCGTCTTCTACCAAACTGTCTCCAGGAAGATAGCTGTTGACTGAGCGTTTGGGTGGGTTTCTGTCAAGGCCGTGCCTGCTTCTGTCTCACCTAAAATTGAAAAACAACAAAACAAAAAAAAATATTAACAGTATTCTTGACCAACCTGAGGAATTGCGTCTATGCAGATAGTCATAGTGCCACAGCCTGGCTGTGCATTGTCCCCATCCTTCTCCCTCTGCTTCATCATCTGCCTCTCTACTCTGTTATCCTCACACTTCCCTCCCTGCCCATGACTGCCTCTCCTTCCCCACAGCAGGCAAACAGAAGCACACCTAGCAATAAGCTGCCAGAACACCAACAGCAACCTCATCCCACTGTTTTTTGCCAAGAAAGAATCAGGATGAGGAATTTTGTACCACTAAGGACTAGCTGGTCTCATAAGGCTGATTACGCTCTTTTCAGATACAGGGGTTTTTTTGTTCGTTTGCTTCTTTCTTTCATACATCAGCTGAGCACTTGCCCAGCTCACAATGGTCCTAACCCAATGCTGTGCTTCAAGTGAAATCTTCAACACTTCAGCAAGCCTTGAGAGGGGATCGTTGTCATGGCTGGAAAATTTGGTTCATATCTCCCATGCTTGGTGGGGGAGGGCTGGGTGGCGTTACCCAAGCTGGGTGGAGGAATCTCTGGCCTCCAGTGCTATGGGATGGGACACTGACTTCCCAGGGCTGGGGTGGAAGTAAAGTAGGTGGTGGAGCATCCCTTAGCATTGAGACTCCCATTCAGGGCAGGGACGCTGGGGACTGACCTAATGAAAGATGGACAGCAGCCACTGGGGAGGAGGGAACCCTAGAAGAAGCTATATAACTGCACTTCTCTAACTGATCTCATGGTCCTACAGTAAAACCAGGAACCTCACGAATAACCTGATGACTTGTGTTATGGTCCAAACGCCATTCTGGAAAATATCTCTGAGCCCAGTTAGTGGGATTTTTTAATTTTACTTTTTTTTTTTTTTTTTTTTTTTTTCAAAAGTGCCAAGCTGTCTAATTCCCAACGAGCTCTCTGGGAATACTGTCTCTATAGGACCATCTCGGAGTTAGGCACCTGGGCCCTAGGGAAACCCACTAACTGTACTATATATTGAATTAGGGCCTCATCCACAGCCCAGCAAAGTCAAGGGAAAGGCTGCCATTATCTTCTGGGGTCTTTGACTCACACCCTATGGATATACTGACAAAGGTGCTATCACTATGTGGGTGATGCAGGCCCCTGGTGTTTACACAGTTGTTTCCAGGACCACGCTGAAGATGTGGTTTGGCTGGGTGAGATTTTGTTTCAGTGCTTCCATTGGTGCTCTTGCTATGAATTCATGCGCTTCTGAGAAAGCAACAGTGATTGCCAGGTATCGGCATCCCAAACTCTTTACTTTGTATCCAAAAGCCCATTGTACAAGTTAGTTTTATTTTATGCCTGTGTTTTACTAAAATTGTCCATTTTGGAAATTTGTCAAATAAATTGTTTTCCACAATCTCACTGGAAGGTTGTCTGACATGAATTTCAAGAGTTCCAAATGTGCAAAAAGCCAGTTGATAAAATTAGAGGTTGATGGGATCTGGGAGGACTTCAGCAGAACTTTTCACATGAAACTGTAAGGGATAGAAGAAGAGAGATCTGTTGGTTTTGCATCGCATATCTGGCTATTATTGAATGCCGTGGATTTGAGAAACCCTGTGAATTCTCTTCATTATGAAATAGTGCGTAAAACCTGTATGAGAAGAGCACCGAGCTCCCAAAGGGTGGGAAATGCTTACGCAGCTTCTGCTTGCCTTCTGGTGGGAAAAAACCCCTAACTACACAGGTAGGTACTGTTGTTTCCAGAAGACCAGGTACAGAGGGATGGTGATCATCAGGTGAAGAGGTAAGCTGTGTTTACTTTCTGCTTACGTTCAGTCTCTCCTTAGTACCTCATTTCCCGGGCACGTGGGGATGCTGCTCTGCAGACAGGGCTAGTGGTGGAGGTATCAAACATCTCACCCAGCTTTGCCAGGCTCAGTGCTCCTCAAACGTTTGTTTTACTCCTAAAGGGTGCCTGTCTTTGGGGAAGCTCGCAGGCCGTACCTATGTGTCCCAGGAGCTTGTTGCAGCCTTTCACTGTGGGTGCATGCACAGTCGCTTGTTCCCCAGACAGTGGACCACATTTATGTCCTGTTCCTGTAACGGAGAGGCACTGCCTTGCTTTCCCTTGTCTCACGTCCTCCTCTTAGTCACGCTCTCTCCTGGGCCAAGCATCTCAGTTGAGATGCTTCTTGGGCTCCCTGGACTTCCTGCAGCGATGGGTACAGCTCACTCACAGCTGGAAAGTCTGAGGAGCACCTCTGGGGAGGCTCTGCGGGTGGCTGCAGTTTGCATCGGATGTCCCGCTCTCCTCTCCACAGAGAGTTAGGAAAAAATGCCTTCACGTCTGCCCTAATAAAAGCAGTTATTGTTACAGCTCAAGAAATACTTCTTAATGGCCTGCCGCAGTCCTTGGCGTGGTAGGGACGAGCCCCTGGGTTTTGTCCCTGCTGCTAGGGCTGCCCAGCCAGCGGGATGCACTGCTGCCAGCGACGAGGGTGGGAAAAGGGGGCTGCCCCCCCATACAGCTCCTGCACCCTCCCGGGGATATGCCCCCCTCACACCCCAGCCGGGCTGTGTCAAATGCAGGGATGCAGGAGACACCTGGGGAAAGTTTGCTCTGCCTTTGGGCTGGCTTTACACCATTTCGCTAAAAAAGTAGGTGGCAGGAGGGATTTTTCCCACTTCTGTCTTGCTTCTCCTCCACCCAATGCCCTTGCTTTTTTTTTTTCCCTTTACTGAAAGGTGGAGGAAAATCCCAAACCAGAAAAAGTTGTTGGTTTTCAAGCCTCAGTTCTGGAGTGTTTGTCAGTTTTACCCATGAGAAAAATCTAAACATTTCCTTTAACTTCCAGTTTCCCCAGAAGAAACGCAGTTTTAAACAGAGCCTGGTGAAGAGCCATCTTCCCCCAAAAGACAGGGACCGGCAGGGATTTTTGAGCAGTGCCCAACGCTTCGTGTTTAGGCGTGTTGCCTTGTCTCTCCCCAGGCCCGTGCACTGTCCAGGCAGGATCTCGGGAGCCTTTGTCAGGTGTCTGGGCCAAATTTATCCCTGATATGCTGGACCCATTTTGTCTTCCATTTCTGGTTGTATTTACTCCCCTCTTTTCAGTCTCGATTTTTATGCTTCCATTACAGGGAAGGTCAAAAATGCCTCTGCCTGCGGGCCTGCTTTGTGAAACTTCAGATGTTCTCCAGATGTTCAGTGAAGGGGTTTATGTAACACCGACAGAATTTGGGCCACATTTCTCTGTTTTCCTCTGACTAAATTCTCATTTGAGGCAACGCTGATTCACAGCCCTTCATGGGAAGGCGATGGCTGGGGAAGGAGGGGATCACTGAGGCCGCTTAACCAATGTGGTAGGACTCCTAGAACACGTACCCTACGAGCAATGCAAAAGAACCAACAACACAACAGTCTGGAACAGTACTGTGGGACTGCAATCCTGAAAGGCAGAGCAAAAAGTGATCTAAGAGAGGTAAACTGCTAAGTGAGAGATAAAATATCCTGCCCAGTTAGCTCTTGTAAATGAGAACGTGAGACTGCTCGCACTTGGGAAGCCCCAAGAGGCTCAGATAGACCTGCCCACTGGCACTGCTCATCTGTCCACACCTGCCCAGCTTTGTGGCTGCAGCTCTGGAGCAGGTCTGCAGATTAGTTGATTGCCCTGGTCATTATTTAAGAGCCTTTCCCGTGCCTACGGTTTTCCCAACGAGCAGAGGTCCATTGCCTAACCTCACTTATATTCAACAGCAGAATAACTGAATGTTCAAATGCCTCCCACTATCCTGTGGTTTGGGGTTTCTTTTAACTCTATTTTTCCCAAATGTGTTTTAGTTTAAGTTTTGCATTATTTTGTCCAATTGCACAGATCTCCTCCTTAAAAGAAATCCTATTGTATAAGGAGAAAGGATCGTGATGTACGTAAGCTTGTGGGCAAACAGCAGGGGAAAGACTGTCACCCATTAAGGAATACGGGGTTGACACACAGAAGTAATTCTGAGCAAACTCAAGACCACAGAGGAAGGCCCTTCCCCCAACACGCGCTATTGTCATCATAGTTCTCCTGGTAAAGGATCTGGGAAGCTGATGGCCTCTCATAACATTGCATAGGATGGGGGAGCATCACCAAAGCATGGTGCAACTCTGGGAGATGTGTGGATAGCAATCTTAGTTTTTGCTAATTTCCCATCAATAATTAAGTCCTTTAGATTATAAGCACCTATATAATAACTGGACTAAATAAGTTGTTGTATTCTGGTTAGGCTGAGAAGACGTTAATTAGACAAGCAATGGAATTTTAGATCTGCAATTAACAGTGTCTTCCTTGGTTGTGAGCTAAGCTCACAGGCAACAAGCGTGCTCTGCCAGGGTCTTTCCCCTCAAAATTTGTCCTCCCTGGCTGTTGGGAGATTGGGCTGGGTCCACGCTGTCTGCTTTCCATGCTTTCCTGCAGAAAGTGTATGTTGCCTCAGCCCAGTTCCTGGGTTGTCCCCAGCAGGCTGTGGCAGAGCTCCTGGGACCGGTGGCAGCAGAGAGCTCTGGAGGACCTCTGGCAGGAGGGAAGCGTCAGCCAGCCGCTGCCTCACCAAGAAGTTGAGAGGACTTCTGAACAGAGTAATGGGTGCAGTTTAACCTCTTTGGTTTTCTTGTTTCATTTAAAGAGTTTCTCACACACATGGTCGTCCCCGTCAGACGTGGAAACTACAGAGGTGCTCAGAGGAGCACCCCAAGACAATGACACGGCCTTTCCAGCAAGGACTGGGAATACATGGAGTGACTTATCCCCGTGAAGTACCACTGCAGCCCTTCCGTCTGCCTGTTGTCTCAGCAGAGCAGCGCTCCGGGTCCTGTCCGTTGCTGCAGACACCCACAGGAAACCCTTCTCAGCTTTGTCATCCCTGTGAAAATGTTAGAGTTCAACATCCAAGCCGCTGAACCAAAGGAAAACGCAGCTGAGGTATCTCTTCTTGATGGCAATGTATTAAAAAAGGGAAAAAGAACGAAAGTGCAGAAGTTGGAGGCAATGCAGGCGCATCCTACTCCTTATGTCAGGCTTCTGGAGAAAATTTTTTTGTTTTTTTTTTTCTTGCCAAGGACACTTTCCAGTTATGGCACATCGTTCTGGGTGACTCCAAAGGTCTTGGGAGACAAACTGTTTCTTGAAATGAGATGAGTTTTCTAGTGGAGAAAAATTGTGCAAGAGGCTCTGGGGCCATGTATTTGTACACTGTCATCTGATTTGACTGCACAAAGCTGTACTAGTGCTGGTGTAGCCATGGACTTAAACTTCTGTCTAAAAACTTTTTTTTTTTTTTTTCCCCACAATCTGTTGGCCAAATAAAAGATGCTGCCTCATCAAACTTGGGTTTCTTTAGTCACTGAAGCACTGAGACATAAGGCACGAAGAGGTCATTTAGCCCATTTTTTTTACCTTAAAGGTATGTTTTACTGCACAGGGTCTGTATTTGTTCCCCTGTCAGATGGGTGTTTGTCCGTCCTTGAAGAGCTCTGAACACAGAGACTTTACCGCGTCTGCAGACAGTCCGTTTCAGTGCAAACCACTGCTGCTCTCTACAGTGCTGCAAGTAATGCAGCTGGAGCTACTTCTGGAGAACATGTCCTAGTATCCAGTCTACCTCTTGCTGCCATGAAGCCTGTTACTCCTTGTCGTCTCTCGAACACAGAGATGATGTTCCTCGTTCCTTTGCAGAGCCATTTATCAGCTGAGGTCACTTATTGGTGTTGTCTCTTTTCTCTCAGGACCTGAACACCCAGTTCTCATTCATGGTGCCAGAAGCCTGTGGGAGCAAAAAGTCCAGGGGTCTGTTCCAGGTCATGGCACCTATGGAGAAGGTTCTTGTGCCAGACATGCTCATCGCAGCAGCAATCTGGAAAACCCTCTCTCAACTGGTAAGGAGCCTGATGGTGGTGGGGGTCCCCTTCCTCCTTGGTCCTGGCTCTGTTTGAGGTTGTTTTCATATGTTATTTGTATTTATGTCTGCACGGTCAACCTTTCTTTTCTGGTTGGCTCCACAGGTTAGTTACACAGCGATCATTTAATTTTGAGACCTCTACCCATTGTAACGGTATTGCAGGGACAGGGCAAAGCCTTTCCGAGCCCCCATGGAGCAGATTAATAACCCAGACTAGACTTCTGGCGAGAGAACCTCGAGACATTTGTTTTGCACAGTTGTCCTAGAGACCAGGAAAGGATTAAGGCACAAATTGTCTATGTACAGGCAGCTTTGAAACAGCCTTTGTGGAAGGCAACCTCTGGTTTATGTGTGGATCGGTGGAACGTGCTCAGTTAGCCATCTTCAGTAACAAGCTTATACCAGCCAGCAGCAAATCAATTTTGAAGCTGAAATTTGAAATCTGACCTGCTATCCTGGAAAATATGGCCTCAGAGAGCTCGCAGTCAGAGGCGAGGCCAGGACGTGCTTGACAAAAGGAAATAAACAGCATCTTTCCGCAGAATCGGGCTGAGGAGGAGAGACAGCCTGCCAGACCCTGAGGTATCCACATCCCTCAGATGTGCACCGCGATGTGCGGGTGAGCCTGGCTGCTGCAGCAGCACGCAGGGGTTGTGGAGCCCAGAAGCCGAGGATCCAAAACCACCAGTGGACTTTGTGCTTCCTGAACCACTTATTTTCCAAACAGCCAGCCTGATGTTTGAGCTTTGCAATGACCCCTGTCTCCCAATGCTCCCTCTCCCACCCGTCGGGGCAGTGTCCCATGGGTGAAGAGGTCCCAGGAGATGTCCATAGGCTGCTACACATGGAGCATCGCTGCTAATGGCCCTAAAAGCCTCCGCAAAGAGGACGAATTCTGTATGAAATGGAGCAAGAAACACACATCTACAACAGTTTGTACATCATCACGTGAGAGCCCTCAAAGCCTCGCAGTAATTTCAGGCGCTGACCAGGACTTGTCCTTCCTGAGCACGCCAGTTTGTACTCTGACTCCTCAGGGAGACCTGAGATGAAATACCAAAGCAGACTCACGTGTTTCACAGACCGGCTGGGACAGGCAACAGCAGCTAACTACCTGGGCCTCATCCAGCATCTCTGGTGGGAGCACAAAGCCCCCCTGTCTTACCAAACCTTGTCTTTCAGACTCCCTCCCTGGAAGAGCCTGTCCTTCCTTGGGATGATCTCAGGATCATCCCTGATACTGCTTCTTTTTTTCCTTTCTCTGAAGATGCTCCCTGTTGTCTGCCAGGCTGAAAATCACTAGAAGCAGGTAGTTCCTCAGCCTTTGCACGACAGGTAATGGCTCTTCGATGTTCTTCCAGTTTTCCAGAAACAAGCTTTTCTTGTGTTAGGACCAGGGGATTAACTCCCGCTGGCGTATTAAACCTCAGATGCTGCTGCAAGCCAGAAAGGGATTTCTGCAACATCACAACTGCGTCTCTTGCAGTCAGACTGAACCAAGTGAGGCATCAGATGCCCAGCCCCACGTTGTGTGACCTCCTACCATGTTTGAGGCATATCCAGCCCGGACACTGTCTAGCCCAGGAGGTCCTTGCCCATGGAGGTCAGCCAGCAGTTTCAAGATATGTCTCACGATAGATATTGCAAGCAAGCAAGGAGCCTGCAGCCCCCTTTGCCTGTGCTGCCACTGCCCCGGTCCTGGCCCGAGACAGCTGATGGGGAGAGGCAGTGGAAGGACAGACTGCAGGCAGTGTGGGTCCGGAGCACCCCGTTTTGAACGTAGGTTTTTCTACATGGCACAAACCCGGCATAATGCGATCTTAAAGATCCTAAAATGATCCCAAGGTTGCCCCTCTGTCTCCCTCTTCTTCTGCCCCAACACCCAAATCCTGTACCCTTCAACCAGCGTTTTTCATAGCTTGAAAGAAAGCAAATAGGGCAGGAATAAGCGTGCAAGGTCGGCACCTAGATCCCACAGTTTTTCACTGCTCCAAAAGGCGTATCTGTCAGACCCTGGCTGGTGTTTCTTTCCTGGCTCAGTTTTAGAGAGCAGTTCAAACCTTCATAAACATGGATATTAGCTCAAAGTGCTTGTCTATAGCTTCTGAAATCCCCGCAAATCCCCCTCTTTCCCTAAAAGAATCCAAACCCTCAGGAGCCACAAAGCATTTGCTCCTTCGTCTGAGTCGTGCTTACTTCTACATAAATGGGAAATTCAACCTGGAATGTTTCTGAGGGCCCCGGATTTCTGATAGTTTCTCTGGCGATAAAATTATCCCTGCATATAAAATTATGTCTTGGTTAGTGTGAGAGCTAAAACACAGTTACATACAGTATTTTCCACGGGACCTGAAGTACTTGAGATTTTTCAAAGGCAGCTTGTAAAAGCAGCATGTTGCTTTTCTAGGGCAAGCCTGTCCTGGATAAAGCTTGGACCAAGAGCAGCAGACTGCAGTTTTTTCTGGCTCCGAGAGTCTAGCATGGAAGCGCTGGGCACGTACTTAAGACGCAGCCAAGGGCGGCTGGATGAGTCCCATCTGGAGCTCTGCAACTCCTTTGAAAAGTGTGTCAAAAAGGGGTCTGGCGTGCGGGGGGAAATGAGAACATGTGGCAGATTACTGCACTCAGATCCAGCTGTCCCAGCAGCAGCCCAGGATGTGACCCAAACGCCGTCCCCAGGGCGCAGCGGGGTCTTGCTGAAAATGCCATTCACTAACTTGCAAAGCAAGGCAGGAGCAGACTGGCCTTGCATACATTTCCCTCTGCAACATCCCTGGGTCTCGCAAGCCCCGTCCCATGAGAAGACCCGTGCTGGGCGTTGGAAGACCACATGCTCCCCGTGGTGCAGCTGTGTGCAAAGATGGCAATGTTGCTCTGAGGCCACGCTGGCCTCGAGCTTGTGCAATCTGGCCAAGAGTCTCAGGGTCCCCACAGTTTCCAGCTTTGGTTGATGTCCCATCATCTGACCCATGCTGTCCCCTTTGCTATGCAAGCCATCTGCATGGCCAGCCCCTTTGTCAGTGGGTGGGTGCTGGGAATTCAGTGCTATCAAACCCAAATTGAGTGGCTCCGCTCTTCATAGTCACCAGGGGATTTTGGATTTCCTGAAAATTCAAGGTCCCTTGGGTTCACATTGTTGTATGTTTTGTGCAGGGCTTGGGAAGCCCCTCATGTACGTGGCCGAGAAATACTCTGCTGGTAGATGCTGCACAACCAAATGGTGAGTCGACCGTGGCGTTGTTTATGCAGTATACAGGCATTGCCACATCCCGGGAGCTGTGTCATCCAGTTGATGACAGCATGCTGTGTGGGCATTCTGATGGACTCAGTCTGGATGCTAGACAGGTACCACTCAGTCGTGGAAGGCAGAAAGTGGGCTATCTGGGAAGATTTTCTGTATCTTCTTCGGTGCAGGGAAAGGAATTTGCAAGAGAAGGCAGTTCAGTGTGAGAAACTGTAAAACAGCAATATCTGGCTGGCATAGCAAAGATGGATATGACTGTCATATCCGTACAGGGTCAGGGAGGCATTGCATAATTTAAGTGCTTCTGCTTTGAAATCAGAAAATCAGTTTCTGATCATCTTGTGCCCGGTCTACAGGTAATGCCAGAAGATACTAAAAGCACTCTGATTGACAAAGTTGTTTGTATATTTGTTGCCTGTGATATCTAGTGGGTTATTAGGTAAAGAAAAGAGCTAGAAAAATATTATGTGAACTATTTCACTGGCAGGGAGTTGCAAAACAAAGAAATTAAAAGTCTGCCCAAGACCATAACTCAAGTCAGTAGGAGCTGTAGGAACTGAATCACTTTCCCTCGATTCCTGTGTGCAAGAGATTCTGTGAAAACCACCCTGAGTGCACAGGGGACGCAAGGCAAAGGCAATGATGTGCAAAAAAAGTCAAGCTCCTGTTCAGACATGCTTCGGGCTTCGCTCCCTCTCCACTGTGCACGGAGCATGGGAGCACCCTACTGCGATGCCTGTGTTGGCTGAGTGCTGTACATCGCTGCCAGGCCAGACACTTTCTTTTATAAGCCTTTTTTTTGGGGGGGTATTCATTTCCTATAGCTTGAGCTATCTTCAGTGAAGACACCTTAGCCTAAGCTAATAATTTGGGACCTCTTCACAGCAGGGATAAGAAATAAGCCCTGCGAGACAGGTCACAGGGTGACAAACTGGTCCGTACAAGTCCCATTTCTCTCCACCGACTATCAAGGGGGTGATGGCTCTTTCAGAAGTGCATGGCTACTTACGATCCCAAGAGCAGACAACACCCTTCAGCTCTTGTACAGTGCTATCACATGGTTTTGTGCAATATTTCAGATAGTTGAATCAAGCCTGACACCACTGTGTCTCCAGGTTTTTTTACACTCCGTTGACTTTGATAGCCAAATTAGAAGCATGTGTTCATTGCACAGTTGCAAAACCGAAGTACTCAGCTGACCCACAAACAGTATTTTCTTATTGCACTTACATGAGTGGTTGCTTGTTAGCCACTGGAAAGGACATATGTGCTGCATTAGTAAAAATAGATTTATTACTTTGCACATTTTTTCCAGGAAATTTGCATCAAAATAGTCCAAAAAGTCCCTTTAATTCTATTTAAACATTTGAGATGTAATCTTATATGTTAAATAACCATTCAGTCAACAGGGGCCTGATAGTTTTTACTTATATATTAGGAGAAATTTATTAAGCAAGTGATTTTAATAGGATATGAGCCAGCAATGCACCATTGCCGCCAAGAAGGCCAACAGTGTCCTGGGCTGCCTTAGGAGGAGCGACGGCCGCAGGTCAGGGGAGGTGATGCTTCCCCTCTGCTCAGTACTGGTGAGGCCACCCCTGGAAAGAGAGATGGACATACTGGAGAAGGTCCAGTGAAGAGCCGTCAGGATGATGAAGGGATTGGAGCGTCTCTCATATGGGGAAAGTCTGAGAGAGCTGGGATTGTTCAGATTTGGGGATGTGATCCATAGGTATAAGTACCTGATGGGGAGGGAATGAAGAAGTGGTGCCCAGTGACAGGACAAGAGGTAACGGGCACAAACTGAAACACATGAAATTCCACCTGAACACAAGCAAACACTTGTTTTACTGTGAGGGTGGACAGACACAGAAACCAGTTGCCCAGAGATGTTGTGTGTTCTCCATCTGTGGAGATACTCAAAACCCAACTGGACGCTGCCCGGGGCAGCCTGCTCTGGCTGACCCTGCTTGAGATGGCAGGAATGGACTGGATGATGATCTGCAGAGGTGCCTGCCAGCCTCAACCATTCGGCTGTGATTCTGCTGGTCCCCGTTTCACCCCAGGCAACAGAGAGTCATCTGCTCTGCCTCTGTGCAGGTCCCTGAGCTAATCATGGTTTCAGAGGAAAACATTCTGCAATCCCAAGGCATTACATGAGGCAGAGGAAAATTAAAGAGGGATCTTCTCCCCTCTTTAGCGCATCACCTTGGTTCAGAAGGGACTCAGAAAGTGGGGGGTAGGGTTTATAAACTCTGAAATGGTTCCTGACTTCTTATTTCAAGGTAATCCTGCTGGGTTTGGGACCACCTCTGTGGCAGAGCACCCGGAGCCCAGCTTCAGGAGCCGGGCACTCCATTGCTCACTAGCTCCCAGTGTCTTTGTGTTCCTGGTGACCAAGCTCTAGCTGGGCATGGTGGGAGAGTGGTGGTGGGAGTTGCATGGTTTTGTCTGTGTGAAAGAGCAGCAGTTTACAGAAAGTACAGTATCTTGCACTGATGTTGCTGCTTAGTCATACTGCAGCAACTGTAACTTGGCAGCTGGTCTCACCCCGGTTCCTTGCAAATGTTTCCATTTATGGCTGGGATTTTTATTTCCCATTGCCTCCAATCGCCACACAGATGGAAAGTCTCCAAAAGGGAAGGCCATAGGTTTACATCGGGAGAAAACAGCTGTGTATATTCATACCTTGCATTTCAAGTATCTCTTAGAGGACCACACCACCCAGGATGCTCAAGGGATTCATTAGGGATCATTTTGGCCAGAAGCTGGTGCCGTGCCTGTCTGGTGGCAGGAGCACAGATGTCATTGTGGTTGTCAATATTTTCCTTGCCCAGGGCTCAGATAAGCTGTGAAGGAGAAAGCTGCAGCCATTTGACCTGGTTGTCCCTGATAGCAGCTGGGTGCTGTGCCTGGTCCTGCCAGGGGCACCAGAGAAGCGGGGGGGCCACGTGAGCAGGTGGTGCTGGGGACCCCTGGGGCTGTGCCCATCCTCTTCCCAAAGCCACAGCTCCTGAACGCTCCTTGCTGGCCTCCAGGAAGAGAGGATCCAGTTACAGAGAGACAGCATGTGGGATCCAGGTTCCCTCCATGAGTTACAGATGTGCGGGTTTACGACGCGGTGCGCTCCAGCAAGCCCACGGAAAAAAGCATTCCCGGCTTATGAAGAGCTTTGGGGCAGATAAAGCAGAGTCGTGACCTGAACTGGAAGAGGGATGTGCCTGCTGCAAGCTTGTTGCTGTGGTGGGAGCTGGAGCCTCTGGGGGAACGGCACTGGGATGCTGCACCCTCCTCTTGCTCTTGTACCTTGTCTGGCTTGCCTGTTCTCCGTCTCCTGCTGACACGGATAACATGGAGCAGCAGGCTGAGAACAATTAAAGGAAAAAAAAATTACTTGCCTCACCCAGGGCACCGGATTGGAAAAATAACTGATCTTTCATTTAAGGCCAGATTTCAGCAAGGCACTGAAAACACCACGCTTTTTGCTCCCGCTCCACATACTTTTGTGGAAATGAAGTGCGTGCCTCAGTGAAACCCGGACTGACCGGTCGGAGGTGGCTGCAGGTGGAGCGGGGCTCTGCTCCCACCCCCCGGCAAGGCAAAAAGGGTGCAAAGACTGGAGCACTGACCTGGCAGCTGCCTCTTCTTCAGGTTACGGATAACCTCTCCATGTCTGAATTGTTTCCTTTCAAACATTTGGCTCCGTTCTGGGTATTCTGTAGAAACATGTGATTTCTGGAGAAACCTTTTGAAAAGACAGCATCGAGGGTTTTTTCCAGCCAAAAAAGCCAAATCTTTGCCAGAGCTGATTCCTCTACAATCCAAGCATTCAGCTCCTACAACAGGGAGCCCCCGTGGGAAGAACAAACAAGTTGTTACTGCCCGGCCCTGCTGGTGAAGTCCTGTCTGCAGCTCTTGGCTTCCTGGCCTGTGTTATCACAAGGCTTCGAGAAAAGAAGATGGGAGCCATTTAAAACCATCACGTCATGGTGTTGCATCCCTCACCCCATGTCTCGGGATGCAGAAACTGTGTGCGTTATCCCATTCTCACGAGCTGGATTCCTACCCAGTCCTTTCTTCGCCCGGGGAGGGAGAAGAATGGGAGAGAAGTGTGGGGTTAGGGGAGACCCCAAAGCGCTCTTCCCAGGCGGGAAGGCAACTGGTCAGACCTGGTCCTGCTCCAGGCAGGGGTGGTGGTGGCATGGAGCTGGGACCGTCACCACGTGCAGGATCCAGAGACACCAGCCTGGGACGTGCAGCAGGACTGTGCTGCGTGCCAGATCCCGGGAAAACACGTGCTGCTCCGCTGTGGGGGTGCCTGGGGCCCACCCCAGCCGGCCGGGGCTGCTTGGCGGGGCTGGAGGGTCCACCCGACGGCCGTGGGGGGACGATGAGCTGCTAACAGGGGCACTAGTGGGGGTCCTGGTGGGGAGTCAGCACTGAAGCTGCCCCCAGAGCTGCTGCGGGAGCAGGCAGGGGAGGGGGTGACTCTTCTGGAGGGGGACCCCAACACCCAGGACAGGGAAATGGGGAGATGCTCCTGCAGCGGCTGTGGTGCTGCTGGGATGCCGGAGCTGGTGGGATGCGGCTGATGGTGCAGGAGAGCAGGGTGCTGGAGCCCACGCTGTCCTGTCTTCCTTTGGGAGGGACAAGCGTAGGGATATGTGAAGCGGTGGATCCATCCTGCTGTCCCGTGGAGGGACACCACGCGGAGTCTGAATATTCAAGCAGCTGGCGTGTTCTGGGATGTCTGTTCTGCACAGGCAAGGGATGGAGCTTATTACAGCGTAAACTCTGTGTCCTGCTCCACAGGGACGAGGGGTGGAGATTGTCGCCTGTATGTGTTTAAACCTGTAACCCTCTTAATTCTGGTGTTTTGTGGGGCGAGGGGGGTTGTTTTACTGAGCATGTGGATGCAGTGTTATCATGTCCATCCGATTTGTCAGGGAGGAAGGGTAGAGTTTGTAGTAAGGGTATGGTAAGGCTGTGATGATGTTAAAAGTGTTTGTAATGAATGTATGTTCGAATGATGGCTCTTAAATACATGTTCCCCTGAAATGTGGGCTTTGGGCTGCATGGAAGCAGCTCCTGGTTCTGGAAACAATCCTTCCCTACAAGCAGGACTCGTAAGTCAGCACGATGCTATTGAAACTGGAGCTGGCGCTGTTCGAGGATCTCAGCAGCTCAGCGGTAGCGAACCCAGGCTGCAATCTCTGCTGGCATTTCTGGTTCGGGTCCTCTCCGGTGTGCTCCTCACCAGCCAGCGCCAGCCCCTGCTCTCGCCACAGGGAGCTCACATGGGTGTTGTCTGGCGGCCGCAGCGTTTACAACCAAGGCTGCAGCGGGGCCGAAGTTGCCCGGGGACCCCCCGTGCTCCCGCACCTCTTCCCAAAGGGTTCAGCGGCAGAATCCCCGGGCAGAGGCAAGCTTGCTGTTTGCTCGCCGAGATGAAACATGGCAGAGGCTTTGCCCAAACCCACTGCTGCCCGCTGTCTCCTGTTGCCAGATGCTGCCAGCCCCATCCTCCCCCAGGAGAGATGTCTGTTCACTGCCAGCAGAGCTGCGGTCTCTCGATGGGATCCATGTGTTCTTGATGAGAGGTCTGGGGAACTTAATAGTCCGTGGTCTGGGGTTTTCTGTCAAGCACTCCTACAGCCTTCAATTATCTGTATTCTCCAGAAGGGATGTGGGAGGCTGATTTCCCCACAGGGTTTCCAGTGGCTCCTGCAAGTCCTTCCTTCCCTATTTCCCTGTCCCAGCACCCTTCGCCCTTTCCCACCGTCCTTGTCCTCCTGCCTCCCTGAGGGTGGGCTCTGCTAGAGCGTATCTTGATCACAGATGCACCTTTTCTTTCCTCACGCCTGACAGAGATGATGCACCAAGCAGACAGGACGTCGGTTCTGCCTCCACGAGGCAGCAAGGTGTGCGAACACGCGCGGGCTGCTTCCCGGGGTGCACGCGTCTGCCTGGTCTCGTGCACGGTTCGGCTGTTAAACCTTGCAGCTTCTCCTGTCACTGGTCAGCCTGCCGCGATCACCGCAATCACCACCACGGTTTTAGGATGAGAGCAAACAATTGACTTCCTTACTTTGCAGCAGGGCACCTTTTTTTTTAATGTGGCTATATTAGTTATGCTGTTGCGTGAAGAGGCACTCGGGGAGGTAGCGTCAAGCTTTTCGGGACCGGTTGGACTGCCAGAGCAATGCAGGGGAAATCCTCACATAAAGTGAAAATCTGCTTTCTGTACCCAAGAAGATATTTATAAAAGAAATAAATAAAGCATTATTTATTGCTCATTTCTGCTTCTCTTCTTCATATTTTTATCTTTGTAGGTGACGCTGCTGGAGTCTGGATGGATGAGGGGCAGAAGGGAGGGCAAAGAACTGTCCGTAGAAGACAGTGAGTGCACGCCTGCGCTTTCAGCTCCCCACTCTTCGTGTTGTGTATCACACACTGAAGCTGGAAAATCTCAAGCCTCTTTGGACCAAAGATAAGCATTCAAGTTCCACTGGCAGTCTTAAGGAGAAGTAGTATAAACATGGGATGTTATTTATTGTGTGCATGTGACCAAAATTACTTAGTTGGAGGTTGTGCTCACATTAATGCCCAAGCGAAGAGCCCAGGCATCCAGTTACGCTGGTAAAAGGTTATCCACATCCCTGGTAAAAATATTTTAACTTCCTTGTAACCCCGATCTCTTGGGCTGATTTAAGGTACCATCAAAAGAGAGTCCCGGGAAGGATGGAATGCTTCTCTCCTCCTGTGCCTCTCTATTGCTAACTTGCTCTGCAGAGTATTTGTCTGCTTTATCTCAGAGGAATGCAAATTAAAAATGCAGCATATTTTTTGGTTTGGGGTTGTTGTTTATTTTGGTTTTACTTTGTAGGAGGACCTTTGAAACCAATTCAGATAAGAATCTTTCTCTTAACACTAATTATGTGTCTAATTGTATTACATTTCCTATATGCATAAAAAAAAATCCCATTAAAATTTTTATGACACTCGGTGCAAATACCGTTTTCCTCGTCAGTAGTAGCAGGTTCGCCTGACGGTAAAGGGGAATTTTATTGCAATGTTGTATTTGGCCAGGAGGACGCTCCATTACAGAATTACACATTTCTTGAGCATCAATCTATAGCTGCAAATGAAACAAGGGCCTCTAACGTTTTGTGTCAGAGCAAGAATTCGAGCACATGCGTAAGAGAAGGGGAGGTGTTAAGCATCGCGCCAAAAGCAGGCAAATAACGCTCTGCTGTACGTGACCCGGGGAGCTGGGACAAAGTGCTGCACAGGGTTCCCTGGATGCACATCAACTATGCGAAAAGCAGCAGCCACCGAGCAGTGGAAAAGCTCTGCAGCCCGAGGAGCAGCTGCTGGGTGGGTGCCCACCGCGCTCCCCGCCACAGGGATGTCTGGAGAGGGGGGCAGCTCCCTGCAGCCCCTCCCCGGTGGGGGAAAGCAAGTCCTGGCAGGGCTCAGCACGTAATGTCTGTCCAAGGAGGGCTGGAGACATGCTGGGCTTTTGCTTGGTGGCTTGGTGGTGAGGTGGGCGCAGATTTGAGAGGTCTCTATCGCTGCATTTCAGAGGCATGTTTGGATGCCTGTGGCATACGCTGTTAGCAGGGCTTGAGTTAGCTGCAAAATTTTGTTTTTTCAAATTGTTTTGCAAATCATTATGATTGCAAATTTCTGGAAAATTTTTGCAAATTGCTGTTAACCTATGACAAATTTGGCCTCGTATTCAGGTCACAAAAGGGGCCATGAGGGAAACCCTTGCTCCAGGACTGCACTCGTCTTCCAGAGAGTTTGGGGGCAATGTCGTTAGTGAGTAGCCAGATACAGTCCCCAGATACAGAAACTCCAGAAGATATTACTGTTCAGTCTTACTCATGGCTGTCGTTTACCTGTGCGGTGTCCTTTGCCCATCAAACCACTGAGTCACGCGAGCATCAATCAGATTCTCTTCCAGACTCCTTGCTGGCCTCCTTGCTGCCTCCAGCCTGTGGTTTGGGGAGGGAGGGTTTGTATTTCCTTGTAACCTCTATGAGGCAAAAATTAAAAGCTTACTGCGTAGTTAGGGAGAGACTCAAGGGAAGGCTTTTCAGCAGCATTGTGCTCCTGGAAGGCGATGCAAGCCTCTTTCAGGTGGTGTTAGAGGTTCTGCTGCCGGGATACCGGCGCAGGGGATGCTGGCAGACCTTACCTGCTGCCTTCGGTATTGACCTGGGCTCATGTTTGATGGCTGCACTACTGCACCCATGTGCTAAAGCATCCCAAGCGAGGACAGCTGAGCTCATTTCTCAGACCCAACCACCTCCTGGGGGTTTGTTAGGGTCGAGAGGTTTTCAAGAAGATAAACTGAGTGCTTTCTCTTGGTGAGCATCTTTAGATACAAGTTGCAACCTGGAAGTCTCAGCTTTTCATTTAGGACCTGAATCACAGCTCCCTACAGCCAGCAAAAAGCCTCTCATTGGTTTCAAGGTGTTTTGTGTTTGGTTTTTTTTTCCATATTTCCTTTCTAATTTCTTTTTATTGGTCCTGTGGAAATGGGAATTACACATAATCAGTCCCAAGGATTCTGCTTCATACAAGGGCTGATGTTGGAAACGTTTGTTTAAGACATGAGGGCAGGAGAACAGTGTGGTTAGAGAGAGACAAAGCTGGGATTAAAGACAAGATTAGCATTTCAAATAAACCAGATGAATTGCTGAGCCCTGATGTATCCTCGCCAGGCCACCAGACTCCAACCAGGACCAACCTCCCCCCAGCCCAGCAGCCCACACTGCCATACCCCCATATTCAGAGAAAAGGTTTTTGGGGTTTTTTTCCTGTATGTGATCCCTTTCAGCCCCCTCTTTTCCCAGGATAAGGCACTAATTAATTCCTTTCCTTTCTATTTATACCCATTAGTCATTGCAAAAGTGTCCCCCAGTAGATTTATGGTTCAATATGATGAGTACGTCTTGAGGGAATATTATTCATACAGTTAGCTGAAATCTAACAGAGAAAGTCTATATTTTATTTGTAACCTTAGCCAGAGCAGTCATTTCATGGGGAGGCAGTATCTCCACGCTCCAGCAGTGAAAAAAGCAAATGTTTAGACAGCAGAAGGAGGAAACTGAAATCTCTTTCTTAGGTCTGTACATGGCGTTAAGGACCGTGGGTGGGGCGGGATGTGACTAAGTTAAAAAATGTACATTTTTTTTGAACCGTCACTGGTAAAAAGCTGGGGAGGGGAATGAGGTTTCCCCTATAAACTATGTGGTTTTTTTCTCTAAATTTCATGGAAACACCACTGCAAGTTTTTCCTTCTCGTTTCTCTGGTGACAAGAAAATAAAACAAATGCAGCTGGGTCATTCTGCTCTCGCTGTATTTCACCACGAAGCCCCAAAGACACAAACTGTGTGTTTTAACTCTCTCGCTGCCCTGGGCTATGAAACTGAAGATCGTTTGACATCTCCACAAAGATAGCTCGGGATTATCCAGCACGTACTGCGGACCACAGAGGCATCAGCCGCCTCTCCGAGATCCTGCCTTGCCAGGGAGCCGGAATGTAATTGCTCCACTACGCAAAGGCTCTTCCCAATGAGTCAACGAGTTTTGGGACTCAACCGCCTTGACTGACTGTGTGGAAAAAATGTGCTGCAAGGGATGAAAGCATCAAGAAGCAAGGATTGTGAAACCGGTAAAAGGGGAACTATTCTGGGAGAAAGGGTTTCAGTCCATCCTTTCCCCACTCTCTGCCCTCTGTCCACCTATTTTTTTTGCTTGCTGGGTTCATCTATGGTCTTGTGTTGATGCTACCTCTGGGAGCACCCAGGCACCCTCAGTTCCCCTGAAACTGAAAAGCCTGAGCTGGGTCTTCCACCCCTTGTACAGTGGAGAGGAGACCCAGGAAAGGTCAGCTGGAAGGAAGCCCTGGGTCTGGAGGGAGCAGCTCCAGAAGTGGTGAGCAGTCAGGGCATGGTAGAATAGCTGACTCTGGACACGAAGCCTGGGCTGAGCAACTGAAGGTAGAATATTAACAAGTATGGCTTAAATTTCAAAAGGCCAAACTTCAAAAACCCAAAGAAATCGTGCAGATAGAGCAGCTTGGCACAGGAGCCCTGGAGCATCCCTGCACTTCTTCAAGCCAGCGTACTCCAACTGGCCGCAGGAAGCCAGATCTTGAGCTGAGGGGGATAAAACTTGGAGCAAGGGTCTAATGAAGTCTAAATGAGCACTTCAGGAGAATTATCAGGAATGGTGGGGAAGCAGGCTCATGGCTGGCTGCACAAGCAAAGCCTCAGTGAGAAGTAGCCCGCAGCTGGGACAGAGAGCCACGAGCACGCCGTCCCTTTGGACAACCTCTCATGATGAAACCTCTGTTGTGCAGAGCAGAACCGAAACAGGCCCTGGGCCCACCAACAAAAGCAAGCTGCATCACACTAGTGCTGCTGGTGGCATTGAGGTGGCTCCTGTAACCTTCTCTGGAGGCTGTGCCACGGGGGACCAGCTGGAAGATGGGGGGCTGCCACCTCCACTTCTGGCCACTTGCTTTCCCACCGCTGTATCTAAACAACATAGGGCCTCTGGGAGATCATCATCATCCTCTAAGGATCTTGAGCTCTAGTGAAAAACCACAAGGTCACAGATAGGGGCCTGCGTCTGGCAAGGCTTCAGTAACACTGTAGGGTGGGAAATTCTTGGGGCTGTTTAAAAGAAAATTCTAGAAACGCCAAACAGTGTTTCCTTATGCGTTAGCAAACAACAATTTACAAGCACGCAAATGCTGTGTATAAAAGTGCTAAGTAAATAAGAACTGCAATAGCATGGGGGGACTTAAAAGTTAACACCGGGATATTAAAATAGGAAAAAGTATGCAAAGCCTCAGATTGCACTTGTGTGTTCATGATGACTCTTTAAATATCCTGGAGCAGTTGGCTTTAATGGCCTAAATCCCAGGAAATGCTGCTAAAATATAGTATCAAATGAACATTTGCTTTTTTCTTCACAAAGATTCCCTTTTGTGTCTCCTTTTACCACAATTCAAGAATGTCGAACTCAGTGGGGGCTGTTACTCATGTACATGACCTGGGTTAATCTAGAAAAATAAGTGTCTTTCCTTCTTTTGTTTCTTTAATAGATGTCTTCTCCTGGGCACGGGTGAGGATGAGCAAGACCTGTCAGGGATACCTCAGAGCCAGCCAAGCCTGCACCAAATGTCCACACAAAGAGGGTGGGCCAGCATGGGTGATGCTGTAGTAGGGGTCTGCTGCAGACCACCTGATGAAGAAAAGGAGGTGGATGAAGGTTTTTTTAGGCACTTGTTGGAATCCTTTCAGTACTCATGAGTGGATGTAACCATGTCGCTATCTGCTAGGAGAGCAATGTGGCTGGGCATGACCACCACAAGAGGTTGCTGGAATGGTTTGAAGGCAATGAGAGCAACTGAATTGCAGTGAGAGCAATTGAAAGCTGGTGAAGGGTCTGGATCGCAAGTCTTACAAGGAGTGGCTGAGGGAGCTGAGGTTGTTTAGTCTGGAGAACAGGAGGCTGAGGGGAGACCTTATCGCTCTCTACATCTACCTGAAAGAAGGTTATAGCCAGGTGGGGGTTGGTCTCTTCTCCCAAGCAACAAGTGATAGGACAAGAGGAAACAGTCTCAAATTGCTCCAGGGGAGGTTTAGGTTGGATACTAGGAAAAAATTCTTCACTGAAAGGGTGGTCAGACATTGGAACGGGCTCCCCAGAGAGGTGGTGGAGTCACCATCCCTGGAGGTGTTCAAAAGCGTGTAGACGTGGCACTTCAGGACATGGTCTAGTAGACATAGTGGTGTTGGGTTGATGGTTGGACTTGATGATACTAGAGGTCTTTTCCAGCCTTAAAGATTCTGCGATTCTGTGATTCTATGATTCAATTTTGTGATGGAAGTGATGAATGAATCGACCAGAGGAAATGCTCTTTTAGACCTGCTGCTCAAACACAGGGAAGGACTGGACAAAAATGAGAAGGCTGGAAGCAGCTTTGTCCACAGAGACTGCAAGACTGTGGCACTTAAGGTGCTGAGAGAAGTCAGCAAGGCAAAGAGCAGAATTACAACCCTGAACCTCAGAGGAGCAGGGGTTTACCTGTTGGGGGGGGAGGGGGATGCAAACACATTGTACGAATTGATTTAGGAAGCAAGAATTTCAGAAAATGGCAACTACAAAAGGGCATAAAATCCATCCTTCCATTTGCCATCAGTGAAAACACTGAGATAATCAACTGCATACTTACAAATATTTGAAAACCAGCATTCGTTGTTTCCACCAAGCACTTAACTATCTTGGCTTCGTTTTTGGTTCTCTTCACATATTTAGAAAACAAGACCCTTGGAGACCACTGTATAATCTCAGAGTCTCATGAAGGGTGGATGCAATTGCAGACAGGCACGCAGAAGCTGCAGTAGCTGTTTCCCAGAGAACCACAGCAGTCCCATAAAGCTGTTTCAGATGTATGTATGTGATTTAAAACTGGGAGATTGCATTTTATTGGGGGCTAAAAAAAAAGATGTAAGAAAAAAAAAAAAAAGGAGCAGCTACACAGTTTACAAAACAATAGCTAAATATGCCATAAATCACATTTAAATCTACAAGGGATGTAAGTGAAATAGTAGCCACCTGTACCTGACTCACTTCAAACTCTATACAGAGTCATAGAGTGACTTTTTTTGCAGAAAATCAAGTATTTTTTTTCTTTCTACTCTTCATTTTCCTCCATTTCCTCTCTCTCCATTTTAAATGAACACTAAATATCTGTTCAGTATATAGTGTGCTCTGTGAGCAGCAATAATAGTATGCGGGTCAGGTATATAGGCGATGAGCAACTAATGCATGACATTCTCTGTGACATTCTTTCCATGAGATTTGTAGTTCCACTGAAAGGAAAGAAAAAAAGAAAGGCAATTGATTTGAGGATTAGGAAGAGGAGCCAAAAAGAGCACAGAGATAGTGGATGAGGCTCCCATGAGTGAAGCGGGGGGGATTCCTCACCTGGACAGATCTATATTTCTATTTCTATTTCTATTTCTTATTTATATTTAGATTATTTATATTTATTTTATCGTAAGCACTATGTATAAAAGAGGATCACTGTGCACAAGAAGAAATGCCTTTGCCATTCTTGATTCCCCTAACGAAGAAAGAAGATGGTAGGTAAAATTTTGGTACTGTCTCAGAAAGTTCCTGGCCCACATCCATTTCCCTCTAGAGCTTTCTACGTTCTCATCCCATTCGTGAGAACAAAAGCTCAATTACAGAGAACTAGTTCAGGCCTTTAATGCCACCAGTTATGAAAGAAAAATGTAAAAAAGCCCAACAAATCCAGGAAAAAAAAAAAGGCAACATCTTGTTTTGACATTATTTTGTCCAAATTTCTATGTAACCCCAACATAAGAAATGAACTCTCCAGATGTGGCCATCTATGACAGAGGTGTGAAGATAATATTCCTACAAATGTCATGAAAATGGATGCCTGGGTAGGTGAGAAAGACCAAGTTAGCCTTTTTTTATTGAGGGAAAGGATGCGATAGGGGGTTGTTTTGTAAAATATACGAGAATCCTTATGGGGACGTTATGTCATGTCAAGCTGTGGGAAAAGGTTTTGATTTGACATGAGGAAGTTCAAGAAGCACGCATCGAAAGTCAGAAGTCTGTAGGTCCTTTGGTCAAGAAGCTGCAGATGAAAGACAACGTTCACATGTCTGCGAGGAGGAAGAGGGAGGTACGAGGTGTGGACCTGTGCTCTCCTCCTTTCTACACTTTGGGCACTCACCAGCAAGGTAGGAGACAGATGTGATGTCCAGATGTTTGTGATAAGGCATCCTGGTGGAGAAACAGCTTCTGCAGGGGCAGATTCACCTAGAAATAGGCATGCGAATGTGAAGCAGCGTTGGTGGGTACTTGTGGACGCAACAGAGCTGGGACATAG
Organism: Aramus guarauna; assembly: GCA_013400195.1. Taxonomy (NCBI): domain Eukaryota; kingdom Metazoa; phylum Chordata; class Aves; order Gruiformes; family Aramidae; genus Aramus; species Aramus guarauna. The sequence goes on from VXBL01008815.1 coordinate 124,091, forward strand.
CAGCGACGTAGGCAAAGAAATGGGCTGGTGTGAGGTGCAATCGCTGGATTACTGGAAGGTGAGTGCTTTGCTTAGACATCTCATGTACTGCCCAGTAAATGTCTGTCATCAGAAAATGACAAAGATGTTCCAGAGGAAATGCAACCATCCCTTTCAGAGCTGCAGGAGTGCCCCTGGGAAGGCATGGCCCCACGAAATCCTTCCTTGCTCTTCCAAGGAATCGTTGAGAAATTTCTTGTTTCTCAGGTATTCTTATTCTTCAGCTTCCCCTTGCTCCAGAATGAGACCTGCTTCTGTCACGGGGCTTTGAGATGAATGGGGAAACAGGCACGGAAAATTCCAGCTGTGGTTCCTATAGGTGCTGCTTGAGCATCGTAGAATCATCAGGGTTGGAAAAGACCTTTGAGATCATCGAGTCCAACCATAAACCTAACACTGCCAAGTCCACCACAGTACTCCTGGTGAAGATGCTGACATGGAAGATATTCCAGAAATGTACCCTTTTAAGCACTAGCAGCTACACAGAATTGGGTTTGTTCTTTTCGCCTGGTAGTTCAGATGTTTTTTCACAAACACAAACAGCAACACGTTCCTGCAGATCAGGACTGGGGGGGTTAGATAGTCCAAGATCTCTTGAGACAAACCCTTTGCTTTTGTCACTACTGGGGAGTCAGTAGCGTGAAAGGAGAGCCACAGTGGGTTTCCCCATTGCGACGGCTTTGTCTGGCAGCTGGGGCCCAACTCTGGTCCCGTCATACCACCCATTTACACAAAGTTTGGAGACAGAAAGTCATAGCAGTCATAGGGATGACAGGCCATGTTCCTGAAAGTCATTGCTGTTCTCCATATTTTTGGGGGACATTTGCTCCTATTTTTCATTTAGCAAAGCTAAAATTTGCCTGTGAAATTAAAAATTAAAAAAAAAACCAAACCACCTTAAAACCAACAACCCCCCCCCCCCCCCAAAAAAAAAGCCCCAACCCAACAACAAAAAAACAAAACCCAGAAATGAATCAATAGGTAGAGGTAATACTCAGACTTGGATGACTCTGAGCAAGACTTGGATACTTGCAAAGGCTAAGATGCACGTTGCTCTTTTTTTTGAAATGTTCTTGTTTTATTTGTTCCACTCAGGACACGTTACCAGGATGGGAAGAGGAGGAGGACGGCGGCGGGGGGGAAAGAAAGAGGAACACTATTTGATGGTATAAATATGTGGGGCAGCAATGCCAACCACGAAAAGGGGCCTCTCATCATGGAAAAATGAGACTTCTTCCAGCTTGTTTTTAAAAAAAAAAAAATAAAAAATGCCTGCAGCTCCAACAGATGACAACCTCGCCCCAGCCCAGCGTCTGCCCTGGGAGGGGACCATCCCGAGGTGTCTGTAGACCCACAGTGACTCTCCGTGGATGTCTGCAGCTACTACAAACGAGGATTCGCTTGATTTTGAAGGAGGAGGAATATAGAGGGGAGTTGCAGGGAGCAGAGGGACGGGGCTGGAGACGCCTCTGCTGCTCCCGGCCGCTCCTCCCCAGTGCCTGGAGCTCATCCTTCAGCCGGGGATGCGGGACCCTTCCTGACACCAGCCGCTCCACAAAGTCTTTTTTTTTTTTTCTTTTTTCCCTGACTTTTCAGAAGCTTTTTGGAGGAAATTTTGATGACCTCGTTTTCCAGGTAGGCAAAGCTTTTCCTCTCCTTGCGTAGCGGTCGTGCGGCTTATTGACTGGTGGTTCTCCAGCTTGGAGTAAGAGAGGCAATCCCTGGAAACCCAGCCTGCGCTCCTCCTGCTCACGGGCTCTCCGGCAAGCTACACATTTCAGGCACATCATGTTTAGGCAGTACCTGCTATAAGAGAGTATATATTTTTCCGTTACTTTCAGCTTTTGGCTAGTTAGGGTGTTTTTTGAAGAGTTGGTGGGGTTTGGGGTTTTTTTCGGTGTGGTTAGTGTGAGCCACAGGCTCTCACTGCGAGGGCCAGAGGTCTAGAAAATCCCTCGGGGGGGACCTGTTGAATTAAATTCTTCCCTGGGACAACGGCGTTGAGTTCAGCAGCTCCGCTGACATGATGGCAGCGGTAGCAGCACAGGACTCCACCACTGCTGTGCAGCACAGAGACTGATCCGCTGCACGATTCCTCCTTGATTTTCAGAATTTCAGAAGGTTTGGACTCGAGTAACTTGTGTTTCTCAGTTATGCTGAATTTCATCAGCACAAGCACAAGATTTTTGGGGGTAACTGCACCTTGGGAAATGCCTGCGAGCTTGTTGCTCATCGGGTCAGCTATTTTTTTGCTGGCAGGGCTCTGCGTGAGCGCCGTAAATGGAGGTTTCTGGCTGCCAGAGAAGAAGCTCCAGGGATCTGCAGCATCCCTGGGGTGCTGCGCGGTCCCGCGGCCGGAGCACCCTGCGGGGGCTGCTCCCCCCAGCCTTCCCGCAGCCTGGGCTTCCCCGGCTGAAATCCCAGGAGAGATGCAGCAAGAGAGCTGGAGAAAAGCCAGGCTCCTTCCCGGGGGGAAACCTCCTGCTGGGTGGTCTGCCCAGGGACCGAGGCTGCAGACAGCGACGAGCACTGAAATTCCCTCCGCGTGCAAACCCAGTGCACGCAAATGAGGAAGAGGAGGTGCATTTAGAAGAGCTTTTGTTCCAAATGGGACACTTCTTTTTTTTTTTTTTTTTTCCTTTTCTGGTTTTATTTAGCAAACATTTGAGTAGAGCAAAATGCTGCCTGCAAAAGTGGGTGGCACCACAGGCATGGTTGTGAAAAAAGTTGGGACGGGGTCCGTGCCAGAGCAGCAGTGCTTTATTCTGCATTGGACATAGCTAGCATAATTCTCCTTTCCTGAGAGTAATGCAATTTTTGTGGCCTTAAATAAGCTCCTTGCAGACAGTCAGGTTAGAGAGCGGAGCACCTGAATTTTTGTAAATTTGGGAACAATTTGCTTAGCTGTAATAGGGGGTGTGGTATTGCAGGAGGAACTTCAGAGATGTCCCATGTGTGGGATAAGACAGAGCGTGGCTCTGCCTGGCCAGGCACAAGAGCTGACCTTTCTAGTGCATTAAATCAATCTGATAATCAGTTGTGAGTGCACAAATAAGCCGAATATGATTTGCACATTTGAAAGAGTCATTGCAAGCCAACTGCTTGCCATAATGTTACACTTGGTTCAGTTGCTCAGGGTGGGAAGAGGTACCCACAAGCTGGGAACTCGGGTCCTCTTGCAAGAGCACCGTTTTTCAAGGCTCTGTGTAGATAACTCCATGTACTTTTGCAATTGTGTGGGTAACAGTCAGGTCAATTGGGATCTGGGTGCGGGAGCAGCAAACAACCATGTATTTTTCTGCTGAGCACCTGAGGCATTAGGTCGGAGCATGGACCCTAATGCAGGGAGGGTGGTGCAAAGCAGTGCCGGCAAAAGCTGTTCAGAGGATCCAAAACCACTGCTCGAGATTCCGTGTTGTTTTTTTTTTTTCTTTGTGTGCATCTCATGGGAAAAGAGATGCAGCACTCAACAATACAAATACTGACAGAAAGAAATTTCAAGATAAATCCTTGTAAGGCCTTGCTCCTACAGTGTCATGGTCCTGCTCTTGCAGAGAAAGGTCAAGGAAGAACAGGATGGACAGACCCAAGTGTTCAAACATAATGAGTTAGCTCCCAGTTTGTTCTTTCCATTAGTTTTCTGGACTGTCAGTGTTCAAAAATCATCTTCAACATCCGGAAATGCATTAGTCTGAAGTACACCCTTTTGCTAGTGAAATCTGAGATTTCCCTTTGAGCATTTCACAGCAGGAGATGGGGCTTTAAGGAAAATATCAAGTGTTATGAGATTTGCCGCAGCATCGCAACAGCTGATAGCGTTCTGAGGATGACAAAACAGGGACCACGGCCCACCCCAGCCTTGGAGACCCCTTAGATGGGGAGAGGAGTCTCCAGCAGCCTCCCCACCATGTGCCCACTCGCCATTAATACCAGGAGGGATCCTGGTATGGCAGAAGGTTGACATAGCCCGAGGTGCAGAGGTCCCCTCTGAGGGACACAGAGTGCCTGTGACAAAGTGGAACAGAGCAGACTGTGTGCAACAGGACCACGAAGAAGTGAGATGTGTCTCGTGTTTTCTGCCCGTGTAGAGGCACAGGCCGTGGTGCTTCATGGACCCAGTCAAAGCTGTGGGCAGGGGCAGTCCTGGCCCTGGTTGTCTGTGTGTTTTAACTGCTCACCAGGGCTCTGCCTGGAGAACATCTCTTCCGCACACTGCCTTTCCCACCCGCACACACACGGCAGGAGGGAGGGAGGTGGTTAAACTCAGGACGCAGTGATCCGTGAGTCAGACACTTGGCCAAAGCCTCCAGCGCTCCCAGCCTCTCCAGGAGCTGATGTCTCCGGCTTCCTCAGCCGACGCTAAAGGCTGGCTCTAAAATGGTGCTGTCTGAAGTACGAAGCTGTCGTGTCCTGCAAAAGATGAGGATCTCCTGCAGCTCTGCTTTGTGGAGGGCAAACGAGATGAGGGAAGCCCGTAGTGATGCTCGAGGGAGGAAGTCTTGATCTTAACTAAAATACCCGTTTAGCATTAAAGTATTTTATCCTTACCACACCCCTTCTGTTCTCTGCAGGACAATGAAAATTGAGCCACACTGGCCTGTGCAAGGTCTTCACAAGGCCACAGTCAGGTCTCTTTGCAAACATCTGTGCAGCTGCTCTTGAGCTGAAGGGGGAGGAAAAGGACCCATGAACTACTTGTTAGGGACATTTGGGTGCTGAGCTGGAGGCACATGAGAGGCCCTTGATGTCAGTGGCCTTTGCTGAGCCACGTCTGTGAAGCACCTCAAGTTGGTGTTCCCAAAGCTCTTGCATCTCTTGTCCCATCCACACAGGAGATGTCCAAAGAGCATGAGGGTTTCTTCTTCCCCTGTCCAAAACCCAGCCCGAGCACTGGCTCTCGCAGGCTTGTTAGGGTAGGCACAAGCCTTAGTAAGGAGGAAGGCTGTCACTGTCGTTAGAAGATCAGTGGCACTGATACAAAACCGGCCTCTCCAGCATCAACCAGTTTGCAGAACCCTGTGAGGCACTGCAGGTTGCAGGGTAAACTGGAACGGGACATGTCCCACCAGGGAATAGCAGGTCACCACGTGAAGAGAGGTCTCTAGAGATGCAGGGGTAGCTGAGCTGCCTGTATTCTTCTGGTAATGCCATTTCTCATGCAACTGAGGCAGCAGCTCAGCTGCATTACGGACTCGCCCTACCCCTGCACTGCCAATGCGTCCACATGCACTCTCAGTGTTTGTTCAAGCCTTGGACTCTTCCAAGAGCTACCCAAAAAAGCCATTCAAGGAAGAAGCTCTTTTTCTGGATTGGTCTCAGGACTTCTTTTCATGACAGAGATCACATATGCCCCTTTTTGTTTGTGTTGAGTTGACCACCAAGCAGAAAAGCATCTATGCTACCACTTGGTCTGTGTGCCAGCAAGGGGCCATGCTGGTTAGTGTGGTTGTCCTCTAGACATAAAGGCAAGCATCATTCTTTGCTGTTGATAAGTGTCACTTGGGTTTTATCTGTGAATGTCCTTTCAAAGCCTGAACACATATACACATTCCCAAGAACTTTTCAGACTAGATCTCTAACTCTTCTGCTGCTTAAGTTATCATAACCCTACACAAAATATACTCCCATGTGCAGCTGGACCTCAGAGGCCCAGTGATGGGTTGAATGCTGAAGATGTGCATTTCTCGAAGTGCTGATTTATTCATCCCTTCACTCTGTGGGTTGTACAGCAGCACTGTTAAGAAAGGGATTTTGTACCTTTTTGGTATGCACAGGCGTCACCACAGCCAGATGGCGAGCTGGAGGTGGAAAGGACCTGCTGCATGCCTTCACTGGTGGTCTGGCCATGCCGGTGAAGAAAGGAGCATGGATCAGGGGTGATGGACTCAGTATGGTCATGGAGCAGACAGACACACGCTGGGAGAGAAACCATGAAACCAGAAGATCCTGACGCACTATCAATAGCTCCACCACCTGATCCCTCCCTTCAGACTGACAGAGAAGCTAAAGCACTATTAAATCATTCACCCATACTCCAACAAAGGAAATATTTTAATTGCTTAGCTTTCGAGTCAATACAAAAAATCTACATTAGTGGCCCAGTGATGCATCACGGTGATGGAGAGGTCGTGGTTTTCACACGCAGGGTGTACAAGGAGCACTGGCTGGCTTGTATCTTCCCAGCAGAGCTAGGAGGTTGTATCCTGTCCTTAACATGTAACTTGTGTTTTCCCACAGGCATCTGAATATCCAGAGGAACCGCTGAGATGTTCCGAGAAGCCTTTTTTTCCACTCTCCTTTGTGTGGCTCTGGTTCCCCTCCATGCTCAGTTTGATGGGGATCCTGGAGATGTTAGTCCTACCTCCTGTGCAGGTACGAACCAGATAATTTGGCTGTCTCTCTCATTTGTAGGCAGCAATTTCACCAAAACCAATGGCCCTGCTCAGTTGTAGAGCCTGCTCAGAAGGACCTGACAGTGGCATGTTACACCTCTCCGGCCCTGTTGTACTGCTGGGGTAGCAATCTGGCTGTAGGGAACACCATCCTCCACCGAAACTCCCATTTCTTGGGTTTGCATTGGAGTGCAGAGAGGTGGAGATGGAAGAGCTGGAGTCTGCCAGTGGTGGCTTCTCCCAGCCAATGCGGTCATAAATCCTGGTCAGCCTCCGGAGCTCAGCTCTGTATCTGATGTCGGACAATAGTCCATTTTGAATTGGATGATTTCAGCACTTTTCAGTGTCAATGTGGAGGAGGTGATTTACGTGTCCAGCCTGATTTTTACAAAAAAAGATTTTTCGAGACTGATTCAATAGTGAGCAGATCTTAGGATTTTGAAGTCCTGGGCACCGGAGAGTCATCTAACCCGAATGCAGATGTTACTGCTAGAGCTAGGTGGGACTTGGGCTTTTTCCAGTATCACACCTGGGTATGATCTTTTTGAAAATATTTATAAATCAGAGAGCAACCAGCAGCCCGCCAGGCAGGGCATTCATTTAGTGCAAGCGAGCAAAAGTCATACCCTTGCTCTTCGTTCAAACCTGGCACTTAGTCCTCAGTTTCCTTGTTTCCTCCAGCCCAGGTGGAAATAGCTCCTGATTATTTCCTGCAACGCCCTTGCGGGAAGGTGAACCTCTAGCCTTGTGCTGTGGTTTGCTCTCTTCACAGCTTGGAGTGCTGTGCACTGTGTGCTGTCTCTACACGCCTCTCGGCCCAGGTTTCTGGGGGACGGCGAAGGGGGTGCAGGGGTGCATGAAGTGCTTTGACCTGGTCTGAATAATTATCTCCATGCAGAGAAGAGGAACTGCCCCATCAACGTGTACTTCGTCATTGACACCTCGGAGAGTGTCGCTCTGCAGACGGTGCCCATCCAGAGCCTCGTGGATCAGATAAAGCGTTTCATCCCTGTGTTCATCGATAAACTGGAGAATGAGCTCTACCAGAACCAAGTCTACATCACTTGGCAGTTTGGTGGACTTCATTACTCGGATGTGGTGGAGGTTTATAGTCTTTTAACAAGCAGCAAAGACATATTCCTCCCCAGGCTGTCCGCTATTAATTACCTTGGCCGGGGCACCTTCACGGACTGTGCCATCTCCAACATGACAGAGCAGATCCAGACCCAGATGGCCTCGGGTGTGAACTTTGCGATAGTCATCACTGACGGCCACGTCACCGGCAGCCCCTGCGGGGGGATGAAGATGCAGGCTGAGAGGGCGCGAGACATGGGGATCAAGCTCTTCGCAGTGGCCCCCAGCGAGAACGTCTACGAGCAGGGACTGCGGGAGATCGCCAACCTGCCGCACGAGCTGTACCGCAACAACTACGCCATCACGCAGAAGGACACCCTGGACATCGATGTGAACACCATCGACAGGATAATCCAAGCTATGGTACGGAGAGCCACCTGAGGGGCAGGAGTATAACGGGGGTGGGGGGGAGACACACACAAGAGAAGCAGCACGTGGATTGGTGTGGGGGGGGATGCTTTCTGAGCAGCCCCACGGTGGGTTTTGCCAGGGCTCAAGCGAGCACCTCTAGCAGGGTGCTGTGGTTTAACCCGGCCGGCAGCTGGAACAACCACACAGCCATTGGGCGACTGCTCCCCCTGTGGTGGGATGGGGAGAGAAGCAAAAAGAAAAAAAAAAAGGTAAAACTTGTGGGTTGAGATAAAGATAGGACACAAAAGGAAGAGAATAAGGATAGTAATGATAATAATGATAGCAATGATAACGATGATGATAAATAATAATAACAATAACGATAAAAGAATATACAAACCAAGTGATGCNCCCCACGGTGGGTTTTGCCAGGGCTCAAGCGAGCACCTCTAGCAGGGTGCTGTGGTTTAACCCGGCCGGCAGCTGGAACAACCACACAGCCATTGGGCGACTGCTCCCCCTGTGGTGGGATGGGGAGAGAAGCAAAAAGAAAAAAAAAAAGGTAAAACTTGTGGGTTGAGATAAAGATAGGACACAAAAGGAAGAGAATAAGGATAGTAATGATAATAATGATAGCAATGATAACGATGATGATAAATAATAATAACAATAACGATAAAAGAATATACAAACCAAGTGATGCACAGCACGATTGCTCACCAATCTCTGACTGATGCCTGGGTAGTTGCTGAGCCATGGCCCTCCCCGGCCAGCTCCCCCCAGTTACATACAGAACATGACGCTGTATGATATGGAATATCCCTTCGGCCAGTCGGGGTCAGCTGCCCTGGCTGTGCCCCTCCAGCTCCTTGTGCTCCCCTGGGGAAAGCTCACGCCTCCTCGCTGGCAGGGCCTGGGAAGCTGAAAAGTCCTTGACTTAATTGTAAACACTGCTTAGCAACAGCTAAACATCAGGGCGTTATCAACGTTATTTTCATACTAAATCTAAACTGCAGAGCTATACCAGCTACTCGGGAAAAAATTAACTCTATCCCAGCCGAAACTTGGGCACAGGGAAGAGCCTCCCTTTGTTTCTCTTCCTTTTCTATGTCCTTTCAGCACTTAGTGGCCACATGGAGCCTCGAGCATCCCTGATTTCTGTGGTTAGGTGCTTAACCAGGACTCCTTGGGCTGCGCCTCTGCTCCCCCAGGGATGCCTGGGCAGGATGCCGCCCGGTCTTGGCTCTTGCTGCAGGCCAGACCCAAACCCCAGCCTGCTCCCCTCCCAGGGGCGCGGGGAAGAGTGTGCAGCACCGAGACGTGTGCTCACCATCACCACGGTCTGTGGCGGCACTGCTAAGGGGGGACTCCGCTCAGAACGTCTTCACAGCCATGGGACCTTTTCCACCTCCTCTCCCTCACCGTCACACGCACCTCCAAGGGTGCGATGCTGTTTTTCTCCTGGGGCTCACCACCCTGACTGACTCTGTTCACCCTGTTTTCTCCTTTGCAGAAACACGAAGCCTACGCAGAGGTGAGTGAGCAGCATCTTTATGCCGTTGCCACCCGACACAGGTTTAAGTTGCCTCACTTAGAGAAGAGCAGCTTGCACCCCGGACCAGCAGGCCAGATTTTGCAGCGAGCCGCATGGGATGGGTGTCTGCCCACCTGTGGACCGGTGCAGAGCCTGGGGATCCATCCCCTGACCCAGTGGTTAAAATGGCACACTGGACTCTTCACTGTCTGCCTCCACCTCACCTGCAATGAACTCAGGTCTATCGAATAGACTCATTTTATCACTTTGGAGGCACGTTTCGTAGGTGCTCTGCAAGCTGAAGCTCCTGCCCTGCTGATATGGCAAGGACAGGGTTTGGCACACGCAGGGAGGAGCGTGCAGAGCGATGCTCCCAAGGGCACGCGCATCCCCCGATGGCCCCAGAAGAGCAAGCCCACACCACCTCGCCTGACACTTAGCAGTCCCGTCCTTTCAGTTTGGGCCCAGAGACACGCCATCACGAACGTGCTTGTGGCAACTTTCTGCTTTTTAATTTACGGGTAGCATTTTTCTGCATGCTTGTTGCTGCCTCAACTCTGACCCAGCTGGAGCCATGGTAGTTTTTCAGTGCTGTGGTCACGGGGAGAGGTGCGGAGCCGAGCTGCGGGTGCGTGCTGTTAAACCTCCTGTTCAATTTGTCGTGTTTCAGTGCTACAAGATGAGCTGCCTGGAGATTGCGGGTCCGCCTGGTCCCAAGGGATACCGAGGGCAGAAGGTAAGTCGCCCTAACTTAGAATAATGCCGGTGCCTGCCACAGACGCTGCGGGATGCCCTAGACCCCACTTCACAGGCATAGGACCCAGGCGGGAAATAACTCCCCAGCATCTCTCCTGGCCCTGGGACACTGCTGTGCCTCAGTGAAAGGAGCCCACAGCCAGCACCGCTACCTCCTCATGTCCGTGCCGGGGCTGATGCATTGGCAGCAGTGCAGAGAGACATCCGAGCATCGGCCGTGCCAGCCACAGCCGGCACCTTCAGCACCCGAGGACAGCAGGACGAGGCAGCAGTTGTCTCCAATTCTCCCACCCTCGAGAGCAGAGCTCTCCCATGTGCGGGGTGCCCCCTCCCATCTCCTGCCCCCAGCTCCGCGCGCTCCCCTCCCCGTACGGTCTTTCCCCGACTTCCCCAGGATAAAGCAGGTCCCGCTCCGCCGGCACACTGCCCCAAGCCTGATGCTCCCAGAAATCGCCATTTTCTCACAGTCAGTGCCAATCCAGGATTTATGTTGCGTTTGTTTTTTTTTCTTTCCTTAGGGTGCCAAGGGGAACATGGGTGAGCCAGGCTCCCCTGGGCTGAAGGGACGACAGGTGAGTTGTGGAAGGTCCCCACCGCCGCAGCCAGCACTGCCGTCCCTGCGTCAGCGGGGGCTGTGTCACTGCCGCGCTCGAGCTAACTCTCCGTCTTCTTCCCTTAAGGGTGACCCAGGTATCGAAGGTCCGATCGGATACCCTGGTCCCAAGGTAAGAATCCCATAGCCGGTGAGCGGGCTCTTTGCATTCACTGATTTTTGGTAAAGCAGGGGGGGGAGCTTTGCTTCTCCCTCTCACCTGCCTGTTTCCCACCTGAGACCCCCAGCGCTCCGCTGCCTCTGCTCCTGCTGATCCCCAGGCACTAACACAGGGTTTTTCTTCTTTTCTTTTTGTCTAGGGTGTCCCAGGGCTGAAAGGAGAGAAGGTGAGAAAGAAGAGGCCAAATGGCATGTCTGGGCACTCGGGGGGCATAGGAGGAGACACCCTTCTGTTGCAAAGAGGGAAAGTTTAGCTGTAATGGGGAGATTTATAATCCTATTAATATGTAATTGTGGACATAGGGAGGGATTTCCAGGGGCATCCCAAAGCCTGTCTCCTCCTTCAGGCATTGCTCACGGTCTGGTGAGGTGGTGACGTTTTGATGCTGTGAGTGAGACACAGGAGCTGAGGGACTGACTCCTGTCCTCCTCTTCCCCCAGGGCGAGATTGGATCCGACGGACGGAGGGTAAGACAGGACATTTTCTAACTTGCATGTTGTTCCAGCTACCAACCCTTGAGTCCGTGTTAACAGATCACTGATCCCTCTTTTTTTCCCTCTGATCCCAGGGTGCCGCGGGTTTGGCAGGCAGGAACGGCACCGATGGACAGAAGGTAACACCACCCGGGAGCACCTTGGAATGTCCCTGCTGCCGTTTTGTTTCTTTACCCACCCTTGTCTCCACAGGTTGTTTTGTTTCTCCCATCCCACTCGCTAGGTTTTTGTTCTGACTGAGGTTTCTATGAACTTATTTGCACATTATGCTGCACGTCCTGTAGAAATATGCGAGCTGGCTGGAGATGAATTAGTTCGGGTCGCAGAAGCGCTATCCCTTCGTTAGCAAGCGGTCTGCAGGAACTAGCTGCGCTCCTGCTGCAGGACGACCATCTCAGTGTAGATCTCTCCTCTTGAGTGGCAGTGACCCCTACAGGACATGTACACAGAACGTTTTGCAGAAATTTGGTTTTCACGGCAGGTCATCATAGAATATGAAATTTCATCTCTAAGCTACTGCTTGTTCTTAATATTAAAGCCCTAAAGCCAGGTTCAAGTACCTTGTAACAAAGTCCCTCTGTCCCCTCTGTGGTGAGCGTAGAGGCCCACCACGTCCCTTAGCTCGCACGCCGCGCAGATGTACCGCAGCGGGATAGCCTAACCTGAGGCGATTTCAGGGGGCTTTGCCCATGGGTCAGCACACGTTGGCTTTGCTCTGCACTTTCTCACATACCCAGCCAATCGCAGCTGTGAGACAACACCAATTCTTCTTCCCACTCCTAAAATGCCTGCCAAAGCTCTATAAACACAAAAGTCCTTCAGTCATCACCGTTCTCTAAGCCGGGGCGAGTTGTCCAAAGCCGTTTCGGGGCGCAGAGCAAGGCGGTCACCGCTCTCACAGCGTCCATCAGGCAGCGTGGTTCCTGCTGACCTGAGCTGCTCTGACATGAGGTGCACAACGGAGGACCAGCACAACCGCGGACGTGAGTGACCACCAAATCCAGCCTCAAGGGACGTGTCCACCACCCCGGGCACGTGCGCGGGATGAGCGTGCTCGAATTCCCACCAACACCCATGCTGCCACTCGGGGCGTTGCGGTATTTTCTCCTCCTCCATTTGCCTCTGCACACCACACTCCTGTTTAAGGAGTAAGAATTGATAGCACTTAGAAATGAAATAGCACTTGCTATTTATCCTCTAACTGACCACAGGTACAGTCAGCAGATGATGTTAAAAATTAGTAACTGTTAACAGGAAAAGCTGTATTTTCCCTTCAGACACCTACAGCTTCTCTGTCTCCTTCTTTTGAATGCTGTCTCTCTAGGGCAAGCTGGGGAGAATTGGACCTCCAGGCTGCAAGGGAGACCCCGGTGACAAGGTAGGGATGCTTTACTCTTTCATTAGGCACATCAGATGTATCGCCCCAACTTCAGCTGCTGAATGAGTGGCACGCGCAGAGAAATATGGCCAATGAGAGGTTACTGGCCCATTTTTCAACCGATTGCATGATCTGATCCCAGGCCCGGGATCCCCAGAATAGGGAGCACAGCCTGAATTTTTTGTGCCTCCTTTTCATGGGCAGGTAAGGTGGGATCCCCTAGTGTCCCTCCCCTCCACACAGAGAGGAGGAGCTGCTCCTTTCATCAACACTAGCAATGAGCAAAAACTATTTTAGTTCCTAGAGCAACTTTCTAAGTCTTTCTAAGATTTATTCTAACTTTCTAAGATTTGTTCTGCAGGGAAAATGCATATTGTTGCCACTGCAAAATGTGTGGTTCTTTGTCCTTTCCCTCCGTAGGGCCCTGATGGCTACCCAGGAGATGCAGGAGACCAAGGTGAAAGAGGAGATGAAGGCATAAAGGTACAAGTAGAACAGCAAGCAGGGTGTGGGCAGAGGCCACCGGTGGGGACACGATTGCCTAGATTTGCTCTTAAATCCTTCCACGGAGCCCATAGGCTCTGTCTGCCTGGGGTCTGGATCCCATCCCAGACACAGGAGCTGAGGGAAGAGCCTTGCTGGCTCCTTGGGCTCCTCATGGTGCACGTCAGTGGTGCACAGCAACATGCTGATGATGCAGGCAATGACCATCGTTCTCTGGCTATTTCAGGGAGATCCTGGCCGACCTGGTCGCAGCGGACCCCCAGGACCTCCAGGAGAAAAAGGAAGCCCGGTAGGTTCATGCAGGGTTCAGATGTCTCTGCTCCACCTGGCATGGAGCAGGATGGTATCATCTGCTCGTCATGGGGCAGCTGCAGCGCAAAGATGACTGCTCACAGAGGGGTCCTGGTGATTCTGCACATTAGCCCACCAGCACAGAGAACGCACAAGCCCCTGGGTGGTCAAGTGAGCTCTCCTACCATGCGTGTCCCCACCGGTACAGCGGGAAACGTCCCGTGGGAAGCAGGAAAGGGGACCGCGCAACATCCCTGCGGCTGCTCAGAGCAAAATGAGAATGGGCCCAGAGCAGAGAGAAGCAGGCAAAAACAGACTTAAGAGGATTTACCTTTCTAGCTGATCCATTGCACTGCATCTTTCCTTGCCTTCCCATCTTCTCCCGAGTAGAAAGGCCCTGTCTGGCCGTGGTCTCCCCTGCCACAGTCTCATGACTTCCTCAGTGTTTGTGGCAGTGCCAGTGTTTGCAGGCTGTGAGTAAACTTTAACGACTAACTGCTCAGAGATCTAACGCAGCCTTTACCCACTGCACTTGACCTTATAGCCAAAGGGGTTGCTGTGCTGACGGCCAGTTGGTTCAGACGTAGTGGAGGAGGCTGAAATAGCCCTGCGGCTTTAGGCAGGGCTGAACAGGCGCGGTAAGGAAGAGTTGACAAGCCTTTGCACTGGCTGATGGAGAAAACGTGACGCAGCATCACCCTGGTCCAAGGCTGGAGCCTGTGCACGCTGCTTTGACATGAGGGCATGGCGGGGGTGTGGAAGCATAAGCTGTGTGCTCATAGACACATCTGCTCAAGGGTGGACTGCTTGACACAGGATGAGAGATGTGTGTGTGCACCTTGACCTCTCTTCTAACGAACTGTGTTTCTTTTCTTCTCAAGGGACTTCCAGGCAACCCTGGAGCTCAAGGGCCTGCTGGAAGTAAGGGAAGAAAAGGTGAAATGGGACCTCCTGGACCCAAGGGAGAGCCTGTAAGTGTCTGAATAGCTCTCTGGTCAGTGGGCACACCGCAGGAGCCTGATGCAGTTTCATGGATGAGCTCCGAGAAACTGCTCCATTTAGCCTGCCTGCCCTGCCTTCTGCATCCCAAAAGATGTGCAGATGCTGAACTCCTTGCCTTCCTCATCTTCATAAAGCAGTACTTCCATAATCCTAAGCCTGATGTTAGCCATTTCACCTTAGAGAAGCATCCTGTATTCCCACATAGCCACCAATGTCTCCATGGATGCCCAGGGACCCTTTGGCTGTACTCTAGCAAGTTCCCCAAACCTCTGGCTTCTTGCAGGAGCTCACAGAGTCGAGATCTGGTGGCTGTTACAGTAGAGCTCTGCCCTGAAAAGAATCACAGCTGTGTCATGACATCGATAGTGCCACACAGACCCAAGCTAATGTGATGGGACACTGCAAAATTTGGGGAGTGGGTTGGAGATGACATTTCCTGGAAGAATACAGCAGCATGGCTCCACCAGCACCAAGAGACCAGAGCTCAGCTTGTGTCCTTGTGCTAGATCTGGTGGGGGAAGCAACGCCAGATGAGCTGGAAGTAAAGCAGAGTCTTTAACCCTGAGGGAATTAACCACGAGTGCTTGTGGCCACTGCGGTGACCACCCTCCTGAAAAAACAGCCTGGCTGTGGCTTCCCAAAAGCCAAAGGCAAGATCCCCCAAGCAGTGCTGGCATGGGCATCCCTGCTCCCCTGGTGCCAGGCACCCGCTCGCTAAGGGGGCAAGGAGACATCTCTTGGGCCAGGAGGGAGAAGGCAGGGCAGCCAGGCGTCACTGCTCGGGTAGCATCCATCTTCGCATCCCATTTACGTGACTTTCTGTGTCTGCCAAGGGTCGACGTGGAGATCCAGGGACGAAAGGCAGCAAAGGCACTCCTGGGTCCAAAGGAGAAAGGGTGAGTAAAGCAACTTCCCAGACCATTGCAAATGAGCCAAGATGCACAGGACTGTTGTGCGTGATGGGTTACTGCCCAGCCGTGAAGTGTCCAACACCAGCGCTGGGACGTGCAGATGCTGGTGGGCTCTGCGTGTGTGCTCTGTTCCCACCGTGTCCGCTGCCTGCCCTGGTGGCAGCCAGTACAGCCTCCTCTTCCAGGGCTTCATCCAGAGAGGGCATGAAGGGCAGCAAAGCGCAGGGCTAAGAGACATTTTGAGAGGGCACACTGCCCTGACACTGTGTTTCAAGCCAAGAAACACCAGATTTGAGAAGAGCATCACGCCTCCTTGCTCCAAGGAGCACTGCCATGCACGCAAACAGCATTGGAGACATCCCTGACTGGGAATATCTCTACCCTCCTCACAGGGAGATCCAGGTCCAGAGGGTCCTCGTGGCCTGCCCGGTGAAATTGGAAGCAAAGGAGCAAGGGTAAGCACAGAGCAGGGACTGGTGACATCCTGGAGGGAGGGAGAGCGGTGCTGCCATCCGGGGCAGCTCACCTGGCTTTCCTCCTGATGCACACCGGCCTGTACCTGCCTCCGTACGGTCTTGCATTTTGCTTTGCTTTGCAGGGAGACCAAGGACTGCCAGGACCCCGAGGCTCTGCAGGTGCTGTGGGAGAGCCAGGCAAGACAGTAAGTCATCCTGGGGCATCTGTGTGACCGTGCCCTCCCTCTGCGGTGAGAGCTTGTCCTACTGACATAAGCTGGCGGCACTGTCCCTCCCAAGGGGAGCCTGCCTGACCTCTTCTCAGGGAGGCTCAAAAATTATCCCAGGGGCCCCTGGCTAGCCCTTCCTGGGGCAAGGAGAAGTTGCAGGACCCCGAAGTCCCTGCTTCTCCATCACTCCCCATCCCAGATGTACCTATGATGACATGGAAGGGTGTCTCGGGGGGAGGAAAGATGGGTCTCCCTGGGCGCCCATTTGTCCCAGGTCCGTGGTCAGTCCAGCACCCCACTGTGGCAGTAATGCCGTGACACCCGTGTGGCTCCACGGGATGCGGGAACCCAAGTGCTGAACCAGTTGCTGTCACAGTAACCTCATTGGGAGGGGGGAGATGGTCTCGCAGCATCACCCCAAGAGCTGGTTTCTCCAGCACGGCCCCCTGTGCGGCTGGGGAGCCGCAGGGAACATCCTCACCCGCTCCCCCCAACACTGTCCTGCAGGGATCGCGTGGGGACCCTGGCGACTTGGGCCCGAGAGGCGACGCTGGACCACCAGGACCAAAGGTGAAGTACCTGAATGCAACTCTGCATTTGAAAGGGTATTTTGGTGTGCTTTTTTTTTTTTTTTTTTACTTATTATTTTAAAAAGGCAGTTTCCACTGCAGAAACTTGTGCACCTCAGGAACAGAATGGCTCAAACCTGAGCCTCCCTATGGGGCAGAGATGTAGGTCTCGCTCTGGCCAAGGCAGCTCTGATTACGCCCCTCACCCCGCACAGATTCAGGGGGGTCCCTGGCATGTGATGTCCCCAAGACCCTGCGAAGCCTGGCTCCGCACAGCCGTTCCCAGTGTTTCACGTCCGGCTGCAGAAGCCACAGCTCCTGGTGGTGCCTCACCCCAAAAGAAGACGAAAACGGCTCTGTCTGTCACTGGCATCGCCAGGTCAGAAAGGCCGGGTTTGGTGTCTGACGGGTCATTTTTTTTCTACCAAAGGGTGACAGAGGCAGACCTGGCTTTAGCTACCCTGGACCCAGAGGACCACAGGTATGCACGCCTCGTCCAGCACAGACATACGTGCTGTGAGGAAGTTCTTTCGGTGGAGCTGCTGTTGGAGAGGAGCAGCCTGGGAGAAGAGGGAAGGAGGAAGAAAAATGATCAGGGTTACAAAAACATGGAGCCTGCAAAGGGGGCAAAGGGGCTGAACGCCGGGACTGAGCCTGGCCACACCTCCATCAGCCTCGTGGCAGAGGTGCTGGGAACCCCAACCTCAATGGTGGTGATGGGGAGGTGTCTGTGCCCACCACCCCGACCATCAGCCTGAAGCTACGCCAGCCGTTCAGCTTTGTGCCCCTCACTGCAAAGTTGGATGTACGCGTGCACGATGAGGGGCCGGTACCGGCGAGATGCTGACCTCTCCCTCCTCTCCCTTCGCAGGGTGACAAGGGTGAGAAGGGGCAGCTGGGACCCAAGGTGAGTGCGTTCATCTCCGTCACCTGTGTTTTGCACTGACTGAAATGCAGAGTAGTGGTCTCCCGACCCTCCGGGTGCACGGCCAAGGAGCCGGTCCTGCCGGCAGCTGCCCTGGCTGTTCCCTGCAGCTGCGGAGCCTGGGTGTATCTCCCAGGCCCATCTCCTTTTGAAACCGTCTGAAATATGCTTTGTGAAAAACTTCCTTATTCTTAGTTAATGCCTATGTAAACACCGTTTATTTGCTCTGTGCTGAGCTGCTAGTGTAGAGGGTGTTCTCCCAGGCCAGGCAGGCATGTGTTTTGGACAGGCTCATAGCAGCAGTGCCTCTGCCTGAGCACATCCAGATGTGCTCCGTGCCGGATCTGTTTCTCCTTCCTTCGAGCAGGGAGGAAGAGGTGAGCTTGGACCAAAAGGAGTGCAAGGGACCAAAGGAGAGAAGGGGGAACCGGTAAGCAGACTTCACGTACTGCCTGCGGGGTCAGCGTCCCCCTCCCACACCTCTGCCAGATGTGCTGGGGACGGTGCTGCCCGCTCCCCTGCCTGCCCCGCGTCCCCAGGCTCAGCCTTGGCAGGCTGGTGACCGCGTTTAGTAAGGCTGAGCCTGACAAGGGGGTCAGGAGGAGCCCTGAACACCAGCAGCTGCATCGCCAGGGAGATATTTGACCCTTCTTTGCTTCTTACCCAGGGTGATCCTGGCCCAGGAGGTGAGCCCGGACCCCGCGGTCCAACTGGTGAAGCAGGCCCCGAGGTACAGTACCATGTCGTCATGTCTGAGCAGACGCTGCAGCTCCCTCCTCTCCTCCCCTCTTCTCCTTGATGCTCTAAAGCCCAGAGGACCCCAGTGGGTCTCCCTGCAGCAGGGCTTGCTGGAGGGGACACCATGCCAGACGTGTCTCCTGACTCACGGAGAGGCTTTCCTACCCTTCCCATGGCAGACCTCTGCAAAAAGCCATGTTTTTGATGGCTCTGATGTCTAGTTCCCAAAAAGGGAACTCATGGGAAAACTGTGCCTGAAATCCCTGTGCTCTTCTTACAGGGGACCCCCGGCCCGCCAGGAGACCCCGGCCTGACTGTAAGTAGCATTGCTCTGCAGCCCCCAGTGCTCTCCCTCCTGGGGCAACCGCAGCTTTCCCGTGCACGGCCTGAGAACGAAACAGGGCACCAGGTCCTGCCGCTGCCTGGCAGAGGTGGCCTGTGGCTTCCCACGGGAGCCAGGGAGGGAGGGGAGGGGGCCAGCTGGGTGGGGAGGGGAAGGGGAGCCTTTTCCTGAGAGGGGAGGGATGCTTCATAAGGGGAGGGAGGCATTAACCCTGCACCCCTTTGCTGGCAGGACTGCGACGTGATGACCTACGTGCGAGAGACGTGCGGATGCTGTGGTGAGCAGACCATCACCTCCCCCCAGGGCAGGGAAACGACCACTCAAGGGATGGGGAAAGGGGGTCACAGAGACTGCCTCCTTCTTCGGGACCTCCCTGGAGGGAGCTCTGCCCCCTGAGCTGTAACACAGAATTGCATGGTCCAGACGATAGGATAGAGTGTATTACACAGCAAGATTAAGAAGGTTTCTTTTGGTATCCTTTGACAGAAAGATGCATGTAAAATCTTCCCTGTGCAGCACCACAAACCCTGTGGAGGCTTGGTGTGATGTTAACTGTCTCCGTCTTCCCACAGATGGTCTCTTCTGCCCTGGTGGCTTTTGTCCCCACCATCACTGACCTTTGTGCTTTCCTCCTTCTGTCCTCCTCCCCAGACTGTGAGAAGCGCTGCGGTGCCCTGGACATCATGTTTGTCATAGACAGCTCAGAGAGTATTGGCTACACCAACTTCACCCTGGAGAAAAATTTTGTTGTCAACGTGGTCAGCCGGCTGGGCTCTATTGCCAAGGACCCCAAGTCACAGACAGGTCTGGGCTGTGTGGGGAGACAGTGGGGCACGGGGAAGAGAAAAGGGTCTTGGATCCCTCCAGCTTCCATGTTTGTCTGTAGCTGCGCTGGGCTGCAACCCATTGGTCCAGCATTTTCTCAGCAGTTTCGGCTCTTCCCTCTTCCCTTCCCAGCTCTGTAGACCAATCGGGCAGCTCTTTGCCGATATAAAAGTTTGCTGACTTTCTCCACTTTCCACTGAGGATGCAAAGCCAAGTAATGTGACTCTTCATTGGCAGGTGCCCGTGTTGGGGTGGTGCAGTACAGTCACGAGGGGACCTTTGAAGCCATCAAGCTTGATGATGAGCGCATTGATTCACTGTCGAGCTTCAAGGAAGCAGTGAAGCGCCTGGAGTGGATCGCTGGAGGCACCTGGACACCATCTGCCCTTCAGTTTGCCTACAACAAGCTCATCAAGGAAAGCAGGCGGGAGAAAGCCCAAGTGTTTGCTGTGGTGATCACGGATGGGCGCTACGACCCCCGGGATGATGACAAGAACCTAGGGGCTCTTTGCGGTAGAGACGTGGTTGTCAACACCATTGGCATTGGAGACATGTTTGATCAGCCAGAACAGAGTGAGACCCTGGTCTCCATCGCATGCAACGAACCCCAGCGAGTCCAGAAGATGAGGCTGTTCTCAGACCTGGTGGCAGAGGAATTCATTGACAAGATGGAGGACGTGCTCTGCCCAGGTCTGTACCTGGCCTTGCACAGTTCTTACTGGGACTGGAGGTTTCACCCCCAGGGTTTGGGCAGGGGCATATATGGTGCATTGCAATGACTGCAGAGACACTGTGTGCCAGTGGGTTAGTCAGTAGCTCATAAGCTGGATCATTCGTGGTGGGGGCTGACCTTTATGTAGCCCTGGATAAAGAGTCCTTCCTCAGATATGGGCCAGCCTTTTGGGGCAGTCCTTTGGAGTCCTTTCCCCTTGTCAGAGACCACCCTGCCTACGCAAGCCGTGCTGGCAGCACATCACTCACTTTTCCTTGTTTCTTTTCCTTCCAGATCCACAGATCGTCTGCCCCGAGCTGCCCTGTCAGACAGGTAAACTTGACAAGTAGCTTCATGCCATCTGCACAGGGTGGTAGGTCCGGGGGAGAGCGCACAAGGCTGAGGAGTTGGGGGTGGGGTGCAACCCTGTTCGTTCCCTTTGGATGGCAGGGAATAGTGTTACTTTACATGAGGAGAGGCTCCAGGGTTTCATCTCCTGCTCTTTCCCTGTCTCTCTGAGTTCTCTGCACAGGTAGGTACGAGTGCACTGCGTTAGTGCAGCAGCATGGCTCAGCCCTGATATTCCTCCCTGTCCCAATTCCGGGAACCACCAGGTTTGGACCTCCAAACTTGTCATTTAATTTCTTAGTTGTTCCATACATCAAGTCAAAACCCCCTTGCTAAACTGTCCCACGCTTGTGACCTTTGAGATGCTGAGCCCAGCCTGCAGCACTGGGCAGGATGCTCCTTGGGAGTGACAAGGGAGTAGGGACCACTTGGAAAATGACACCATAGTGGATCCAAAGCTTTGGCTTCTCTAACGCTGGCTGTATTTAATTAACAATTAACTCAGGGTGTTAGATTAAAGCAAAAAGGCTGTGAGGATCCTCTGGTGTAAAGGAGACAGTTGCTGCTTGCTGCAGGTAGCTTGACTTGATCTCATTTTGCTTGTGAAGGGGCAGATCTGCATCCTGAATTCCTAGAGATCCTCTTTGAGCCTCTGTGCCTGTTTAAATACAATAGATGCACATTTGCTGGTGTACATAAAGCTTATAGGGGACAAAGTTTTGCCAGTTCTTGCAATTTTTATCTCTGCTGTTGCCGTGAATGTTTTTGTGAAAGTCCCCAGCTTCAACTCAGTATTACATAGAGCCT
Source organism: Aramus guarauna (assembly GCA_013400195.1). NCBI lineage: Eukaryota > Metazoa > Chordata > Aves > Gruiformes > Aramidae > Aramus > Aramus guarauna. The sequence goes on from VXBL01008815.1 coordinate 145,602, forward strand.
CAAACTCCATTTTCAAAGAAGTCCCTTCATTTCCACACAAAGCAAAGGAAAACTGGTCCCAGGATGCTCAGAAATCTGAAGACAGAAAAGCTATAATTATTCTCTCACTAGTATTTTGAGTATTTGCACCTGGCCATGCAGAGAGCACAATGTCCCACCATGCTGCTGAGCGATCCACCCAGGCTCCTCTGCGGTGTCCTCTGAGGAGCTTTGTCCTGCGGATCCGTGCACAAGGAGGCGACTTCCCCAAGCCACAGTGGTGACTGATCAGGTGTCTTCAAAGTTTTTGGTCTTTGCAGCCTCCCTGTTTCTGAGGAACACTGCAGGAGAGAGACTGACTCAAGCAGTGGCGTACTGATGTTCTCCTAGGCTTGGGCCATCACAGCCCTCCAAAGCAAGGCGAAGCTGGCGGTCCTTTCCCTGTAGTGCACTGGGGTGTTTCTGGTTCTGACGCAAGGTGAGAACAGTTTGCTGGTACCTGACAGTCCTGCAGACCAGAACAGAAATGGCTCGAGGAGGCATCTGAGGGGGTTCCCTCTTGGCTGAATCCCTCAAGCCACGCTGTAGGCAGGCCAGGTCAAGTGCAGGTTCTACACCTGTGCCGCAGAGGACATGGAGAGACCTGTCTAGGTAGGTGTGGGCCTCCAGTGAAAGTGCCCGTATGCCCATCTCAGCATGGGCAGAAGTGGTCCTGGTGTGCGAGGACCTGTGCTAGGCCCCGTAGATGAAGTTTTAAGTGATACCCAGGGATTCAGGGGCCTTTGGGCAAAGCACCTTCCACCCGCCGCACTGGATGATCCATGATGCATTGCTGTCATCATTTAGAAGGATTTGCAGTGATCACACTTGCCTAGTGGCAAGGGAACATGTTGGATGGGATGTGACATAAGGCATGCGACAGAACCTGGGGCTTCTCTGCTCAGTGCTCAGCTTCCTCTGGTTCTCCAAGAACATCTTGAGCTGGTGCCAACTCACGTGCAAACCCTTTGGATGGAGACAGTGCCCTTCGCAGGGTATGTGCGTGAGCTTCGTGCACATCCAATGTGTGTGACAGGACAGGCAGGTTCAGGTCAGGGAAGCAGCTACACCCAGCCCTGTTCTTGGCCTCGTGGCTGTCGGAGCTGCTGTCCTGGCACTTTATGAAGAAAATCAGATGTTCATGATTGAGCCTGGGTGTTGTCAGCAGAGTGCAGAGAGGGACAGGTATTACATACACCCCGGCTTCCTCCCTGCTGCCTTGCAGAGCCAGGCACGTCGCCACTTGGGGTTGACATCCGCAGCTGAAGGCATGCTGCCCCAGTGCTTTGCCTAAGGAAATCCAGGTTTTCCCATTTTCAGGGCAGACCCTTGTCTCCCTGTTACCTCCCATCGATTGCTGCAGTGCTGACAGGATACTGGAGTGTTAAATGGGTTACATGCCGAGCAAATCTGAACTGACCACTTGCTTCAATAGAAACCGCATGACGCTCCATGATGCTTCTTCTAACCCGTGCAAAAGGCTTTGCTTTGAGCTTTGGGACGTTACTCGAATCTAAGTTCAGGTGGAGACGGAGGCTCTCGGGGTCCTGACTAGCCCAGATGCCGCACAGGAGCATTGCACAGCACAGGGCAGTGACTCTAGCCGAAGCGCAGCGGGCTGAGTGCCAGGCAAGGAGTTCACGTAACGCTGTCCCTTAGACATCTTTCTGGCTGTACAGCATCATGCGTACAGCTTGCACGTAGCAGAGTTCAAAGCTCTGCGATGGCTGAATCCCATACAGCAGGAAAGATCTGGACCCCATGGCCCTCTTCTGAGCACTGCTCTTTCTCCATTGTAGCTATGCTGGATGACTGGAAAGGAACTGGGCAGTTAAGGTTTCATGTCATTTTCTGAGGTCTCTTGGTTGATGTGTGATTGACTTTGGTGTGAATCCCATGGTTCCTCAGACATAAAAGTGGCAGATAGATTTAAAATCCGGCTTGGTCTTTACTCCTCTGTCCCTCATCAGCTCTGTTCTTGTCTGGTGCAGTGTACGTAGGAAAGCCAAGTAGCATTCAGAGACACAGCTGTTGCTAGCAAGCCCTGAAAATATTCTTTTAACGCTCACTTGCAGATGACAGGAACCCTGGGAACGTAAACCCACTTATTTTCCGCCCCATGGAAGAGGGAGTCAACATAGATTTCCCCAGCACCATACATTCGATCGCCCAGTTCCTAAACTCCACGCGGGAAACCCAAGACCCCAGCATGTACACCCAGCTGGTGGCCACTTTGGCCTTTACCGCCGAAAAAGCCAAGTTTGCCACTGGAAATGAGCGGCAAGAGTGGATGGACTTGTTCATTGACACCTTCAAAATGGTGCACAGTGAGATTGTGGGGGACCCAGAAACCGTGCTAGGGCTTTGCTGACACCTCCGTTAGAGATCTCATGAAGCGGGTGGAGGCAGAGGTTGAGCGGAGGTGGCCATCGTCTTTCCTTGAGTGCCTGTTTGGCAGAGGGGACAGGTACATTGGTAGATGCTTTTAGTTTAGGAGAACCACAGGCAGTGAAACGGCTTGGTTGCGCTCAGCTGGGGACGTGACACAAGCAGCGGTCCTCTCTGGCTTGGCTGGTTGATGAGCATGGCTGCTTTCCCCAGGGATGTCAAGAGATGGTCTTGTTTTGCCCGCTGCTTTTCTGCAGAGGAGTTGCATTGCCTGGGTCTCTGAGCCAGCCACGCCGCTCCCCTCCAACCCTCCCGTGCTCCCACCCTGCTCTGGCAGACTCGCATGTCCCAGCCCTCAGCCATGCGTGAGCACCGGGCTCCACTGCCAGCACACACGTGGCTGAGGGCCAGAGCAAGCCCCTTCTTTGCAGCGAGCCTAACGATGCACTTTTCCCACACCTTCCTACGTATGTACTTGCTGACTGCTTCTGAAGCATCTTCTGCATCCTCTTGCTGGGTTACCATGAGGGGTCTCTTCGGGTCCTGCAAGCCATTTGTGTGGCAAGGCTGGCAAAGCAAGGTGCGTCTGCTCTCGCTGCAGTGAGTGTCTCTGTACAACCATTCGATGGGAAGCTGGGGATACTGAGGGGACAGAGCAAACGGTACGGGAGGGGTGCTACCCTGGCTTTCCATCGAGAGCACCAAAACACGGGGAGTGCTTCTCTTGGAAGGTGTATGAGCTCCCTCTACCTTTCTCTCTGCTTGTACGTTTGTGTTTCTTCTGTCTTAATTAGCAACATACCTGTTCATATCCAAGAGAAAGAGGTTATGTAGGACCAGGCAGTCCAAAGCAAAAATCCATGACTGCACAGTCAAACCTCTGTGATACATTACATGAGCTATTCAAAAGCAAGTATTTAAACTTGTGTAACCCATTCAATCCATACCCAGGGCTAGTGTGGTTCAGAGAGACTACAGACCCACCACTTGCAATGCAGGTACGTGTGTTTAGACAAGGAATGGTATTTCTATGAGCTCAGCTGCCCCTGGTTTTCATAAAAAGTCAGGCAGGTGACTGCCGTTCCCGCCTCCAGAATAACTACTGCCCTCTCAAGCTGTAAGAAGAGAAAAAGGCATTTTGCGTGCAGACACAAGAGTAGACATGTTTACTGCCGGCAAGTGAATTTTGCAGCCTCTCTAACTGGCATGGTATTATTGCAATAAAGCATACTGAGCAAACGTCATATTTAATGGGTAGAAGGGAGATGTATGGTCTTCAACAATGCGGTTGGGCTGTAATGTTTCCAGGTGTGCAACGTGGAGCCCGTTGCCAAGCTCAGGCACGGGAATTGGAATGAGGAGCTTGCCCACTTGGAACTTCTTGTGATGTTTTCAACATCTGGGGCTTGCCAGTCTAGGCTAGACGCTGTCCAGCGATGGGCACGCAGGGGAGGCGTTTGCGTTGCTCAGCACGTGAGCAGGTCAGACGCGCTGCACAAAAGTAGGCTTTCTCCCAAGGTTTCAGTACTTTTTGCTCCCAGTCTATAGGGACAGGGACCTCAGAGAACTCTCTTGTTGGCATATAACAGAGGGAAAGTTGTTCAGAGAGCTGTCAATGGTGTGCTCAGAGTTTTAGGTGAAGGCAAAAGGATCAGGCTCTGCCTGTGTCTGAGTCCAAGTGCTGGTTGTAATCCACACATTCCAGATAGCCTGTGTAAAGCCAAGCTCCCTACTGTTGATTTTTACCCCAAAAGTAGTGTATGACTTAGCCTGCTGGGACGCAAGTAAGAAGACTGAACTCAGAGTAGATAAGCTGCTCCAGCCATGATACTAGAGGAAAAGCTGAAGAAAACATCTCAGGGCTGGGACGTCTTGCTGAACAAGACGAGGATTCAACAAGACTTCAGCAAAGGGGTTTAGACCTCATCACCCAGTGGCCGTTTATTTCATTTGCTTTGGAAATACTTCCTAGCAAAGAAGTGCAACATTGGAAACAAAGTTTTTTACCTCTCAAAACCCTTCCTCATTATGGGGAAAAAAAAAAAAATAGTCTCTTTGCCTGAGCAGTATTTGTGTTTGCCCTGGTTAGACAGAGCCAACTGGGTGTAGTGGTGTTTTGCTAGCATAAACCTGGCTAATCCCTCTGATAAACCCAGGTAGATCCCGTCACAGCAGTGGTTCCTTCAGTGAGGCTTTTTCACCTCCACTGTCAACACTGCAAAACAAGAGAGGAAATACAAGTTACCCGGGTTTTAGAAGCGGGAGGAACACGATGCGAATGGGTGGGGTTACTCTGCAACACGCAAGTAACTAGATGGGCTGCTAACGGCAGGAAAATCCACGGTATTTCTGCTTTTTGTGCTATCTCTGTTAGACGTCCTTAGCTATGTCCTAGCACATGCTATACAGTATGGTGAGCTGCAGGCATTCGTGCCTTGCTGTAAGCCGCACGAGAAGGACTGGTGCTCCAATTAAAAGCATGGTGTGAAGATTTTAGTTGGCCTAATCGGTGGTGGTGCCTCCGAGAGCTTATCTCCAGTTAAGGATGAGAATCTTGTTCCTTGCTGCAGGAAAGGGCGCTCGGGTCCTCAGCCTCCCAGAAATGGGAACAAGCTGCAACCGAAGCGTGATGCTGAACAGGACAAACCCAAGGTTTTGCTGAGCTGCCTCACATCTCTTACGTTCCCATGGGATAACTCCTATGTAAAGGCATCTTGCCGCACAGCTCGAAGGCAGCCCTCTCCAGCCGTGAGGGCTGAGCGGAGTGTCTCTGGGGAGTGCTGCTGCAGTAGAGGCTGCCGGGAGAGCCAGACGTGCGTTATCCTCTCGCTGAAGCTCTGTGGAGTGATGCAGCTCTCAACCATGGTCTGCTTAACTAGGAGCTCTTAAGGCTTGCTTCGGGCCATGTGGGAGGCGGGTGGGTCTTGCTTGTCATCTCAGGAAACATGACTACACATGGACAAGCATGTTACAGACTGGTGACGCTTCTCCAGCACGATGTGCTGCCCTCGCTCCCACCCGCTCGCTTCCACCTGCTTTTGCAGACCCCTACATAGATTTCGGACTGTGAGGTTGCAAGGTGCGTGCCTTCCCTCCTTTCCCTCTCCATGGCCGCACAGAGCAGGTGAGGACCAGGAGCGCAGGCGCTTGCAAAGCCAAATATCCTTGTGGCAGCAGCGCCTGCGCGCCAGGAACTGCAGCATCAATGCGCCCTTAGACAACACTTCTCAAGGAAGGTTGGGCAGAGGTGAGTACAAACCTTTATTGATTTAAAGGAGTGGAGTATCGCCGTTGAATTTCAAAATGTAATGTTCAAAAAGCTCGTGGGGGAAAAAGCATCGCTTGGAGATAGGCTTCTACTGCAGTCGGAACTGGCATTGCAGAGGGCTGTGGTTCGCAGCTAGACAACAAACAGTAAGCACCATGCAAGGCATGCCGTCGTTGTAGGTATGTTTTACAGTGTGGGCTAAGGAGAAATGCCAGTCTACAATGTCAGGGAACACGATGCAGAAACAACCACAGACTTTTGCAATGTCCAATGAGTTATGTTAAACCACAAGTACCAGCAGAAGTGCCTGCATCAGGTTTGACTGTTTTATCATGGATGGAAGTGGTGCCAAATAGTCTGCGAGCTCAACAATATGCACCGTCACAGCTTCTGCTACAGTCTTGTGCTCTTGGTTTCATGTCGGACACTGTTTATGTAGTCTCAAGAGTGCAGGTATCTATTTTGCTTTAAATATAACTTTGCTGTTTGCCCAATGTTGACCACACACATAGTACTAATGTACTAAACAGTGATCCACTTGTTGCTCAGCTCATACAAGGAATTCTGCTGGCTCAGCACCCGCCGTGCTGAATTATTCCTTAACAGCCTTCAGCACTGAGGAAGAACTTTGTCAAGTTGGATTTGCTCATAGTAGGGAAGTTCAACCTGATGTGATAGTCCTACCTCAGAAGTTACCCCTCATTGTCAGAAATGGATGCTTAGGCTGGATCTGCTCCTATTCCTTGCCAGTCATGCAACACAACATGGCATCGGCTCCAGGACTTCACCCTTTCGAGATTCAGTCTTAGAGCCACAGAATTGCTTGATAGCGATACAGCCATTGCCCTGCTGCAGACTTGGGGGCGGGGGCATCTGCACCGTGTACATCCCAAATCAATACTGCTGTTGCAATCATATTCCTGACTAGTGCTTTCAGCAGAAAAGGAAACTCAAAGGAAGAAGAAGAAGGAAATTCAACCGTGCAGTAATGGAAGTGTTTCTCAGAGTAGTGTACACAGAGGAACACCAAATGCAATACACAACTACTGCAAAGGAACAAAATAATGGTCCCTAACTAACAGCTGTCTCCAAAGATTGCTGTTTAATTCTCCCCTTTTTTCTGAGTTCATTCGCTGTACTTATTCTCTTTCACCCATTCTGTGGACAGGTGCATTCTGAATGACTGAAGAACAATGTCCCACTGTGTTTCACTCCAATATTGGTCTGTTATATATTACAAAAGCTGCTTTGCTACATACAGGTGCCTCAACAAGGATAGTCTTGTTTTCCAACCATATGACCCAACCTTTATAAGCTCTTCAGGAATTGCTGATTAAGCTAATCTGGGTGAAAGGTATGAAAACAGCTTTTGTCCTACAAATCTGTGTGTGAAGAGTAACTCTGAAAGTAAACCTCTCTCTAGAAGTAACCGAGAGGTTTGCAGACACTGCCTGCCATTAATCTCTGGACATTCCTGTTACGGGTAAGAGCTGGGCACTGCTGTAAGAAGGTGGATGTAATTCTGGGACTGAAATGCGCAGACCTGTCTAATCTCACGGATGCTTGTGGAGGTCTGACACAGGCCCCAGAATTATCATTCATTAAGACCCAGTGCCCAGGACCTGAGGGAATCAGAAGCAAAGCTCCTGCAGTACCAGCTGCAAAGACAAGCTTTGGCAGCAGAGTGGGGCTCGTCCTTCTTTGGACAAAGATGCACGGAGGCAATGCCAGCCCGAACTGCCCGAGACAAGCCCCAGTCACATCCCGTAGGTTTTCTTATGCTCCCAAATTTGTCTTCTTCTTTCTCCTGCAGAGCTTGCAGTGGCCCAGTGCACGCAGCGCCCCGTTGACGTCGTCTTCTTACTCGATGGCTCTGAAAGGATTGGGGAACAGAATTTCCACAGGGCCCACCACTTTGTGGAGGAGGTGGCCCGACAGCTCACGCTGGCCAGGAGCAACAGCGACAACATGAATGCCCGGATTGCGCTGCTGCAGTACGGCAGTGAGAGGGACCAGGATGTGGTCTTCCCACTGACCTACAACCTGACGGAAATCTCCAATGCCCTGGCACAGATCAAGTACCTGGACTCATCCTCCAACATTGGGTCAGCCATCATACACGCCATCAACAACATCGTGCTCAGCCCAGGAGATGGGCAGCGACTGGCCCGACGCAATGCCGAGCTCTCCTTCGTCTTCATCACTGATGGCATCACAGGAAGCAAGAACCTCGAGGAAGCCATCAACTCCATGAAGAAGCAAGACGTCATGCCCACAGTAGTGGCTCTCGGGAGTGACGTAGACATGGACGTCCTGCTGAAGCTTGGCCTCGGGGACCGGGCAGCCATCTTCCGGGAGAAGGACTATGACAGCCTCTCCCAGCCCAGCTTCTTTGACAGGTTCATTAGGTGGATATGTTAAATGAAGGGAGTACACGTCTTCCTCTCACCAGTATACACCCCCCCAATACTACCTGTTTCATTTTCTTCCCTCTGTATGGTTGCTAGCAACTCTGAGCTGACCCAGAAGAGCTGCCCTCTGGGTCCTCCTTTCTAGCCAAAATTCAGAGCTCTTTATTGATTTTTCATGATGAAAAATCATGCATTTATGGTGCTAATTAAAACCAAGATCTAAGCAGGATACAGAGCCATAAGACATATTTCTGTAAAGCTTTACATGCACTAAGCCATGCCTTGCATACGTACTGTTATCCTAGGAGGGCTTGTCAGAAACCCTTCCAGTGCAGTAGGACAAATGATCATCTCTAGTTTTCAAAAACTCTCAATATCCTTCAGGGTTCTCTGAGGAGCTTTACGGTTGTGACATCCCCTGTTCTTTAGCAAACCCTTTTCCAGATTATCTTATCTTTTTTGTTCTCTCGGTACTTCTGCTCCGAGAGAACCAAATGAGTTTATGATATGTCACGTGCTGCTTGAAATGGTCAGCGACTTGCTTTCCTTTTGCATGGTCCTTGGTGGCTTGGTCCTCTTTCCTGGGAGCAATGGGTGGTGAGAGGTTTTGCTGCCTTCTACAGTTGTCTGCAGATGCTCCTTTGGGGGCTCTATCTATCCTACATTTCATAGATCATCTTTAAGATCTTCACTTTCCTATGGGTCATTACTTCCTTTTGCCATTCTGACCTTCATCAGAACCTGTTCATTTATTACTGTACCCAAAATCCTGGCTGAGAGGGGCAGCATACCTCCCAGCATCTCACAAAATACTGGGCAGCCGCCGGAGCTGCCTCCCTGTCGTCCCAATGTGCTCAAAGCAACCATGGTGCCTTCTTCCCACCAGTACCTGCTGAGCAATGCCCAGATTTGAACTTGAATTATTGTGCTGTCTGCAAAAATGAACAAATAAACTCTTTCCACCCAATCCTGAAAAAGCCTCTTTATTCTGTAGCTTGTCTCTTTTTTAAAAATTATTTTCAATGAGCAGCTGTTTCTCCTGGCGCTAAGCTGGTAAGTCCAGATAAGTTTGTATTCTGCCTCTCCTCGCAAGTGCTGGAGCACAAGGCCAGCAGTCCCTGCAGCACAGGGGCCATGGGGCACTGCTGAGGACCTGAGGGGCCGCAGAATGCTGACGGGGCCCCTCCAGCTCTCCCCCTGTCTCCAGCAGTCCCCTTGCAGACCAGTTCCTCTGCCCCCTGGCCCGCACCCCCCCAGTGCCCATCAAACTGTAGTCTCTCGGCACGACAAAGACCCTATCTTCATTCCTCACCCGCATCATGTTCCTCACCTCTTCATGGGTGAGGAGAGCAGGGGTGCTCAGGTGCCCCTCTCTGAGGGGGGCTGTTTCCCCACCACGAAGGTGGCATTGCACCCGATTCGGGCTTTCCCTAAGTTTTCTTCAACCCCTCTTGCACCCAACACTCGTGTATGTCAAACCAGGACAGCGGGGCAGGGGAACCCTCTAAGGACAGGGGCATTTCTGCAAGGTCGCATCCATGGCGGTGGAGGTGGGATGGGGAGGAGAGGCTGGGCAGGGCTTGGGTTGTCCATGGGGACCCCCAGCACGGGGCGCAGGGAAGGGCATGGCGGTGGGGAGGCACGTGGCCGTGCGTGCTGCAGTGCCGCTGCCGTGTTTTCCCTCCTTCGGAAAGGAGAGCTGTCGGGGAGCTTCGAGAGCGGCAGGACAAAACACAACTGCAGCCAGAGAGGAGCCGCAGGCGTGGAGTCCCGCTGCCCCAGCACGCACACGCACCCGGCCCGCAGTGCAGCACGGGTGGAGAAGGCTGCGCTGGCAGCACGTCTGGGTGAGATGGGCTGTGTCACCTCTCTTGGAGATGCCACTCGTGTGTGTGCCGCTGGGTGCAGCAGCCAGTCACGCCGGCTGGCGGCAAAGCCGTCCTGGTAACGGGGCTGGGAAGGGTCCTCCTGAGCCATGACAATGGGCAAAACAAAAACAAAACAGCAGCAAAAGCAGCCCTGTGTTAAAACTGTTGTGGTGAAAGCACTGCCAGGCTTTTCACCTTTCCTAGTGAGTGTGCCGCAGTCCCACAGCCATGGCTCAGGGGCTTCAGAAAGAAAGCTCGCTAATTTTTCCTATTAATTATTACCCTGGTGTGGAGGATGGCAGCCCATACAGCTCAGCAAGGGGTAAGTTATGGCATTCCCCAGCCGGCCCCTCTGCTACAGCTGGGAGAGCTCACGCAGAACAAGCTGCTATGGGTGGTGGGACCCACGTTAGCAGCCGGCATCGTTGCCCAGGAAAAAAAACACACAGACACCAGCAGACTGCAAACCAGCACGTGATACTCCCCGCACTGCTACCTGCAGCCTCGGGGGTGACTTTCGGTGGGCTCTCCTGAAAGACAGAGGACAGAGCTGCAGCCCATCGTCTCACAGCAATTCCAGGTCAAAGACTTTGCAAGCTAGAACCAAGAATATCACTCAGCGGGCAAAACGCCGCTCTAAGCGAAAGGGGAAAGGAGTGGAGCAACACGCAGGTGGTTCCCACGGGGCGTTTGGCTTCGTGTTTCATGGCCGCTCCGGTGGGAGATGTCCTCTTCAGTCAGAGTCAGAACTGCTGCTTGAGCTGCTTGAGCTGGAGTGCTGGAGGAGATAAAACAACTTTAGGGTAGCACAGAAACAACCCTCTTTCACACCGTTTCTGATAGCTGTTAGCAATCCTGCGGTGGGTGCTGGTTCCCGGTGCCCAGCTGGGTCCAGGTGGAGCCTGCAGCGGTGGCGGCTGCAGACGCACCTCTCCCCAGGTGCCTTTGCACACCAGAAAAATGAGTGCCCCCAGGTTTGCACGCTGTCTGGATTGCAAGCCGGTAATTATTTAATGTCATGCTCAAGGGACCACGCGGAGGGTGAGCCGACGTGGGAGTCAGCCGGCACCACGTCACCACGGCCCCAGGCAGCGAACCCCGGCCACGATACCTTGACTTGAAGATAAAATGGCTACTGATAACATCACCGCAGTGTTCATTGCAATCTGTTACAAACCACGTTTCAGAGTTTGGAGCCATTCTTTCTCTGCTTGGAGAATATAATTACGGGCATATCATGGGAGGGCTGGGGTTTTTATTATTATTTTACAAGGTTCAGTCCAGAAGTGTCCTGCTCTCTGCCGGTGAGGGCAAACGTCAAGGCAGACCACTTCCAAAGCCATTACACAGTGAGAGGAGCTGATGGTTTGGTTTGTTTGGGAAATGCTCCTACCTCCAATGCTGGAGCTGGGGTTTTGTGTACTGGTCCCTCACTCAGACCTACTCCATGGATGGTGCCCATCCCTGCAACAGCATTTTCTGCAGCGTCTACTCCCAGCACAGAGAATTGCTTTTCCTTTTTTTTGTTTTGTTTTTGTTTTTTAAGAGGGAACTGAACTGTCCCTCCACTGCAGAACACTGAGCGAACGTCCCTTATGGAGGCATGACTCGGTCTCGGGTGGGCAGGACAAAGTCCTGGGATTTAATACACGCGTGGTGCACCCTGGGCTGTGTCGCTGTTTCAAATGGCTTCAAGGAATTTCACGGATCACGTTTCAAAAGACTCGCTTGAAATGACTCATGCTTGCCTGTTTTGTAACCAAATCAAAGTCTCCACATCTAAAAAAAAGCCACCGAGGTGCTGGCAGCCCACTCCAGCCGCTGCAGGGAGGAAGAGGGGAACCCCAGCTGCCGGGTTGGATGCTGTGCCATGCGTGAGGGGGTCCGAAGGACCACAGCCGAGATTCGGAAGGGTCTGCCACCACCTTGCTCTTACCTTGCCTCCGTGGTGCTTGGAATGCTTCTTCTTGTGCTTCTTATGGTGCTTCTGATGGGAGTTATGGTGGCACGGTGTGCACCCTGGCATTCCCGGTGGTCCCAGATGGGGGTGCCCATGGGGATGATGTCCTGGCAGTGGATGCCCATGGGGGTGCTGTCCCGGTGGGCAGGGGCCAGATGGAGCGGGGCCGCAGGGATGGCCAGGGGCAGAGGGGCCACAGGGATAGCCAGGGGCAGGGGGGCCACAGGGATAGCCAGCTGGGGGGGCTGGGGGACAGGCTCCAGGGGCGCCGGGTGGCACCGGAGGGTAGCCAGGGTAGGGACCTGCTGGAGCACCGGGACAAGGGTATCCCGGAGGGGCAGGCGGGCAAATTTGCACTTGCGGTGGTGGCACCCCTCTGGGCGCGCCTAGGAAGAAGAGGGGGGCTGTTAGCCAGCAGAGCTGGGCTCTCCCTGGACAGGCTGTGCAGGGAGCTGGTGTACCCATGCACCCAAAGCACCCCTCCTGGTCCACCCCCTCCTCACAAATGATGCCCCGCTCCCCTTTGGTACGCAGGCAATCCCCCCGGGTGCCCGTGGTGATTGCGCTGAGCCCCCCTCCGAGCCCCGACGGCTGTGTGGTACCCGTAGCCCTACCCGGCCCTGCGGCCCCTCACCTGAGTTGGGGTTCCACATCGTCCGCGACCCCCGAGCTGCAAGGGAAGGACAGGCACCGTCAGTGCTCCCTCGTGGCACCTCTCGTCACAGGGACATCATCGCCCTGCCAGCAGCCGGGACTCAGCTCCTCTGCCTTACAAGTCTGCCCCGGGCAGAGACCGTGCTCACTTCTCCAGGAGTACCATCCCCCCGCAGACCCCAACACCCCCCCCTGTCCCTTTGGGTGACAGCGCCGACCCCAAGAGCGACTGTCCCCATCGCTGTGCAAACTCAAAGCCCAGGCATGCAGTTTCCATCGTTAATGGAAATAAAGAACCAGCTCCAGCCTGGGTGCCCAGCCCACACCCACGTCCTTGTGGACCACGAGGGGCTGGGGCACCACGTCTCGGAGCAGCACCAGCCATGGGGACGGTGCTCCCTGACCCACGGGCACCTGCGCTCCCACCGCCCCCGTGCTCCCCGGCTGCCCTGCGCCCTGCCAGGCACTGCTGCCTCGGGGAGCCGCTTTCGCTCACCAAACCTGCAGAAAAGCTCCGGGCAGAGGCGATGCTGGCAGCACCCTCTGAAGGCACCGCCGCCAGCAGCACCCCTGATTACTGTCCTTGGCACGGCTCTTCCGGGGTGGCAGGTACCAGTTAAATACCGGGGCCCTGCCCGGGTGAGGAGGGGTGCGGCGGGCAGGGGTGACACCGCCGAGCAGTGGAACCGGCTGCACCGCTCCCTGCACCACGGCTGTCACCATGGGCACAAGGAAAATGTCAACACGCCACTCCCAGACCACAGAAAGTTTCCACGGGGCTGATAAAAACGGGACGGAGGGTGGTGGTTTCACGTCCCCGCGTCAGGTGATGGGGTGAGTCAGGTGTCCCCACCACGAACCCTGGCTGGGTGCTCCCAGCGCGGGCACCGTCCAGGCATGGGGGTGTCACCCACCCACAGGCACCGCTCAGGGTGCAGCTAATGGCTCCCTGTGTCACTGCTCGGGGTGCTGCCGCGCTGTGCAGATGGACGAGGTAATACCTACTGTCACACCCGGGCAGCAGAGAGGAGGCAGGGTTAGATGTCCCAGTGCCTCAGGTCTTCCTTTTGGGGGGTCTATGAGGAGGGGGCAGAGCTCCTCCCATCTGGTCCCCATCTCCCTGCTAGCATCCCCGATGCTGCCCCACGTCTGGCCGCGGTCCCTTCCCGGGCCAGTGAGCAATGCGATGGGCTGGTCTCGTCATGCACTGTCAACAAGACAGCTCGCAGAGAGGGGCTGTGCCAGGACTTGTCCCAGCGGTGGGGGCAGAGGGGTGTCTCGGGAGGCGTTTCTGGGCACAGAAACACACAAGGGTGTGCGGGGTCAGGAGGTGCCCATGCACAGGGATCTCCTCCCGGGCAGCACCACGGGGTCCCTGCCATCCCCTCTCTTGGGAGCCCTGTGGCACTGGGCACTGCCAGCCCAGCCAGATCCTTCTGCTCCAGGGATGGGGGGATGGAGCCTGGGGTGTGACCACCATGCGGCAAAAATCACCCTTGGCCGGGGAAAGACCAGCAGGGAACATGATCCTGGGATCTGCCTGAGCAGAGCAGCTCTTCTGAGGTGGATTACGAAGGAGCCCAGGCAGGGACGAGTGTGTTTCCCAGATGTATTTGCTGCTGCAGACCCCCCACACCCATCCCCAAGCCCCTCTCAGGCCACCCGCTTCTCCAGCAGTGCCAGCACAAGCGCCGAGCCTTGCTTCGCCTCCTCCAGCAGCCCAGAGACCTTCTGCGACATCTGCGTGGAGAGGGAGAAGGAGCATCGTTTGCCACTCAACAGGACAGAAGAGCTGCCCACTGTCCACCCCGTGCATCCCGCTGGTGGCAAAGGGATGGTGTGCCCGGGCGTGAGGGGTCCCAGGGGTTTTATCTGCATCTCTGTCCCACCTCATGCCCTCTACCAGGGCCAGGACACACGCACGGGCCCTGCTTACCGCAAGCTTGAACTTCTCATCCGTTATGTCTTTGAGGTTGATCATGACGTTGAAGTAAGCTCCGAACACAGCCGCTTCCAGCATTTTGGCTCCCACCTAGGAAAAGAGGCTCACGAGAAGCTCTCGTGCTGAACCGGACCACCACCATACGGTCCTGCAGCGGGGCAGATCCTCACGCTGCAGGAGTCCGTCCGTCGTCCCCCTCCCGTCACCCCGCAGCACCCAAGGCTTTCCCACACGGTGTTTTCAGGCTGCGGCAGCGGGAACTGTTCGTGGCCTTGCCACACAGGCGGGAAAACTCAGGCGAGGGCTGGCAGAGGTCAGCTCTCTACAAGGGCTGCAAGCTGCCAAAACGCGAGCGTGCAGAAACCGCTGGCCAGAATGGGGAGTGCGGCTGGAGAGATGCATCAGGACACGATGGGACACCTCGCAGGGAAAAGTGGTGAGCCTGGCTCCTCTAAAGCCCCAGCCGGGCCAGTGTGTGAGCCCGGGGCCGTACCTGGATGTCGGATTTGCAGGCCAGGTTGCAGTGGCGTGCCAGGTCCTTCAGAGCAGGCCAGAGCCCGCTCACCTTCTCCGCCAGGGCACAGGGCACCCTCACGGCTGTCTTCAGCCCCTGCTGCATGGCAGCCGCCCGTCTGGGGGGGACAGCCCCGGGTGAGTGCTGGGTGCCCGTGGTGGCCACTCGGCAAGTCCCCACCAGCCCAGCTCACCTCTCCCGCTCCTCAGGGGTGCTTTTTGGCAGCTTCATAGCTTCCTGCAGGCAAAGAAAAGCAGAGTTGCTGCCATTTGCTCCAAGACCCTGCACGCCTTGCATCGGCATCCAGGGCAGACCCGGTAGCTCCTGTGCTCTTGCAAACCTCCTTTAGGTGATGATGTCCCTTCCCCTGGCCCTGGCTTTGTCCAAGGTTACAGCCCTGCTCCTAAGGACACCGGGATGCAGCAATGCCGGCCTCCATCCCAGCTGGAAACCCGCCCCACTTCCCCGTGGGACGTCTGCCGCCGGTGGGACCTCACCATGTAGCTGCTGAAGGCGCAAGAGTCAGCGTCCACCATCGCCACCAGCTCGTCCATGGCCTGGTGGAAGGGGGGGATCAGCTTCCTCATGATGGGATCCAGCTCCTCAAACTGCCGCTTCCCGTAGCTCATCAGCCCCACCATGCAGCCCAGCGCCGCTCCCTGCAAGGGCATGGGGGTAAATCCTCCAGCAGGACACAGTGCCCACCACTACCGCCGTGCCGGCTCCCCTCAGAGGTTCGGCACACCCAGAGGACCCCCCAGGCCGGGACCCCATCCCGGTGCGGGGCACTTACCATGGCAGCCGCGGCTGCGGACACGGAGCCTCCTCCCGGCGCCGCTGACCTCCCACCGACTGCTCGCACGAAGGCGCCCAGCGGCTTGGCCACCAGCCCCCCCTCCACCGCTCCTGCCTGCACCAGGTACCTGCGGCACAGCACCCCGTGGGTCAGAACCCCCCAGGTGCAGGGACACCCACCCCCACCACCACCCGGTCCCACCACTGCCCTCTCCAACAGGTTTTCATCTACCCCTTGGCTCTGCGGGTGGCTGAGAAGGGGGGTAGCCCAAAAAACCCAGCAGGATGGTTGGGGAGAGGACGAAGAGCCCCTTGGGGACAGAGGGACAGCTGTGGATCACGTCCTGCGATGCTGGGGGTTTGCTCTGCAGCCAACAGGGGAGGCTCGTGCAAACAGCATTTGGTGGGACAGACGCACGCCTGCAGCCACATCCGTGGGGGGGATGACAAGGACTTAAAGTCCACGTCCCGATTGCACCTCAGCATGGGTGCATTTCCCTTCCTCTCCCCCCACACACATGCGTGTGCCGCACACACCGGGTGCCGCAGCATGGTGTCTCTCCTTGGAGGGCAGCGTGTGAGCCAGAGGCAGTGAAATTTGGGCTGGGGATGGGGTGGAAGTTAGGATGGAGGTTTTAAACCATACTTCCTCAAGTTTGGCCATGAAACCGGCTCCTGCTGCCTGCCCGGGTGACCTGGAGCCCCCCCACCCCACATTCACCACCATCAGCATTTGGGAGCAGGGACCACCCTGTACAACACCCGGCAGAGATGTCCCCTGGGTATGAAGAGGACCTGGGTGCAGACACCACTCCCAAAACAAGCTAAGTGCAAGATGCAGGCAGTGGGATCCCCCCATCCGGGCAGGGGTGGGCACCATGATGAGAAGCAGGATGGGGGTCCCTACTCAATGATGCGCTCCCGGGGGTGAAACGCAGACAAGGAGTCCAGGCCCAGCCGGCTGACCACCTGCAAGGAGCAGCACCGCCGCATCAGCCCCCGTCGCAGTAAGTCCCATTGCATCCTCATTCCCTGCTGTTAATTAACGGTGGGTGATCCAGCCCTAGGACACAGTTGCTCGGGACACCACCCGGGGAGAGGACAGCCGGCATCACCATCCCATCCCAGACATGGGGGTGGCATGCGGCTCCTTACAAACGACTGGAAAAGTGCACTGGTAAATAATTACCTTGCTCTTATCTAGCATGTTCCCCATAGGGTGGAAAAGTCCCTCCCTCCTGCAGCAGAACCTATCTCCTCATTTCCAGCTTACGCCAGTGCTGGGACATTTTCCCCTAACGCCACGCACTGTCCTTGAGCTCTGGGGAGGTCTCCTTCCCCTCCTGGCCTCCGTGCTGGGCAGCTGCTGCCCGCGCTCTGTCCTCACGAGATGGGGTCCCTGTTCGATGAGCATCTCAGCATCCTCAGCAATAATGCAACTTGTCCCCGTCACTGTGCCCTCACAGCTTGACAGGCACCATCCCTGGAGACAAGTGTCATGCCTGGGGGCTGCCATGGACCCAAATCTTTGCTCAGTGCCACTTTGGGAGGCTGAGGGGGGGGATGGTGTGTGCATGTGTCTCTCCCGTAATCCCACCCTTGTCTTGGTACCAGGAGGAGCCACGTTACCAGCCTGATCTTCTGTTCCTCCTCCAGGATGAAGAGTTTTTCCTTCTTGATGTAAAACTCGGCCGCGTCCAGCATGGCCTTCTTGGGGACAAGCCCCACCAGCTGGGACCCCACCACGGGCAGGTTCAGTGCCTGTGAAGGGCATCAGAAACGTGACTGTCCCCAGAGCCACCTGCCCTGCTGCTGCTGCCACCCCAGCCTGGTGGTCCTCATCACTTCCCAGAACCTGGGGAGCTCATGGAAAAGCCTTCAATGGAGGAGCTGGGGGCTAGCAGCAAGTTGCTGAGCTTTGGGGATTTCCATGCCATTCAGCACTCTGCCCAGCTTGGCTGAGCTGAGAGTGAGATAAAGCAGATCCTGGGGATGGGGAGAAAAACTCGGAGGGAGGCATCGTCTGCAAAGCCCCCATTGAAACAAGTGTGGAGTGCCGCCCCACGCCACCCACCTCTGCGTCTCGGCAGACCTCCTCGTAGACAGTGTGGAGCGGCGTGGTCTCAAAGTCCAGCAGATTTGTCGAAACTTGGGCTATATTGTCTTCCTCCAAATACCAGCCAATGCCCTGCACCTTCTTCAAGCGCCCGGGCTGCCAAGACCCACCACGGTCAAGGCATGGACCAGGAGGTGCGAGGGCAAGCAGGTCTGTGCCCGGCGTGCTGCCGGCATGGGGGTACCTGGTCGGCACCGCGACCCTGCTCGCGGATGTTGAGGGCGATGCGGTGAGCCAGCTCCTTGGTGCACAGCAGGTTGATGTTGTATGCAATGAGGAAGGTCCGGGCGCCCGTCACCGTGGCCCCCCACCGGGGAACAAAGGTTGGGGGCCCAAAATCGGGAGCCCACTCTGGTTTTGCAAGCTGGGGAGGAGGGAGGAGAGCACGTGGCCTGGCACCGCCGAGCAGCGCGAGCCTTCTCCCAGGGACGGCATCTCGCTCCCCAGCTGGCATCTGCCACGACCACTTCCATGTTCAGCAGTACCCAAAGCATTTCACCAGCTCCTCTCGGAGCAAAGGGACTATGCCAGCCCCCGGCACCCTCCCAAAAGCTGGGGAGGTGCGGCTCTTCCCAGCCCATGCCTCCCAACCGGGTGCTGCCAGGCTCACCTTCTCCGGGAGCGCCTCGTACTCCCCGGCACGGATGGCGGGCAGGGCTTTCCTGCTCCCCTCCCGCGCCGCCTCTCCGTACAGGTAAACTGCAAGACAGACCGTGGGGTGAGCACTGCCGGGCAGGGGCTGGTGGCATGTCATCTAGCAGGGTCCATTTTTTCCCATTTGGGAGCAAACCTCATTTGGTTAAGCTTTTGCAAAAGGAATGCAGTTTCTCCACAGCTGGAAGCACGCAGGGTGGGCCGGGATGGACAGAGGTTTCTGGCCTCCACTCACCAGGGACCCCCAGCTCCGCTGCCAAGCGCTGCCCGAAGACATTGGCGCAGGTGACGCACTCCTCCATGCTCACATTCATCACCGGCACGAAGGGGCAGACGTCCAGGGCCCCCATGCGAGGGTGTTCACCTGGTGGTGAGGCAGATATAAGGATGGGAGCTGCGAAGAGCAAGCACACGCGGAGGGAGGACGGCCCTTTCCCAGCCTTTTTTGCAGACTAGGCACTGCCGCCACAAGGAAAGTTGAGTTTGCTGCAGTAATGTCTACTCCAGCCCAGGGACAGGAGGGATTCAGCCTCTCTGGATCGGGAGGATGAACAAGAGCTTTGCATGGTCCCACCACCACCCATCCCAGCAGCACTGCTTGCTGCAGGTGCAGTAACATGCCATGCTTGGCCACCAGCAGCTGATTTTTAGCTCTAGCCATGCAAGATGCACCCAGAGCCGACCACGGACCGCAGCTGAGGGATGCTCCGTGCCAGATCAGCTCCTGCACCACCCCCAAGCTCACCCGTGTGCCGGCTCATGTCAATGAGCTGCCCAGCCACGCGGGCCGCGCTCAGTGCCCCTTCGACGACGGCCTCGGGGGACCCCACGAAGGTGTAGACGGTGCGGTTGGTGGAGGCACCGGCATCCACATCCAGCAGCACGCAGCCCGGCGTCCGGGAGATGGCCTGCCCCAGCGCATCGATCACCTGCCGCACAGCAGAAGGGGACAAGGCGGCTGAGCCAGCCAGAGCCCTGCCACAGCCACAGCTTTGCAAGGTGGGGCACGCCTGCCTTTTCTCAGCTCACTGGAATTGGGGAAGACCCCAAGATCGGTGGGGATGCAGCCCTGAGTATTTCTGCAGCTCTGCAGATCTTGCAGAGGATGCAGGATCCAAAGGCACGAGCATCCCACTCCTACCCAGCGGGCTGGGGACACCTCTGGCTCCCAGCGAGCCCCCCACCCGCCATGGTGGAGGAGAGATGCCCAGCTGCTGCTGCACGTCGGAGAGCACCATCACAAATTTCTGTTCCTGAGGATACTGTCCCCTACTAGCTTCAAAACAGATCTGGCTCTGTAAAGCCTGTTCCCTGGGGGAAGCAGTGGTTTTATTGCAATTTCAGGTTTGTTGAACTCCCCCGGCCCCAGCCTGGACAAAGTTCAGCCTAGGGCTGATGCCCAGCACAGGTCCCATGGACCTGGACGGCATATTTCAGCACAACAACCGCAAGCGATTTTTCTCTAAGAGGATAAGCCAGAGCACCCCAATCTCTGCTGCTACAACAACCTGCAGGGAGTGGGGAGGGGGGGTTCTGAGCCCCCGCTTCTCACTGAGGTGCCAAAAGGGAGCAGGGGCTGCCTTTGGGCATTTTCAGCATGAACCAGGCAGGGAAAGCTGCGCAGTGCTTCAAAGGTGGCAGGGCTGAGTCGGGCAGCAGGTGCTGCCTGCAAAGCCGCTCCGCCGAGGCAGCCCAGCCACCCGCACCCCACGTCGCCCACCCGTCCGCCCCTCCTCACCCTCCCTCACCTCCTTGTTAATCCCCTCCGAGAAGTTGGGGACGCACTCCACCAGCTTGGCCATGGACCCAGGGTCTGCCAGCACCCCGCAGCCCCGTGCTCGGCTCCTTTTCCTGCCCTTCCCTGTCCACTGTGGAGCAAAATCCTCGCAGCACCCGTTGTCAGTTCCCTGAGCCGGGGTTTCTCATTAACTGCATCGATCTGCGGCCAGAAGAGAGAACGGGTCTTGGATAAACAACACGGTACTGGCCCTTCTGCGTCCTGAGCAGCTCTGGGCACAAGGGCACTGCATGCTCCCAGGGCCAGCCTACAACATTAATTACCCATAAGCACAAATTAATTGCTAGGAGAAGGTGATGCCACATGAAGAAAAGCATCTGCTGTGCCCAGCACCATGCTGTAGCTACCGATGGGACAGACTGCTCCTGCCCAGCTTGCAGCAACAGGACCACTGGCACTCTGCGATGGTGGGGGACTGGTGCTCGCCAGGACCCCCAGCGTGGGCACCCCAGGCCCCCCATCACGGGCACAGGGGTGGTGGGTAAAAGCTCTCGCTGTGAGCAGGATTCGAACCTGCGCAGGGAAACCCTATTGGATTTCGAGTCCAACGCCTTCACCCCTCGGCCATCACAGCCCCAGCCCTGGGCACCCGGGGGGGACACCTGCCCCCCACCCCGGGCACCCCATGCTCCCCTGGGTGCCCCCTTTTCCCGGGAGCTGGGAAAGTCTCGGCAGTGGCCGGTGCATCCCCGCACACATGCTCAGCCCCGCTCGGATCCCCAGGGCCTGCGACAGGGTCGTTCCCCAAAAGGTGTCCCCGGTGCCCCCGGGGTCCCTGTGCAGCAGTGCCCCCCCCAGCACCCCAGTGCCCGGCACAGGCTGGGGGTGCCCGGGCAGCTGCGCACCCCGGCTCGTTGGTCTAGGGGTATGATTCTCGCTTAGGGTGCGAGAGGTCCCGGGTTCAACTCCCGGACGAGCCCTCCTTTTGGGCACCCAC
>VXBL01008815.1:169077-191455 GCA_013400195.1 Aramus guarauna
GCAGGGGGATGTAGCTCAGCGGGAGAGCGCTTGCTTTGCATGTAAGAGGCCCTGGGTTCAACCCCCAGCATCTCCACCTTTTGTCTCCTCCCCAGGGACCCTCCCTGCCGCCTGAGGGGCTGACAGACCCCCAACCCCCCCAGAAAAGCTCTGGGGTGCTTCCTGGTACCCGCAGCCCACCTGGAATTGCCCACCGCCCTTGTCCTTTGCCCTGCCCGGCAGCTGCAGGGCACGGGGACACTTGGTTTTCCTTCCCACAGGGCTGGGGGTCTCTGCTGGGGTGCACGTCAGTGCTGGGGGAGCAGCCAGGCGGGAGCAGGGCGCTGGGTGCCCAAAAGGAGGGCTCGTCCAGGAGCTGACCCCAGGACCTCTCTCACCCTCAGGACAATGGTTCCCCCAGACCAAGGAGCCGGGGTGCGCAGGTGGGACCCAGCCCCGCTCCTGGCCCCATGGGGACCCTGCCCCAGCCCTGCCTGCGCTGCCAGCAGAAGCACAAGGGAGAGCAGAGTTCCTGGCACACAGGAGCTGCTGGTGCTGGGAATTTGGGACATCCCCAGCAGAGGGTTCCCTTTGGCAGCTGGTTTGTAGGAGGGTGCTGCAGGGCTGTGTGTCATCCTCGGCGTTTTAACCTCTCAGCCGGCTGGCAATGGCTGAGCAGGGGTTGGTCCCCTTCCCAGTGCCAGACCAGCGGGAGAGAAACGGAGCTGGGTGAGCACTGGTGGTCTCCAGCACCTACTGCATTGGGGATCTGCTCCAGCCACTCTCCCCCTCAGTGCGCCTCATGCACCTCTCAAAAACCTGGAGATTTTTGGGGTGCCTGAGCCCTCAGAGGCTGCACTGAGACTGTTTGGGTTGGCCTTGGGCACTCCTGGGTGAGTTGGGCAGGCGGGCGATGCCCTGGGGACACCCGGGATGGCAGAGGGATAGGGGAGATGGCGGCGGTCACCTCGGGGCAGTGCAGGGGCTGGGGGCAGCTGGTAGCGCTCTGCGGGCGAAAGGGGAGGGGGGCAGCAAGTCCCCGCAGGGGTGGGACCCCAAACCCCAGCTGGTGCGGGGAGGGGAGGTGTTGGGCTCCCTGTGCCAGGGGCCCAGTCGGCACTGGGGATGCTCGCGGTGGCAGACAGAGAAGGGTTTGGGGTACCCCAGACCTGGGGCAGTGATGTGGGGCACAGGGAGGGGGGGTGATCAGAGGGTCAGGCGTGTTGGGGGGCACCCCACGGCAGTGGGGCAGGTGGGCGCCATGGCTCAGCTGGTTAAAGCGCCTGTCTAGTAAACAGGAGATCCTGGGTTCGACTCCCAGTGGTGCCTGGGCCCGGGGGCTGTTTTTCCTCCCCGCCCCAAGCTGGGGGTCTCTGTCCTACCCCAAGCCCCCCCACCCCTCTGTCCCAGGTGACCCCAGTCTGGGAGGGGGAAGGAGTTTCCTTCTGCTCCCCTCTGCCTGGGGATCTCACAGTGGAGAGATGACCCAAACTATCTGCCATCCCCAGGGAATTTGGGAAATAAAGGGGTACATCCAATGCTGGCTGGGCACCCCTACCGCCACCACCACCACCATCTTCCCCATTAATTTACACAACTGGTGGTGAATAGTGCAGGAAAACCCTCTGGACACAGGTTAGTGGTGGGTGGGTGGTGGCGTGGGGGGGATGCAACAAGTAACAAAGCCTAGGGCACACATTTTTATGGCAAAAAATAAATGCCACCTTGCCCTTTGCCACCCTCTGAACAGAGGGACAGAAGGGGACATGGGAGGGGGAGATGGATTGCGAGGACCTGCTTGCCAGCCACAGGTTTGTAGCCTTTGGTGAAAAAGGAGAAAAAAAATTCCCTAAAAAAGTGCTTGGAGCAGGGGACGAGGTGGCCGAGTGGTGAAGGCGATGGACTGCTAATCCATTGTGCTCTGCACGCGTGGGTTCGAATCCCACCCTCGTCGGGTCCCTGGGGACCCCCACCTGCAGGGAGGTTTTTAGTGCAGCCCCCGGCATGGCCACTTTCCTTTTGCTCGCTCTCTGTTTCGCTTGTTGATGTTAAATACACGTCTGCCCCTGGATTGCTACTCCCACTTGCCAAACCTCCTCCCGGTTGCTCAGGGACCTGCGTTGCCCATCAGCGCAACGTGCCAGCCCCACACTCCCATGCAGGGGCAGGGTACCGTGCCCCTCCGTTCCCCGAGCCCACCTGCTGCCCACCCTCCTGCCCGTCAAATGCATCTTCTCCAGGAGGCCAAGCCCCAAACCGTGGGCAGGGAAGGTCAGCGACAGGCTGGCCGTGCCGGCCGGGCAGCGATGTGGGCACACCCGGAGCCTGGGCACTGCTGCTTGCCTTTCTGCATCTCATACACAAGCCCCGGGCATCCCTATCACACCAAGAGGAGCCAAAAGCCAACCCTGGACAAAGCTGAGCCTTGCTGAGCCACCGCCACGTCCTAGAGGTGCTTTTTTCAAGGATGGCATCGCTGCTGCGAGTTGGCAGCTCCCTCCTGTGTCTGCAGCAGTGCTTGCAGCGGAGGTTCCTGGGCGGAGGAGAGGGTGAGCTATGCTGCGAGATGAAGGGGAAAGCAGTAAAAGACCGGGCTGCTGGGAGATTTCTAACTGCTGAAATCCCGGCTGTTTTGTGGAGAGGGAAGCTTTCATTCCTCAGAGCATGTCTTTGCTTCAACTCAGCTGGGGAAATGTGTTGCGCCAGCCTTGCAGGTGCATTCCACGCTCCCACCCCTTCATTCCACGGATGAGGATGTGGTCAAGCAATGCTGTGGCTGGGAGGCGAGGATGCTCAGACATAGCTGACCACGCTGCAAACACTGCGCTGGCTTTTTGACCTTCCCTAGGGCCACATTTCCTTCCCACGACCTGGGGAGATACCCTCAGGGACCTGCTGGGAGCTGCTTCCCTCTGACAGCCTCTCCCCAGCCAGATAATGATGATCAGGCTGCAGGAAAATGCCACCCCCATCCCGCTGCCATGGGACGCTGCGGGGCTTGGCCAGCTCTGCTGCCCTGGGGAAGGGGGATGTCGATGCCCAGAGAGCCAGGCACACTGCAAGAGGGATGCGGGAGATTTCCTGGGGAGAAAGCATAGATTTTGGTGCATGAGTGTTACAGCCCTGGCAGAACACCAACTCGCAGCTAGAGACGGTGAAATGGGAAGGGGCGATGGGTGCAGGCTCCTCCTTGGGTGGTGGTGGATGGGACCTGCG
Organism: Aramus guarauna; assembly: GCA_013400195.1. NCBI lineage: Eukaryota > Metazoa > Chordata > Aves > Gruiformes > Aramidae > Aramus > Aramus guarauna. The sequence continues at coordinate 172,273 of VXBL01008815.1, forward strand.
GGCTTGCAGGGCAGAGGCAGCTGGGAGAAGAGACAAGCTGACTCCCTTGGGACACGACACAACCCTGCTGGGCTGCGTCTGCCCTGGCACACGCCTGCCCCTGCCCTGGTACATGGTGACGAGGCCTCCTGAGGGGGGATGTGCCAGCCTCGGTGACGCCGGGGAGCATCAGCCCACCCGGGGACCCGACAATTATCAGGGGACATGTGGTGGCATGAAACTGGATCATCTGCAGCCCCAGGGCGGCACACAGCAGCAGGAGCCCGGCTCTCCCCAGCAGCACAGGTCGGGCTCCGCTCCCTGGGCTGCTCCCCTGAAGCACCTCGAGTCTGCCCCAGCAGGGACACGGCAGCCAAGGGTGCTTCATGGCTCCAGTGAAGGGGCAGCTGCCCTGGGGGGGGGTCTGCCTGCGTCAGGATGCTCAGTCCTGGCACCGGGGTGTCCTGCTCGCCCATCAGCCGCCTGGGAGCGGACCCCACGTGTGGAGCTGCCAGCAGGTCGGCTGCAGCCCTGGGCAAGAGCGCTGGATGCGGGTGGTCCCTGGAGATGGGGCGCAGTGGGTCTGCTGCTGCTTCAAAATGTGCCTTTGCATTTGGCTTTCAAGAGAAATTTTGAGGCAGGGGCAAGCTTCGGCTGTCCAGCTGGTCTCAGAGACATCTAGCCCTTGGGTTGTTGGAAATCAAAATGCAGAGCAGTGAAAGCGGAGTTGGAGAGCGCTGCTGGGGCTGGTCACGCAAAGGGAAACATGGTGAGTGTTTGGCCAGGGCCGTGTTCTGGCTCGTGCCTTTATCTGCAGGAAGAACCAGGGCTGAGATGGCCCCACATCCTGGATGCAGAATGTGCAGAAGTTAAGAAAATGAGTCTGATGTCTTTGCTTTGGTGAAATCTTCTCAGTTTTGTGGTTCCTCCAGAGAAAGCCATGTCTGAAGTAGAAAGTGCTCCTTCCCTGAAATGGATATTAGTTGGAAAAACCAGTCCTCGTCTTCTCCCACATAGCGGCAGTTTCAGGAAGAGCTCTTTCCCCTATGGTTTTCCTTTGACTCAATTTGATTCATTAAACAAATCTGATTATTTTAACTTCCTGACACGTGCCTTTTGTTTCCCCTGTCCCCTTCTCCAGGTAAAGGCCTTGTTTCAGCGCACAGATCCTCTCACATTCGGCAACACGCTCCCTCTAATTGCCCCTGTGCATTTATTTCAAGCATCGCTGCATCCGCAGATATTCTTCTGGGACACGATGGTCCAGTGCCAGCAGAACCTCAAGTACTTAAACCGGGTTGCAAAACTGAAACACACACTGAGGCTGCAAATCAGAAGATCCCAGCCTGCGTTGGGAAGCCTGGGAGGGAGTCCCCCCAGGAAGAGCTGGTTTCCTGGGATCACGGGAGTGCACAGAGCCACACAAAAAAAAAGGGTGGAAGATGCTTAGTGAAGGGGAAGAAAGCCTGACTGGCAGAAGAAGGGTTTAATTCTTAGGCTGTGGGCCCAAGATGCAGTTGTGGCGTCATGTTGTTGTTCAAAAGTGGTGCAAAAAGTAGAAAGGTAAAGCTTAAAATAAAGCCTCGTCTTTTCCTGCTTCGCCAAATTGGTGTTTAGGAGGTTGTGATGAGCCCACAGCCTCCTGCCTTACTCCAGCAGGCTGGAAGGTTGCTTCTGGCTGCAGCACGTGTCCTCCGCTGCACCTCGGAAAAGCTGATTGCCTCTTTCCCCTTCCAGAATGATGCTAAAAATAGCTGGGCTTGACTCCAGCACCTCTGAAAGGCTTTTTTTTGCTCTGGCAGGCAGGGCAGGAAGGGACAATTCAGTGCTATCAGCTGTGGCTCTACATGGCCAAGTCACCCTAGGAACCAAAATGACCCCCAAAACCCTACAAGGCATGTCTTTAACAGTGATGCTGGCAACTCCCAGCTCCACACATGCATAGTACATGTGCCCAGGTACTACCGTGGTTTATTCCAGGGCAGATGATGTTTGTGCCTTCATCTGGGCTCTGGTGGTGTGAAATGAAAAGCCTTCTTCAAACTTTCCTTGTCCCTGGAGCCCGATGGCTCATTCCCCTGCTTGGGACCACGTCAGCGATTCCCTCTCCCCAATGTGCAGGTGATTCATGTTTAAGTGCAGGTCGAGACTTTTGCAACTCTCCGGCTGTTCAGCAGCTAACAGGCTTTCAGCAGAGCAATCTGGTGTCACGCCACAGCCTGTAATTAAAAATGTCTTGAGGATGTCACTCCATCACAAGGAAGCATAGCTGTGAACTTCTGGCTCACCGCTGTTAGCATACCCAAAGAGCAGGATGGAAAGGCTTTTGGCCTCGGAAATCAGCTCGCTGCGCAAAATAAGTATGTTTTGGTGTGCGTCACCTTCAAGGGTGGACTCCAGAGCCCACGATTATTTTGTTTTTAAAATTTGATGTGCCTTCCAAGCAGAACTCATACCCTGGGCATGAGGAATAGTAACAAAAACAAAAACAAAAAAAGCCAAAATCCTCTAAGCGGATTCAAAAGCGTAACAATTTGGTTGTGCTCGGCTAGCTCAAGTCTGCATCCTTAGCACCTGGGCAGGAGAAATGCCCCTCCGGAATTTTTCTCCCGTCAGTGCGGGGTCCCCCAGTGCCCTCACCCCTGCAGCCCCCCGGTCCTCCTGCCGTGGATGAGACCGCTGTCGCAGGGTGCAGCATCTACAGATGCCTGTTTCTCGTGTTCAGCCTAAATCCCCGAGCTCACCTCAGGTGCACTGGGGACCTGAATTGTTGTGCTTGGAGGAAGGTGGGGAGCGATGCGCCTGCCCTAAATTCTGCTGAAACGCTTTCCTGCCTCATGGCATAAGACCTAAAAAGTACTTTGGCCTTAGGAAGCAAGGTAATTAATGCCTGTAGCCCGAATCATTTCAATCTTACTCAGTATTAAATGGAAGCAAAACATGACAGATGAAAGAGGGAACTGTTTAATCAGCCAGGCGAGCTTTCCAGGAGAAAACTGCCAGTTGTTGGGGAGTTTCAGGCGGAAGGTATGCGCCTGCTCCCCCGGGGGCCGGGGCACCCTATAAAACCCCACACGGCACCCGGCCCTGCCACCCGCTCCCAGCCGCCGCCGCTGCCTCTGCCGCCCGGGTAAGTCGAGACAGGCTCCGTCTCTCCTCCCCACTGAGCTGTTGCTTTCGTCGATGCCTTGCACCCGGTCCTCCGCAAGAGTTCAAGGTTTGTTACCTGCCTCCCTTCTGCCTGCAGAGGATGTCAGGGAATGGTTTCTTTCTGCTCCAAAATGAGGAGTGCAGGGGGGTGTGGGATGCAGGGCTTGCGGGGTCCGTAACCACACAGCCGGGTGCATCCTGCATGGTTTTCCTTGCCGAAGGAAAAAGAAAAGAATAGCACATGCCCAGGTTGCAGGGATCGATATGTCCCTGTTTACAGAAGGGCATCAGGGGTGCCTTATATTTTGGGATGGGATAGCTCAGCTCACATTAAGCCCACCTTAGTCATGTTGTATTGATTTAAGTGGGTTTTGCTACAACTAGACGTGTGGCAGAGAGCCTTGCGCTTGCTGAAGGCTTGCTGTCAGCTCTTGGTGCTCTCGGCATCTGGTGCCTCCAGCTTCCCCGGACGTGCAGCTCAAACCAAATTCCTCACTTTGTCCTCAGCGGGTTATGGGAAGGGGGAAGCTGTCTCCTGCCCATTTGGAAAGCCTTCCTTCAGGGATGGCTTCTAAACCATCCAAACTCACCCTCCAGCTACCTCTCCCACACCTCTTATTATGGGAGCTGCTGCATGAGGGCTCAGCAGGGATGGACCAGCCTCTGCCTTGCATTTACGCCCTGGCTCTGGCTTTCAGGTGTACGTCCTCGCCGAGCGATGTCCTGCTACGACCTGTGCCTGCCCTCCTCCTGCGGTCCCCGGCCGCTGGCCACCAGCTGCAACCAGCCCTGCTTCCGCCGCTGCGGGGACTCCACCACCGTCATCCAGCCCCCCACCGTTGTGGTCACCCTGCCCGGGCCCATCCTCAGCTCCTACCCGCAAAACACGACGGTGGGGTCCACGGCGTCGGCGGCGGTGGGGAGCTACCTCCGGTGCTGCGGGGTGCCCATGGCCTCCGGCGGTTCCCGGGGGCTGGGGAAGGCGGGACTGCTGTGCCTGGGCAGCGGGCTGTAGGGCTGTCCCCGGAGGTCACCTCCTCCCGACGATGCCAGCCGAGCGGCCGCGTTGGGAAGGACAAACGAAGCACAGGACCAAGACTGGGGAAGAGGACTAAGGAAATGACCGTGGGTTTCCCAGCTTTGGGGGGCACGCGCAGCCCCCCCAGGAGAAGGGGAGCCTCACGACCTTGTCACTCGAGCCCGTGCCTCTGTATACCTTTCTCTCGCTAAGCCTTACTTTATATTTCCATGTAGGTGTCACACCCTGTGTTGCTGCACAGCGTTTGCTACGGGCTGGGAGAAAATGCTTATAGCAGGCTGTAGACAGAAGATGATAGTCATGGGGCGGTGGGGCAGAGGAACACCTTGTAGGGACCGGCTTGTCCCGCAGTGGGGTTTATCCGTATCTTTACCGAGCGCTGGAAATGCACTTCTCATACTCTGAACTGGTTTATTCTCCTTCTCATTAAAGTCATGCTACATCATAGCCTGAGTCTTCTGGTGTTCACTGTGCCTCTGGTCTGGTGGTGTTCCTTGTGCCTCTGGTCTGGAGGGGTAACCTGCTCTGGAGGCAACTTGTTGTGTGTGTGTAGGTTTCTTTTTTGTCTGAAATGGGAATTTTTGCTGCTCAGCTCCACGCTGTGCTGACATAAGTATGTGGTTTGTTGGGACCAGCCCGGAGGCAACTTTCTCAGCATGGAAACCTCTCCTGCTGCCCTGTGGCAAGCACCTGCTTAGGGAGGACTTCCCGCAGGAGCAGACTTCTTGCCTATTCCCTTGGGGAGGTGGGGACACGAAGGTCTGACATTTCAAAATGCATTGGGCAGCAATTTTTTGGGTGAGCTAAGGAGGATGGATGTGGGGTCAGGGAAAAAAGGATAGAAGTGGGCTGCTTCTTCTGGAGATGCTCCTTTGGATGGTCATCCCATGTCCAACTCACTCAATGGTTTATGGGTGATGATGAAGGGTATAAAATTCCTAAGATATACCAGGGCAAAACTAGACCTCAAGCATTAAGGTCTTCATTCTTGCTCTTTACAACAGCATGTGGCAAAAGGAGCCTCATACAAATAAGTAGGTACTGACTCAAACCTAGATGCCCAGGTGCCAGTGAGGCATGTGATGTGTCTACATCTGGCTGTATCTCTTCATGAAGCAGCAGAAATGTTTTGTTCTGCGCTGCTGCACGCGCACACAGACGTGCATACGTACGGGTGTGACGGCAGCATTTGCCTCGAGTGAGCCCTGTGAACACCATGAGCTGAATATACCCGCGCTCCTGTGCTAGCTCAGGGAATGCGATCCCACCTGCATGCACCTTGTCCTATGACCCATGTCCACCGAAGCATTCCCAGCCCCGTCAGAGGAAGAGGGATGCTTGCAATGTGAAACGCGGTGCAGGGTAACCCAGGTTTCCTCTGGACGCAGATATTTGGAAGCCCAAATTTGCAGAGACCTGTGACTGAGCACTGATTGATCAGAGGCGTTGCGGGGAGAGGCATCCTATTTCTCAGAGATACCAAGCATGAGGGACACCCAGACCTGTGGTAATGCCATCAGGAAAGATATATAAACATAATAATAATGACATGAAGAAGAAACTATCATTTCCCCATGTGCTCCAGGAACAGAGGTGAGAGCAACAGCTGGACCGGCGCTCAGCAGGGAGCTTTGCTGCGTTGCTGAGTGCAGAGACCTGCAGGTCCCGTCCTTGCGAGCTGGTCAGTTAGAGGAGGACGAGGACAACCCCACCTCTAGCTCCAGCCCCAGCACAGTGAGCTCCATGCAGAGCTCTTCCCAAAGACTGGGACCCAAGACTTTAATTGAATACATTAGAGAATTGGAAAATAATTGTTTTACAGGAAGGGAATGGAGGTGTCTCTGGAAAAAGATGCCAGGCATTGAGCAAAGCCTCTTTTTAATGTGTCTTGTATCATCAGGCAGAACCTTTTCAGCAGATGGCAGGAGGATTAAGAGTCCTCCATGGGTATTGTTTAGATCTTCTTTCGTACCTTAAGCATTTTGGTAGTGTGACAATTTGCATAAAGCTTATGAGTGTTTATAATGAGGGATTATGTGTTGGTCTTCAAAAGCCTTTGACCAAGCTCAACTGGTTTTATTGCTCAGGAGATCTTCACAGAGGTGCTCCTAATTTGGAGAAAATTTATATGGCAATTGCTCAGCAGTCAGAGCACCGGGAGGAGGGAGATGTGGTTTCACATCCCTCTTCCAAGAACTGCTGAGATATCTTTATCCCAACTCCAGAAATTGTCTGCAGAGATAAGATGCAAAATTCTCCTGAAAACTGCAGTGAGGAAAAGCTTTGGATTTCCAGAAAATACTTTGTTAGAAAGCTGTAGGCATCTGGGCTTATGAAACTGTCTTCCACCAGTCTGTTGCACAGGACAGTCCAGGATGGAGCAGAGGGACAGACTAATGACATTTTTATGTGGCTTTTCACTGAATAACTCTGCTGGTGAGGTTATACAGATTTTTTTTTTTCCTGAAGATCCAGTGTCTCAAAGCGGACTAAAATCCACGCAGGTCCTTGATTTGACTTGAAAATTGTGATGCCTTAGTGCAGACAGAGTCCAGGAAGTGAGGACCTCGGTGCCCTGCAGGGCTCCCTGTCCTAAGGCACCTGGCACCCTGTCTCCCACGGGTGCTGTGACTCCCGGCTGGGAGCCGTGCCATCTTGGCTCCCAGCTCAAGAGCCGTCCTGAATTCACTCCGCCACGTTCCCCCCTGCCCCAGCCAGTGCTTTCCCAGGGCGGGACCCCACAGACCTGCTGATCTGGCCCTAAAATACAGGTTCCTGCAAAGACAGTGCAGCCAAAGGTCCTGGTGAGAAACAGAGAACTACATACCGAGACTGAGATGAAAAATAATGTTTAGCGGGTAGAAGGATGGAGGGAAATAGCTGGGTCCTGGTGTTTGGTCCCAGCATTGCCTACTTGTGGCTTCCAACAGCAGCAGCAGCAGCATTTCTCAGAAAAGCCTGGAGCATAGCCCACATGCAACCCTCTGGCCGTACCTGCATCTGTGCAGTTTCATGTCTCCTGCTCACCTCCCATCTGCCCTCACCTGCTCATGTCCTGGAGGAAACCTTCTCCCTGCTGACACTCAGCACCCTCCTCCAGCAGCAGCCATTGCTTCCTGGAGACCCCAGTTTCCCTTCATTTTCTTTCTTCTGTCCTTTGCTTTGGTGAAGTCAACTGCACCAGCAGAAATTACAGTGCATTGATTACGGTGAGGTATGCCAGCTCAACAGGGAGCAGCTGAAACACACTGGCCTAGGAAGGTGATGGGGTTGCTGCCCATTGTGGGGTCATAGCCTTCAGGGTGTTGGTCTCCTCTTTGGGGTGCATGTAACCACGAGGACATCGCAGCCTGCACCAACACATCTGGCAAATGAGCTCGCTCAGGTTCCTCTGCATTTACGTGCTTGGGGAAGCCAACAGAAGCAGCCAGCGAGCATCTCGCGTGGTGATGGGTACCTTGCCGCCCTGGGGATGGATGAGGTGGGAAGGAGGGGTGAAGTCATGGTTTGAGTTGGAACAAGTAGAGAAGCATAGACAGTTGTCATGGAAAAGGGAAGACTGGTGTGAATAGCAAGGAGTGGCGGCCCCGGGCAGCATGGGGCTAGTGATAGGGATGGAGGACTTGGTGGTGGCTGATTGATGGCTGGATCAACAAGAATCCAGCACATCAATCTGTGGCTTCTCTGCACATCCAGATGAGAAGACAAAAATCCCAGTGACTCATAGCAGTGGGACAGGATGAAGAGACAGATCCACCTCCTGTCCCTTTGCTGGGTTTCAAAGGGTGTATCCTACCCCAGCACCCAGGCATTGAGCTGAGGGCAACACCAAGAGGGTGACCTGGCCTCAACAGGCATCCTCCTCACCGGGGCAAGGACTCCTGGCCAGAGCACTTGGGGACACATGTCCTGGAGCCAGCCAGGTGGAGAGATGGAGCCCCTGGAGCTGGGAGCCTGCAGGCATGGCAGGCTGAGATGAGACTTGTTTGCCAATAAAAATCTGCTTCCTTGCCCACCAAAGCCTTGCAATGCAATTTCCTACCAGAGCAGAGAGGATGCCTGCTCTTAGGCTTTAGGAAGGGGAGAGAAGTGATTGCACAGCCTGGACAAGAGGGAGGAGAGAGCACAACTGAGAGGACATCCCACCCCAGGCACCCACGCACTGACCGCGGGCCACGGGCTGGCTGCGGTTTCTTGGGGCGCCCTCCCTGCGCCAGCCAGGGGACCCAGACAGATGATGGCTCCGGCAAGGGCTCCGGTTCTTCCCCAGGGCTGGAAATCCCATAAAGCAGGGAAATAACAGGCCACCCACACATGTGAGTCACGGGGGAAGATGCATGCAAATCAAAAGGCGCTGGCATCCCGGTCTGGCCCTCCTGGTGCTACCCGTGGGAGTGGGGCTCACAGGGCTTGCAGCCCAGCGAACCCGCAGCCCTGTTGGCTCCGCCAGCACCATGCCTCGCCCTGAGCCCAAATCGTCGCCAGACTCCACTCCCGGCTGTCCTACACCCCCTTCTCCTCTGAGCTTCTCCCCCCCGGGAGGGCCGCCCGTGGGGAGAGACAGGGATGAGCACAATGAAAGCGGAGCCCAAATCCCAACGGTTTGCAAAGTGAAATACTTGGCGATTTGAGTTCCAAACTCCAGAATTGTTCAGTTAAATATTCCAGGGCTGTTAATTCATGTTTGCTGAGAACTAGGTGTTTGCAGGTTTCCCAAAGAGGAGAAGCGTGATCTGGTTACCGCCGTGTAAGGTGGCTGGTGTCAGCACAGGACGCGTGGGGAAGGAGCTGGGCAGCCGTGGGGGGGTATGTGACCTGGAAATCATGGGGGTGCAGTGCTGCCCCTGCCCGTTCCTCCCCACACCTCTGTGATTTTTGGGGCAGGGGACAGGAACAAGGCTTGCCTGCGCTGCCTGTGGCTGATGCTTCCTCCGGGTTCCCCCGGGTCAGGTTTGGATGTGCCCCAGGGAGGGAACGCTTGCCCTGGCGCAGCCTGCAGTGAGATATAATGAGTGTCGGGGGCTGTCTGAAAATCGGCTCTTCACCCTGTTCCCCCTGAGGCTGTCCTGCGTGGAGGGGGGTCCGACGACTCGGCAGCATTTCAGCTTCTCGCCCTGGCACAGCTATAGGCAGCCCTACCCTTGGGGACTGTGTCCAGAAAAAATCCCCTTGTCCGGCCCCAGAGCCATCCTCCCAGTCCTGCCCCCCCCCATGGCACCCATGGGACCCCGGCACCAGCACCCTGCCGACCCCCACAGCTGACAGCTCCTGGGGGCTTGGAAAAAAGAACATCCGGGGGAATTTGCCGGTAGCCCAACACTCGCAGCTCCTGTCCCTTGTCCCAAAGCCACGCTGGCGCCCGTGGGGCAGGGGAGAGGGAGATCATTACCTCTGGGACCATGTGAGATGGGTCTCTGGGGCGGTGGTGGGAGATGGGGCAAGTAGGGCCATCACCCTGTGCCCAGCACCGCGGGTGGACGGAGGAGGACGGGGACCGAGGGCAGGGGGGATGGCTCTGCCCCGGCTCGTTGGTCTAGGGGTATGATTCTCGCTTCGGGTGTGAGAGGTCCCGGGTTCAACTCCCGGACGAGCCCTCCTTTTGGGCACCCACCTTCCCCGGTGGCACATGGGGCTGGGACACGACTAGGGCAGTGGTGCCCAGCACAGAGGGGTCTGTCCCATGTCCTGTCCGGCACATCCCCGTGGGCAGGACAGACCCCAAGAGCCGGCAGCGAGGTGCTGCTGGAGCAGGGGGATGTAGCTCAGCGGGAGAGCGCTTGCTTTGCATGTAAGAGGCCCTGGGTTCAACCCCCAGCATCTCCACCTTTTGTCTCCTCCCCAGGGACCCTCCCTGCCGGCTGCGGGGCTGACAGACCCCCAAACCCTCAGAAAAGCTCTGGGGTGCCTGCGGGCACGGCTGGCCCCGGGGATGCTACATGTACCTGCAGGTTGCGGGTGTGCCGGAGGAAAACCACAGCCTCAGCTGCACCTGTAACCCCAAAATGTGTGGGGTGTACTGGCTGGGGGGGCAACAGGGGTGCAACACCTCGGTTCATTGTTATAGGAGTATGATTCTCTTTTTGGGTGTGAGATGTCCTGGGTTCAACTCCTAGATGAGCCCTCCTTTTGGGACAACCCTGCTTTGGGGACAGCATCCCTGCCGCTCTCTGCAGAGCTGGTGGAGGAGGGTCAGCGCTGGCATCCCCCAGGTGCCAGCAAATGGCAGACCCATGGTGTGACCATTGCGTTTCTCTTTCAGCTGACACCGCTTTTAGCAAGCACGGATGCTGACGCTGCGGTGGCAGGGACGGTTCGCCCCAGGCATAGCCCTGGGCAGGGGGATGTAGCTCAGCGGGAGAGCGCTTGCTTCGCATGTAAGAGGCCCTGGGTTCAACCCCCAGCATCTCCACCTTTTGTCTCCTCCCCAGGCCCCCTCCCTGCTGGCCAAGGGGCTGACAGACCCCCAAAAGCCCTCAGAAAAGCTCTGGGGTGCTTCCTGGTACCCGCAGCCCACCTGGAATTGCCCACCGCCCATTCCCTCCCCTGCCTGGGAGCTGCAGGGCACGGGGACACTTGGTTTTCCTTCCCACAGGGCTGGGGGTCTCTGCTGGGGTGAAAGTCCAGCTTTTGCCTCCCTGAAAACTTCCTCTAGAAACCATCTCCATTATTGCTGCATCAGACATCATCCCCAAAAGCTCATCTCCATCTTGCACCATGGTGGCTCCCCTTCTTTCTGGAATCCTGGTGGCTGTTCCCATTCCCAGCTATCTGCCTCTGCCCGCGGCCGAGCTGGGGAGGCCGCCTGTCCCCCCTGTGCCGGGCAGCGTCGGCCCGTCCGTGCCCCGAGCCCGCGGGGGCTGTGCCGGGGAAGGTGGGTGCCCAAAAGGAGGGCTCGTCCGGGAGTTGAACCCGGGACCTCTCGCACCCTAAGCGAGAATCATACCCCTAGACCAACGAGCCGGGGTGCGCAGCTGCCCGGGCACCCCCAGCCTGTGCCGGGCACTGGGGTGCTGGGGGGGGCACTGCTGCACAGGGACCCCGGGGGCACCGGGGACACTTTTGGGGAACGACCCTGCCGCAGGCCCTGGGGAGCCGAGCGGGGCTGAGCGTGTGTGCGGGGATGCACCGGCCACTGCCGAGACTTTCCCAGCTCCCGGGAAAAGGGGGCACCCAGGGGAGCAGGGGGTGCCCGGGGTGGGGGGCAGGTGTCCCCCCCGGGTGCCCAGGGCTGGGGCTGTGATGGCCGAGGGGTGAAGGCGTTGGACTCGAAATCCAATAGGGTTTCCCTGCGCAGGTTCGAATCCTGCTCACAGCGAGAGCTTTTACCCACCACCCCTGTGCCCGTGATGGGGGGCCTGGGGTGCCCACGCTGGGGGTCCTGGGGTGACCGTGCTGCAGGTGCTGGGCCCTTGGGGGAGCTGGGGTGGGAGCGTGCAGGGAACCCGGGCAGCACCAGCCCTGCACCTCCTCCCTGGTGAGCAGCTCCTGCCCCAAGGAACCTGCTCCCTGGCTGCCTCCCCCCGCAACGCCCCAGGGCCTCGGGGCTGGGATGGCCCCGCAGCAGGAGGGGCACAGCCCCCCCGGGGTTCCTCAGGATCTGCAGAGCCAGGAGAGGGGAGGAAGCGTCTGTCAAGGGCCACGGGGTCCAGGAGCTGAGGACCTTTGTGCCGACATGCTGAGCGGCTCCCTGGCATCGCCCTGTGCCACGTCCTGGGGAAGCTGGGGGAGCCGATGGCCGAGAGCAGAGGGCAGCGCCCGGGGCAGCCCCCACCTGCGCTGGGCACCGTCTGGGCTGTGCAGTGCCGGGGCCGTGGGGCCGTGGGGCCAGGAGCGGGGCTGGGTCCCACCTGCGCACCCCGGATCCTTGGTCTGGGGGAACCATTCTCCTGAGGGTGAGAGAGGTCCTGGGGTCAGCTCCTGGACGAGCCCTCCTTTTGGGCACCCAGCGCCCTGCTCCCGCCTGGCTGCTCCCCCAGCACTGACGTGCACCCCAGCAGAGACCCCCAGCCCTGTGGGAAGGAAAACCAAGTGTCCCCGTGCCCTGCAGCTGCCGGGCAGGGCAAAGGACAAGGGCGGTGGGCAATTCCAGGTGGGCTGCGGGTACCAGGAAGCACCCCAGAGCTTTTCTGAGGGTTTGGGGGTCTGTCAGCCCCTCAGGCGGCAGGGAGGGTCCCTGGGGAGGAGACAAAAGGTGGAGATGCTGGGGGTTGAACCCAGGGCCTCTTACATGCAAAGCAAGCGCTCTCCCGCTGAGCTACATCCCCTCCGCATGGGCAGGGGTGGGGGCCTGGCCAAGTCCCCTCACCCCCAGTGCTGCCCCAATGCCCACCCCTCATCCTGCTCTGCCCAGGGCCCCAAAAACACTCAGGGGCCGCACTCCACCATTCCCATTGCTGCGATCCATCCCGGCCACGGGGTGTGCCCACCCCAAACACTCTGCCCATCCCTGTGGCACCAGGCACCAGTGCCCTCCCAGCTCCATGGCCCCGGTCCCACCACATCCCTCCACGGGCCAGGTTCCCCACAAACCAGCCGAGGACAGTGGGTGCCCAAAAGGAGGGCTCGTCCGGGAGTTGAACCCGGGACCTCTCGCACCCGAAGCGAGAATCATACCCCTAGACCAACGAGCCGGGGTGCTGTGTAAGGGCAGGAACCCCCAGTCTGACCCCCGGTGCTCCAGGGACTGGCAGGGGATGGGGCCTGGGGAAGCTCTTTCTGCCCAAAGGCTGTTCCGAGCCCGGAGGTTCAGAGCCCCTTGCTCAGCTCTGGCATGGGGCTCGTATCTGGACACAGCCATGGGCTGCAAGTGCCCCAGCACCAAAAGCCACAGGGCCAAAGGACCAGCATGGGCAGCAGGACACGCAGGTGCAGGCAGGCAGCAGGCAGGGGATGTAGCTCAGCGGGAGAGCGCTTGCTTTGCATGTAAGAGGCCCTGGGTTCAACCCCCAGCATCTCCACCTTTTGTCTCCCCAGAACCACCTCCTCCACAGGGCTGTGCTGAGAAACCTCACGTCTACTTCTGCAAGGCCTCCCCAAAAAACATTTTCTGTGCCAGCACCCAGCACCTCAGCACTGGGCAGAGCTGCCCCCGGGCCGGTGCTGGCTGAGGGCCCCGCTCTGCCGTCCCGCGTCCGGGCCCCGACAGCCCCTTCCCCAGCCCGCAGGGGACCAGCCCCGGCCACGGCTGAGCCGTGTCTCTGCCCACGGGGCAGCGGGCAGCACCGGGCTCCCGGCACCGGCGGCTCCGTCCCAGGCGAGGGGCCGCGGCCGAGCTGGGGAGGCCGCCTGTCCCCCCTGTGCCGGGCAGCGTCGGCCCGTCCGTGCCCCGAGCCCGCGGGGGCTGTGCCGGGGAAGGTGGGTGCCCAAAAGGAGGGCTCGTCCGGGAGTTGAACCCAGGGTCGCAGAGGCCCACCGGTGCCCAGCACAGCTTTTTCTCTCCACTGCTCTCCAGCCATGGGCGTCCACCAGTTGATGCTGCCCGGGCCCCCAACCCATCCTGCCGTGGGTAAAAGCTCTCGCTGTGAGCAGGATTCGAACCTGCGCAGGGAAACCCTATTGGATTTCGAGTCCAACGCCTTCACCCCTCGGCCATCACAGCCCCTGGCAGCCCCCCGTGGGGCAGCGACTCCCCAGCTTTGCTCCGGGCTCTGCCTCCAGGGAGAAAATGCCCCCCAGCCCGCGGGGGCCATCTGCACGGTCCCAGCACCACTTCACAGCCACAGTGCCCACCCCCATCTTCCCCACAGTCTGCACGTGCCAGGGTGGGGAAAAAGGGACACCCAGAGGTATTTACCTATGGCTGGGAAAAATCCCAGTGCAGCAGTGCACCAAAGGGAAGAGTCCTCCAGTGATGCCCAGGGAGTCAATGAATTTCGGGGGGAAAAGGACATGGAGATGCTGGGGGTTGAACCCAGGGCCTCTTACATGCAAAGCAAGCGCTCTCCCGCTGAGCTACATCCCCTCTGCATGGGCAGGGGTGGGGGCCTGGCAAAGTCCCCTCACCCCCAGTGCTGCCCCAATGCCCACCCCTCATCCTGCTCTGCCCAGGGCCCCAAAAACACTCAGGGGCCGCACTCCACCATTCCCATTGCTGTGATCCATCCCGGCCATGGGGTCTGCCCACCCCAAACACTCTACCCATCCCTGTGGCACCAGTGCCCTCCCAGCTCCATGGCCCCGGTCCCACCACGGGCCAGGGTCCCCACACACCAGCCAGGGACGGTGGGTGCCCAAAAGGAGGGCTCGTCCGGGAGTTGAACCCGGGACCTCTCGCACCCGAAGCGAGAATCATACCCCTAGACCAACGAGCCGGGGTGCTGCACCCCATTGCACCCCCAGCCTCTGCACCCCACAGTTTTGGGGGTTGGTCAGTGTGGCTGATGCTTCCTTTTACTGCTGGCACAGCCTGGAGCAGGGATATCCATCTTTCTGAGCCCAGAATGTGGGTTTGGCATTTGGAGGTGGCCACAGCACGTAACTGCCCTGCCCTCAGCGGCCATGGGGGCAGCTGGAGCACGGGGTCCACAGAGCCCCCCCATGCCCACCCCTGCCCATGCAGGGGGATGTAGCTCAGCGGGAGAGCGCTTGCTTTGCATGTAAGAGGCCCTGGGTTCAACCCCCAGCATCTCCACCTTTTGTCTCCTCCCCACGCCCCCTCCCTGCCGCCTGAGGGGCTGACAGAGCCCCCCAAAACCCCTGGAAAAGCTTTGGGGCTGCCTGCAGACACGGTTGGCGCAGGACTGAGGGGACAGCAGCGTTGCATGCAGAGCCAGTGGGTGCAGTGGGTGCTTGCACCCCATGCCAGGTCCCACAGGAGAGGGAGCTGCCCCACTCGCCCTGCCCAGCCCCGAGCTGTGGGGCAGTGTCAGGGGGAAGGAGGGGACGAAAGCCGGCAGCTGACCCCAAATGAGCTCTGTGCTCCCCAGACAAAAGCAGGGCAGGCTTTGCCCAAATCGAGGGCTCCTCTGGGAGTTGGACCCAGGTTCTCTTGCACCTGAAGGTGGAACTGTACCCCAAGCCTGCCTTTGGCTCCCCAGCCCTGCTTCTCTTCCCTTTAGCCCCACAGCCCACTGGTAAAAGCATCTGCAGATAACACCACACCTGGCACCCATGGCTGTGGGTCCCCAGCCTCTCTGGGTGGTCCTCATCCCCCATCACATCGGCTCAGGAGGGAGCAGTTCACCTGGCCCCAGGGCAAGTGGTCAATGGCTTCTTGCCCCGTGTTGCCTCACTCTCCCGGGGCTGCCAGGGAGCAGAGTCCCTGGCGTGGGAGCTGCTCACCAGGGAGGAGGTGCACCCCAGGCCCCCCAGCGTGGGCACCCCAGGCCCCCCATCACGGGCACAGGGGTGGTGGGTAAAAGCTCTCGCTGTGAGCAGGATTCGAACCTGCGCAGGGAAACCCTATTGGATTTCGAGTCCAACGCCTTCACCCCTCGGCCATCACAGCCCCAGCCCTGGGCACCCGGGGGGGACACCTGCCCCCCACCCCGGGCACCCCCTGCTCCCCTGGGTGCCCCCTTTTCCCGGGAGCTGGGAAAGTCTCGGCAGTGGCCGGTGCATCCCCGCACACACGCTCAGCCCCGCTCGGCTCCCCAGGGCCTGCGGCAGGGTCGTTCCCCAAAAGGTGTCCCCGGTGCCCCCGGGGTCCCTGTGCAGCAGTGCCCCCCCCAGCACCCCAGTGCCCGGCACAGGCTGGGGGTGCCCGGGCAGCTGCGCACCCCGGCTCGTTGGTCTAGGGGTATGATTCTCGCTTAGGGTGCGAGAGGTCCCGGGTTCAACTCCCGGACGAGCCCTCCTTTTGGGCACCCATGCACCCACCCCCTCCCAGCTGGCACAGAGCTCATTTGTGTCCTGGCCATTGACTTTTACCCGCCAGGGACACCGTGAGGTCCCTGGGGCTTTGAGCTCAGCGTGATGCACAGGACTGTCTCCCATCGCCATGGTCTCGACCCCAGGCCCATGGATCCTGCAGGGTGACCCCGATGCCAGGGTGGCAGCAGGATGGGGACAGGGGCTGGGCAGGGCACGTGGCCGTAGCACACCCTGCAGCTGTGGGGCACCCCACGGCAGTGGGGCAGGTGGGCGCCATGGCTCAGCTGGTTAAAGCGCCTGTCTAGTAAACAGGAGATCCTGGGTTCGACTCCCAGTGGTGCCTGGGCCCGGGGGCTGTTTTTCCTCCCCGCCCCAAGCTGGGGGCACTGCTGGGGGTCTCTGCCCCACCTCAGTTTCCCCATCGGGATTTCCTCCAGCCCCCGCAGCCTCCTTTCCTTTTGCCCTTTCAGAAGGGTCCAGCTGCGACTTCTCGGTTACCCCCGTCGGTGGGTGGCACGTCCCCGTGTCCTGGCAGGGCCGGCGGCAGCCCCTGGTTCGCTGCCCCACTGCCCCAGTTTGCCCCCTCCCAAGGATGAAGCTGCCTTGGTGCAGTCTGGGTGCATGCTTTTACCAAAAACTTATTTCACAGCGCAACACAGGGACAGTCCCGGAGATGCTGGGGAAGACCTGGAAGTCTGGGTGGGGGCAGAAAGGATTTGGGAGCATTTCTGGGAAGTGGGGTGGGTGTTGGGGGGCCGGCAGCCGCACATATACAATGATGGAGCCCATGGGGATGAGGGGAAGGTGCCCCCTGAGCGTACCAGGGCTAAGGTCCTGGGAGAGGGGACCCCGGGCACAGGCTCTGCTGTGGGGTTGGGTCACGGGATCGGGTGCCCTGCGGCAGGTTTCCAGCACTCGTTACGGGCAGCAGAAGAGACGCAGATCATTCAGGGCCGTGTCGTCGCTCTTCAGCCCCCGTGCAGGCTCCTGCCGCGTCTGGATGCCGCACACCGCCCTGGGGCACTGGGGACTCCAGCCGCCCCACTGGCCCCAGGGGGACCCCGGCCCCTCCAGGACATGTCCGTCAGAGCAGGCGAAGCGGGCGCTGGTGGCGGCCACTTCATCGCTCAGGAGTCCGTGCCGGGGCGCCTGGACCCGCAGCGCGAAGCCCAGCAGGGGCCCTCGGCGTGGGCACCAGTGGGCCTCCGACCAGCGGCCCCACCTAGGAGAAGGGAAGATGGTGGGTGCCAAAGCCGGGGGGTGCGGGAGGAGGGGCACAAGGCCTTCGGAGCCGGGGGCAGCCGTGGAGGAGGGTCCTCAGCCACAGGGAGGGGATGGGGGGCCCGGGGGCTCACCTGCCGCTCTGGGACTCGGCTGTGTATCCACCGCTGGGGTCCCCGCCACGGGTGCAGTGCAGCCGAATCCCGTTGAGTGCCGTGTCGTCCTCCATCACCCCCTGGGGCGCCTCTACCTGCGAGGGAACGGAGGCGGGGGGTCACTCTCCATGGGAGGGGCGTCCCTGGACCGGCCACGGGCACCGGCACAGAGGCTGAAGCTGACCTTGAAGCTGACACCGCTGGCGTAGGAGCCCTTGGGACACATCTCTGGCCAGGCCCAGTCTCCCCAGGGTCCCCCGTTGGACACGGCGATGACGGAGGCATCCCCCCCACCCAGGTCCCACTCCTGCCCCTGCCCTGTGGCACCCACGAGCCCCAAGAGCAGCAGCAGGACCCGTCCCCACGGCATGGCTGCCCAGCCTGCGGCCGGCCCGCCGGGCTCTTATAGCGAGCAGGGTTGGCAGGAGGGACCTGGCAGCATCTCAGTTACCTTCCCAGGGTGCCCGGGCCTGTTGGACGGCCAGGATTAGCTGCAGGGGAGGGCTAATCCCCCGCCGGATGGGGTGCAGGGAGCTGATCCACCAGCTCTTTGTCTGGGTCCCTCTCAGGGCAGCTCGCCCAGAGCCACCGACATCCCGGTGCCAACCTTGGGGCACCTTCCTCTCCTCCTCTGGGCTCCTGCTGTGTGCAAGGTGGGATTTGCACTCTGCCTTTTCCTCTTTCTCTCTTTTTTTTGCAGTTAAAATGAATGGGCGCGTTCACCGACACCTCTGATGGAAATCCCTTCACATCTTCTCTGCCCTCACTTCGAACCGTATCCATTTCATCGTGGCTTCACGCTTCATTTGTCCCAGTTTGCTTCCCAGTTGCACCCTCCTCTTTTGGAGGGTTATCGTCTTACAGCTCAACAGCCACTTTCTGCGGTAATAGCTCTGTTAAGGATTTCTGAGTGGGTTTTTTTTCCCCACCAGTCTTGGATAAAAGACTCCCAGCCACCTCCATGCCAGGACCTGGCTAACCTTTCAGATGCTTCTTCAATTTCTTTTGCCCGGGCTCCTCGCTTTCCTCCTGCCATCCCCTTCCCAAAGTCAAAGGCTTCTGCGGAGCCACTGGTGACCTCCTCCCCGTGGAGGGATGCCGTTGCGCTGGTGGACCAGACACTTCCTACTAGATCCCCCCCGGGCCTCAGACACCGCTGGGTCCCCCGTGTGCCAGGCGGGATCCTGAGCCGATCCCGGCCGCAGGACACGCCAGCCCGGGCTGTCGCCATTTACCTCACACTGCAGCAAAATATCCCGACGAGGGTGGGATTCGAACCCACGCGTGCAGAGCACAATGGATTAGCAGTCCATCGCCTTCACCACTCGGCCACCTCGTCCTGCTCCGCGCCGCCAACCGGCCCCGCCCCTCGCCAAACTGTGCGGGGCCCCGCTGCCGGCCGGGCGGGGGGTGGCTGCTCTCCCGGTGCTGCCCTGGTGCTCTCCGGCCGGGCCCGCTGCTGCCCCGCTGTGCCCCGCTGCTGTGCCGCCTGGGCCCGGCCCGCCCGCCCGCTGGAGGCCCGTCCGCGGCCTGCCCTGTCGTCGCCCTCTTAGCGCAGCCGGCAGCGCGTCAGTCTCATAATCTGAAGGTCCTGAGTTCGAGCCTCAGAGAGGGCAGCGATTTTGCCGCCCCGTCAGGCGGGATGAACCGGGCGAGGAGGCGGGGGACGGCAGCCCCGGGACGGCTGTTTCTGCAGGGCCGCGGCGAGGAGGAGCGGAGCAGCTATTTTTTTAAATAGCGCGGGGGGAGGGAGGGTGGTCCCGGGCCCATCGCAGAGCTCCCTGACGCGGCCACGGGGCTGCGCGGAGCAGCAAAATGGCGGTACACC
>VXBL01008815.1:191693-218174 GCA_013400195.1 Aramus guarauna
GGACGAGGTGGCCGAGTGGTGAAGGCGATGGACTGCTAATCCATTGTGCTCTGCACGCGTGGGTTCGAATCCCACCCTCGTCGGGACTTTTGCTGCAGCCCCGAGTTTTCCCATGGCGTCCCGCAGCCGCAGCGAAGGTGTGAGGTCATGGGGCGTGACGACACAGGGGCTGCTAGGGAGTGAGATACCCCCCCCCCGCAGCCTGGTAAGCCCAGGTACCACACACACTAGAGAAACAAGGGATTATGTTTAATGTCCCATAGCAGGAGCTTGGGCACAGCAACGAGGCGACAGCGCGTTTTCAAGCCGCTACAAATTTATTAGGTACAAAACACATTTACATGATGATGGTGTGAACCGCATCCCAAAACACTTTTGGGTGTTTACGGCTGAGTTCCAGGTAAACAGAGAAGCCCAAAGGGCAGCGCTGGGGTAAAGCAAGCGTGCGAGCCGGCGTGCAACCAGCGCGGTACTACATGGGGTTGTGCTGGGCTGAGGTGTGGACAGCCTCAAAGCATCATTTCCTCAGTTGAAATTTCTTATTTCATCTTAATATTAAGCTACTAGTGCTCTTCTAGGTTTAAGGGAAATAATAAAAATGCTATTTAAAAAAACCCCACCCACCTATAAAATGACTGGCTTTGGAAGGCAGCTGACAGTTTTGGGCTACTGAAAATTTCTAATGAAGTCCGACAACTGGTCTCTGGCAGGCAAGATAATTGGTGTTTACTGCCAAAGCTGCAGGAATTTGTAATTCACGGGGCAGAAGCTTCTGTGTGAGAAAAATCTGCTGATATTCTAACATAACAAAAAAAAAAAATCACTTGTACAGGAGTACTGCAGACACAAAGTACATCTTCATATTGTTTACTAGGAATCATTATTAAAATAAAAAACAAAGGTCTCCAACTTCCAAAGCCACGTATTCTTAAATACTGGAGAACACAAGTAATCTGCTCTTCCAAAAAAGGAAAACCATTTCTCCAGAGCTGTTTACTGAAGAAAGCATCCTGCTTCCCAGCATGACAATTAATCCATAGAATAAGCAACTCATCTGGTTTTAATGCTGTAAATATTCAGGACAATAAAACTTGGGCCCAGCAGCACAAAAATCCTTCTGGATTTGCACTGAGCGTCATTAAGTACAACACAAGGTCCAGCGCTGCACCGACGGGAGAACTGATGGTCCCAGGCAACAAAACAGCACTTCAAGCCATGGTGCGGCTGCAAAGCAGCTTCTGCGTGAAGCAAGCAAGCACGGAGCTGGGACACCACACCAGGGATTGTGTCCGTGGAGAGGAATCACTCCGATCCTCCCAGGGCCCCCTGCTACATTACAGTTTCCTCCCGGTGAAGCCACGTTTACCCACAATGAGAACTGGTAGAAAGAAAAATCACCGCTAAGCGTCAATTTAAGGCCTTCTGAGAAAAGCATGTGACTCTTCGTGCCTGCGAAGCAGAGGAGGGAAGCCCAGACCAGGCAAAGCTCACCAGCGAGCCACAGGGACACAGCAAGCCGGGACGTGCCATCTCTGCGAGGGCAGCCGGGCGAGAGGGGCCCAGGCCCCACGCCTGCTCTGTGTGCTTCTCCCAGGATGGCACCTGCTGGTTCTGGAACGTGCCCCAGGAGCTTGTCTGTTCTATCACCCGGCCCTGGATTTCTTTACCAAGGCGAGACTCAGCTCTATCGCTTATCTCGGCTCTGCTCAAATATCCACCATGTCCAGCAGAGCAGACAGGTGGAGCTCGGAGGCAGCTTCACCCTCCTTGTTCGCTCTGAGGAGTCGTTGCAAGTGTTTCAGTCTGTCTGACAGCGCGGGGCTCAGCTCCTCCACCAAAACCTCGCATCCCTCTCGACTCCCAGCCTAGGCAGAAGGGAAAGAGATGAGACTGAAAAAGAAGCATTACCCAGCACCAACCAAGAACTTCTCAGCCCTCTGGCTGTTCCCCCACTTTTGAGAACGACCATGGAGGTCAGCACCCCCCACCCCTGAGGGGGTAAGGCCAAAATAACACGTTCTTCTAGTTCTGTCCCCAGCCCGCTCTAACTGGGGGAAGCTGACCCGTAACAGTGACTCCCTGAGTTGAAGTGCAGCACCACAAGGGCCACTGTTAGGACTGCCAGCAGCAGAAAGTATTAACACCTGTGAAGAACTCTTATTCTACCAGACCTGCAGAAAGGAATCCCCGCTCTGGGAAGAATTTATTTATTTCCAAGACTTAGTTTTTCAGTTCTTTATTTCCCAAGTCTATCCAACACTGCACACCAAGGTTAATTCCCACCAAAGGTTTTGCAACTACAGCAGGTTTGGCACCCGCACTCCTCAGAGCTACAGTAATTCTCAGCACCTTTCTTACCCCTTCAGCAGATGACACAGGACTCTTCATCAATGGACAGGTGACAGTTGGGGTGGAGACCAGAGACTGGGGGAGGTAGAGAGGAAGACCTACAAAATCACCAAGGGGCTCGATGTCCTCAACTAGACATTGGTGCAACTGTTCTTCAAACCTAAACAGAAAAGATCAAGAGCACCCGTCAGTTTGCAGCCTGGCTTTGTTCTTGTAACCAGGGGGTTAACCAAGAGTTTTGGGTTCAGAAGTGTTTGCAAGAAGGATCTGATGTTCACAGACGTTTCCAATACCTCCTGACATATCCCACTGCTATGACAAAAATCTGTCATCAGTGGTGGTGGTACAGAAAGGAGCCAGACAGACTGAAGACACCCAACTGACGGGGAAGGCAGAAGAGACAAGAAGCCCTAGGGCCAATCTCAAACGCTTTAGTCCTTCAGCTTCGTGATCTTCATTGCTACAGGCACCAAACTAACATCCCGAAGTGGACTCTATAGAAGTTGGTGACGCTGCAGGACACACAGATTATTGTACAGACTGTACTGCTTTTGTTTTGCTGGCTTGATTGACCACAGTTTCCAACCATTACTCAAATCTCCAAGTATTTCTACCATCCTGGACTGTTCCTGTGATACAAGTAGGAGCAAGCAGGCAACTGCACTGAAACAATGCGCTTGATGAAACGAGACCATCATCACCTACCACTGTTGGAGTTCAGCTTCCCATTCCATACAAGTTAGAAATTCTTTACAACCCTGGGCTGGAGCTGCAAAGACAGGATGCTGCTCTGCAAGCTTACCTCCTGCTTTCTCTTTTCTCCAGTTGCAATTGTGCCAACAGACGCTCTGGGAGCAACTCCTGGGCCGAGGCTGCATCTGTGAACCCATCTGCACCGGGAATGCTCTTTTCTTGGCCTGACAGCACGCTCACGTCAGAACCATATTGCCCCGGCATCGTGGAGATGCTATAGGTTTTTTTCTTAAAAGAGTTGAGAGATTTTACCCTCAACCTGAGAGGGGAGGAAAAAACAAACACAAGCACTGAAATTGGTATGAGCATATTGATTTTTCCCTACTAGCTTGAAGTTTGGAAATAGCAGGGAGAGAGAATTGATCACTTGGAGACATAATTCCCTCACACCAGGGTCCAACATACCACCACGTGCGTGGGATTTGAGAGGAACTAATCTAATGGGGGCTGGGATTCACCCTAAAGGAAGGTACCTACCCAACATCTGCTGCACAGCAGAGCAGCGGCTAAGCTTCCAAGAGGAAAGAGAGACTGGCTTCACGCTGAACAAGGCTAGGGAAGGGAGCCAGACTCTTCAGATCTCAAATACTTTAATGCCACACAGCTAAGGCATGCTCCCTCCTCAATCTCTAGCACGTTCTCTTAGCAGTGGGACTCTCTGGCTGTCTTGCCACAAGTGAGGACAAAAGCCTCTTTTGGAACTCAAAGTGTTACAAAATGAACGTGTAATTACTGAAGAGTAAATCTGCAAATCATCTAATGTGTAATTTATCTGTCAGGTCCAGACTGCAGCTGAAGGTGAATGTAAGGGAGGGGCCACTATTAAGTAAGGGCACGCTCATGATTTATCCTTATGCTCTTCCCCAAACTCACACTGTTTTTCCTTCATGCTTTGTGCACCTAGAGTAAATGCAAGTAAATTCCAAAGCCTCAGCGGTGCTTTCTTCAGCAGAAGTTAATTTCTCCATTTATAACACTAAGTGTGTCGTGTCCCCCCCACAAGCAATCCTTTCCTTTGAGAGCTGAGTAACCCCGAAGAAATAAAATCTACTTACTACCTGGTTTCAGCACACCCTTGTGCATCATTTTAAGGAGATGTACACAAGCACATTCTGGGAGGATGCCACATGCTGGTTTTCAGCATCACGACTGTGCTGTGTGGTCACCATAGAGGTCCCGAGCGACCTCCTTGGAGTTCGCCGAGCAACTCTGACAGCACAACGGACAGCTGAATGCCAGTCCCTCACGTGGTGCCAGCAGCCGCCTCACCTCTCGTGGCCGTGCCGGATCTCCTCCTGTGTGCGCAGTCTGGCTTGTTCCCATGAAAAAGGGAGAGCGAAATTCTTTAAATGCTCCTTGAAGAAGTACACACGAATCTGGCCATCTTCACTTACTGCTTCTGTGAATAAACCCAAACCCAACATTTATAAGAGAACAGATTTTTCTCTTCCAGAAGAAAAGATCAGTATTAGAAAGAAAACTTGAGGAAAAATTGTGTGTTCACTTTGAAATAGCTTTAAGTTGTAATCTGTGTATAAAAAGGGGTCGTCTTCAGCTGATTTACTGTTCAACAGCTGCTAGGTTACTGGGAAAGACTGTAAAATCCTGCTTTATGTTGATTTGAAAAATTCTAGTGCCTCCAAGTTCAGCATTCAGTGGGTTAAGTAGTCATTTCATTAAAGGAGACTCCCTACGATTAGGCCAGAGCACAGAAAAAACCCACACACACCTGACATTGAAAGTAAACAGAATCAGAGACAAACTTCATTAATCCATGGAAGCGCTCATTAACATTAGCAGCCTGCCATCTAGGCTGGCCTGAGCCTACCTGACTTCTGAGGCACCAGTTCCTGGCCTTTTGAGGAATCTAAAAACCTACCGGGAGAGGTGGGCTGAAAGACTCTGACCATATTCCTCCACACAGAGACAAAAGTTTTTAATCACAAGCTCAAGTCAAGTCGTAATCAACACCAAATACCCACTCCAAAGAGCGGAAAGATGTGCGGTAAGCACAGTGTCATTCTACAGGAGGAGATCAAGAGCATAGATCCTTCCCTGCTACGTATCGCTCGCAGCCACGCATAAAGGCACCACTGTTGAGTCACTAAACGCAATTACACAAGAAGTATCATTCATGTTGTAGAAGGACACACGATACCTGGAGCAACAGGTAGTTTGGGTGGTGTCCAGTCTCTCAGTTTATGATCAATGCAGACTGCCAAGATATCATCCCAAGGGATCTCATCAACAGAAGGTCCGTCTTTGGAGTTCCCAGAGGTCCTGGTTTTCCATTTCTGGTAAGTTTTGCTCAGCAGATTCTCCACTTGAGACTGGATCAACGGTTGAGTATGGGAAGAACTAGCAATCTGAGAGACGTACTGAAAAATCATGTAGCAAACAGGACGCCAAGGAGCTATTGGAAAAAATAAATGGCAAGAATTTGTGACAGGCTGGTAGCTGAACCCAGCGCAGGAACATCTGAGAGAACACCATGCCACCAAGAGGACACTGCGGTGTGAAGTACATACCACCCAATGGAGGCAGATCTAGGTACGGGATCTGGAAGGACAGCACAGCCTTTTTCAGCCAGGCCAGGTGATCAGGCATGTTCCACTGCAGATGGGGCAACAACTTGTTACCCCCAGGCTCTGAAAACTCGGTAACGGGCCAAGACAAGTCACAAAGGTGCTCTGAGGATGCCACATCCGAAAGAAACAGCAGCACGCTGTTGTACAGCTCTATGATAACCCCAGGCTCCTGAGATGGCAAGCCTGCAAAACGCCTCTCCTTCCAGTCGTGGTAGAAGCGCTTGCCAAATTCACTGTCAATCCCATCCTCAACGTACTCCCGAAGGGTCTGACTGCAGAGCTCAAGGGAGTCGGGGCACTGGGACACCAGCCAGCACACAGCCGCAGAGATCTACGACACACAAAACAGGGGCGGTTGGAAACCGCTCTGCAGAGATCAGGACACAGAGGATTCAATCCCACAACCCTAAGTTTGATGTAACATCATTCGAGATGCTACGCAGCAAAATACAAACAAATGAACTATCATCATCCTGATATTTGCAACACTAATTCTCCAACTAGGCGGTCACAAATTAAATTCGCAAGCAGGAGGCTCAGGAACAGACAGAAAGAGGCTGTTCACACCAGGTACAGTCAAGCAGGGGAATTCTCTGCTGCAGGACACTGGGGGTTCCAAAAACTTATCCAGGGGAAATTGGTCAGATTCAGAGAAATTAGCCCAGTGTGAACTATAACCAGAGAAGCCACGTTTGATCCTGGTGGGCCTTGAACTGCAAAGAGATGCAAGCTGCGAGGGCATAGGAGGAGCATCACTCTGGGCTTGTCTTGTTCTCACCTTCTTTCGTAGGCACCTTCTTCAGACACCTCGAGAAGGGAACACAGGGTTGGAGCTGCTTTGGGTCTGAGTCAGCCTGGCTGCTCTTGGTCATTACCCTTCTCCTACCTCTCCCAACACCCCACCCCACCCCCAAACTATTTTAGACCTGTAAATATCATTTTCCATCATGGGTTTTTGGGTCATCTCCAGGCCACTACTGCCACACACACAGCAAACTGAAGGACAAGGGGAAGAGCTGGTGATCGGAGGCTGTCGGAGAGATCTGTACAATCCTTCTTCGCATACATGAGATAGAGGCATCCCTCAGTCCCATACACCACGAAGGAATGATACTGGGTGATCTCACAGCAGCCAGGAGAGCTACAAAGGGTCCTTTGCATTTCAGGACTAGGAGCTTAAGGGTACAAAGGCTTACCCACCACTAGCAGCAACTGTACCCCTGCTACTCAATGCCAGCAGGACAGACAAGAATGGATTTACCTATCTACATATTTTGGTCTCAGTGCAGTTTTCAGTATTACACAGATGAAAATATCTTTTATGTAGCAAATGCCACTGAACTCTAGTAAGTTAAAATAGAACAGTCAGGAATAATGGAAAAGTAGCAGAAATACTTAATTTCAGAATAGTTCTGGCCAATGTTGGAACCACTATTAACAAGCAAGTACCTGAATCCAGCAAATTCGTGTGCGTGGGAAAAAAAAAAATGGTAAAAGAGGTTTTTGAACAAAAGCTATGTTACAGAAACTTCAGTGGAAGTGATATCCCATTACACAACACTCAGCTGCAATTTAAGCTACTGAGAACATCATCATTCTTTAAAAGGCATTAGTAATTGAGAGGTTAATGATAAACCAGTCAAGTGCATCTTCATGCAGTGTGCTGTTCTTACCTTTCTGGTGCCTTGTAAGTCATTGATAGAACCTGGGAGCTCTACAACAGTGTAGTCTGAAATAAGCTGGGCTGAAATCAAGTCCTGCAGCATCAAACCTTAAAAATAAGAAAACCTGCCATATACACAGCGAAAGAACAAACGGGTATCTCCTACTCTGACCACACTCTCTGCGTATGTTCACAGCATCACTTCTCCATCCTCACCTGCAGACTCTCAGGATTAAATGTGTCCAAACGAAAACTGGAAGCCAAAAGGAAATTAATCTCTTTCTTTATCAATCAGTTCTTAAGGCCTCAGGATTTCTAGCAAAGCTTTGAGAAGTCCTGTACTTCACAATCTCTCCCTTTACTAGACAATATATTTGAGAGACTGCACTAACTGCAACAGTTCTACTTGGGGCAGCCCAGAAACATTCACATTGTTTTTTCAAGGCACAGAAATAATCACATACCTTCTTCTACTTCTTTCTCTGCGGCCTCCTCTTCTTGACTGGGGACTAGAACCACCAGCGGAACTATCGGGTGGAAAGGTTTGGCCTGAAGCAACTGTTTTAACTGCAGCAAAGCTGAAAGCCAATAAACATCATCTTCTGCAACATCTTCACTCCTAACTCGAGGGGGCAGGAGAAGAATGAGACCGCTGGTTCCAAGCAAGTCTTTTTGCATCTCAACTGTGTCAAGCTCAGAGTTGGACAGCGCACCATGTGCCACCTATACAAGTTACAGAGAAGACAACAGTAATGTAGCTAAAGCTAAAACAAAGCTATTTTCGTACTGAAATCTGCGGTTTACTATTATTAGCATTCGGCTTTGACATTCATTACCAGGAGCTCTACAAATCCTAAGACAACGAGTTATAAGACAAACATGGATGTGCCCAACAGATGCAGGTGAGCACAAAAGCACCTTCAGCACCTGACGTGGCATCAGGAATTCAGATGACTGAGGTTCTAACTACTGCACTGTATTCAGGCAGGTATTTACTCAGTTGACTGGAAACAAAGGAAAAAAAAAAAAGATCTTTTTTCAGACCTCTTGACTATCCCATCCCTCCCAGTAATCATCTCCCTCCATCCAACTGGAAACTGCGGGAAAAGCACAACATCCACTGGAAAAGAGCACACCCTGGTTTTATGGCCTGTTAGGTATCACGGAATTGTTCTCACCTACCTTTATACACACACTGACTTTAATGCTTCTGCTCCCTTGCATGCCAGGAGAATTAAATAATGTCAGTGTTTGAATTCTGCCTTCTGTAGGCGAAGCATTTTTCTTCCAGCTTTTGTCTCCCTTAAATTTGGCTTTCAACCAATCCACCAGTACCCTAGCAAACAAGAAAGAGCGGGCTTTTGAGGTTTTTGTTGTAAAAAATGGCATTTTAGGGTTTCAGCACCAACACCTCTAAAACACCACAATGTATTAGAACCCCAGCCTTCACACCGTTTGGATTTTGCTAAATAGCTATTAAATGTCCTGAAATTATCAACACTCCTACATACCTCAAGGTTTTTAGTATGAGCAAAAGGAATTCAGTGAAAAATGTCAGGAAAAAATACAGACTACTGCAATACATTATAGCTATATTCTTTAGCGCTCTGGAGGAAAAAAAAAAACCAAAACAACCCAACAAAAACCAACAAACTGGAAATTTGACATGGTATGGGGAAAAAATACATTAAGGACTGTATCCTACTACTCTTCTTCTGTTTTACTGCCCTGTTTGGGAAAGGAACCCAGCAATCAACTCTTACTTACCTGTTGGGATCATCCTCCGCATATTCATCATCATTTGGCAAAACCAATAGCACCTTCCAAAAAACCTGTTCTTGTTGAACTGGAATATGTTCAGTGATTAGTGAGACAAGATCCAGAGGAGTCCAAGCGAAATCACTTAAAAGAGAGACAGAAGCAGGTGAAAAGACCTCCCTGCTGCTCATTGCCACCTGGAAAATGTTTTTCTTGTTTTGAAAAAGTTACAATACTCTAAGTAACTACTGTCCATTTTAAACATTTCAAAATTAGAGCTAATTCTTCAGATCTATTTCACCACAGACCAAATGCCTTCAAGAATTGCAGCTGCTAAATCTATTATGAGCCTTACTTTGGGGATTGTGAACTACTTTACTTCCACACTGCTCCAAAAAACACACAGGCCAGAGTGCAGGACCAGCAGACCTCCTGCTGCACTTTAAGCATCTACATCAATCCCTTTGTGTCGGTAACAGCTCATTTACCCCTCTCCCCATATACCCATCCCAGGCACCATCCCATCCAGGTATGTGCTAAAAACCATAATATCCATCAGATCCTTGAAGTTACACCCACAGCAATAGGATCAGATGGCCTAACGCTGTCATGAATTTATCTTCCAGTTTCCCTTATCTGGGAAATATTGCCAGAAGCAACGCTGCAAGTGGGCACTCGAGTATGATTTGCCATTCCTTACCAACATTTTTGAGACCTCTGGTATTTCTGTTACAATTTGCTTAGAAAGAAAACAACGATCAAATGCCAACATACCTTAACAACTGCTGGTAGAAGTGCTGAACTTTAATTTCATGCAATGTCTTGTTTCTCAGCCGATTCAATCTGGAAACAACAGATTCTTGGTTGCAATTTTTTGTATAAAACAGGTACTTTAACCAAATTGAAGAAACACAAAGACCTGAGAAGTACTGCAGACGCTTTAGAAAGTTGCCGTTAATAGAAGAAGGGTTTTTCTAAGTCTGCAGTCTTTGTCATTGCATTTGTGCAGAAAGGGTCTTTTTGGGCTATTTGAGAACAAACAGTTTTGCAAAACAACAATGAAGGTTCAAAGAGGGCTACTTGGTAACTTACCTTCCAAACAATCAAACAGATTGCCAACTGCTGTCATTGTTAAGTATCCTTACCTCGTGCAAGAGACCCCCAGCTTTCCTCCGTTCCCCAGGTTTACAATTCTCTTGCACAAGTTCTCCATGGTTATAGGCCACTCGGCACTGGGGGACAGTGCTTTCAGCTTATTTTTTGGATCCACACAACAGGGAGCGGCTGGAAACGCCCTCATTTGGCGTTTCAACTTTGTTCGAGCTGCCACTGCCTCCCTCCACCTTTGGAGGAGAACAGATAAATAGGTCACGTCAATAAACACTTCTGCAGACCAAACAGATCTTCTCGTCTTTGCTCTTCAGACTGGACTGGGCGCTCAGACACCCCACAAGCAACAGTCTGCCCACGGGTGAGTGCGTGGTGGTACAGCAGGCTCCGGC
Organism: Aramus guarauna; assembly: GCA_013400195.1. Classification (NCBI taxonomy): domain Eukaryota; kingdom Metazoa; phylum Chordata; class Aves; order Gruiformes; family Aramidae; genus Aramus; species Aramus guarauna. The sequence continues at coordinate 202,307 of VXBL01008815.1, forward strand.
TGTATTTCTGCACACAGCTGCAAACTCACAGCTCAAACACAGCGTGCAGAGGACGAGAGGAGACCTCCAGCTGTACGCACGCACTGCGCCAAAGGAGCATCCACAGCACAGACAAAAGGGAGCAGCCTTCTGCTCAGCAAGCTGCACTTGCTCTCCGTGGCCAGACAGATTGCAGGAGGGGAGCAGGATTGCCCCTTCCATCTCATCCCTTGCTCGGTTGTCCTAGCTGTGCTCCCCAGGCAAAAGTTCAAGCATAGTTTTCCTCCCCCATTTTCAGCGCATTTATTCCTAGCACACAGTGCATTTTACAGTGATCCCTGAGATCTCAAGCACTTGCTGAAAATATTTTAGCAACATCTTTTGCAGTAAGAAAGGTATCTCTCTTTTTTCTCTTGTTCTGTTTGGAAGGAACATTTAAAAAGGCAAATTCACCAACAAGGCAAGGACATATAATAAAGCCTTTATCATTAGATGTTTGCGTGTTTTCCTCTGATCAAATGATTCAAAAATGGGTGACATCCAATAGTGTTATAACACAAAAATGCCAATTTATGAATAAAAAAGAAATTATTGTGTTTCCTCAGGTATTTTCAGTGCTTATAAAAATATTCCTGCATCACCCAGTTTCTTTGACTGCTACACGTACACTTGTTTTACATATCTTTAGGCTTCTCCTTAGTTTTCCCTATGCACTGAAGGGTGTTTACACACGCTCTGAAGAGACACATGAACTCAAGACAAGAAAGAACTCTGCAAGGGAAGGCGCTCCACAGAAAAGAGAGGAAGCAGCAGGGTACTCCTTAGCGGTGAGAGATGCCACCTGAAATGCACCTCAACCTGGCTGCACTCAGGCAGCACGGGGGGAAACAAATCTCTGCCTTGGAGCACAAGAGCTGCTGAAGACATAGCACATATCCAGGAAAACAAGTGTCCAACAGAAAGAATGCAAGGAGAAATTCTTACAAGTTTCTAGATAGAATGAAGCTGAAATCTCCTACCAAGCTCATTACTTCACTCTAATGAGGTGTGCTCCCTTCCCCACATAAAGCTGAGTAACTTACTAGAGGCTGGTAATAAGACTGTACGTCTACCCTTACAGAAGGGACAAGATGACAGCAAAAATGCAACCGGACAGCGGTATTTCAAACTTTATTAAACCACCCCGTGCCAGCACTCCCAAGGAAAGCAGCTGTGTCACAGGGTGGCAACTCACCGCTGTAAGTACTTGCAGAAACACTGGAGCTCCTGAAGGGTTTCCTTAGCAATCTGGAAAATCTCATCCTCCAGAAAGAGGTCCATGACATGACCGCAGACTTCTTCTGAACAGCGGGCAATGCGGGCTTGCCGGTCTCTTTCTAAGGCACATCTAGTTCAAAAAAAAACAAACCAAAAGCTCTAGCGAGGTGGAGGCTACAGCAAACACCAATACCTTTAGCTGAGGTGCAAACAGGGAAGACCATCACATTTAGCAAAGGGGAGAGGTGTTTCACTCTTCTGCTCTACGGCCCTTCTAATTATGACTTGTAATCAATCAGAAGTCGTTCAAGTTTTACACTGATCATGGGCTTCCAAAGAAGGGTCTGCAAGAGAGCCCACAGTTGAGCGTAAGGGAGATAGACAAGGCCAAGCAAGAAGCCCACCACTCCCTGACAAATTCCTACCCTTAGGAAAGCATCCTACAGCAAAGCATAGCATACAATATCTTGTACGTACTTTAACTCATTGGCTGAAGATTCTTGAACGCTCTCCTTTATTACTTCTTCCATTAACTCCATACCCACCAACTGGCTCAACTGCTTTATTAACTGTTCTCTTTCCTGCTTTTGCCTGGAAGGACAAAGAAAAGATTTACACAAGTGGCAAGACAAGAGCAGCAAAATTTACACAAGTGAAAAGACTTACATTGGCGAACCTGCGTTAGTTACGCAAGCACTACACGCAGTGTCAGACAGCTAATTCGCCTAAAATTGAGTTCCCACTAGCTGGTTTCTCTCTCTCTAAACAGCTTTGCATGGAGCCAGGTTTCCCTCAAAAATACAGGTAACAGTGGGGTTATTTTATTCTTACCCCAGTAAGCTACAGACAACTAGCTCACTTGGAAGGAAAAGTTCCTGTGCAGAGGAGGGACAGGATGCATCTTCCTCTCTGGAAGCTCTGGGTGAACTCAAGTTCCCAAAATCCCCACCCACCATTTTCAGTGGCTCTGTCAGGTTCCCGAAATACTGACTAGCAGATCACCTCGGGGACAGTCTGTCTGCATGATCCCTGGGCAATTCAAGGCGAGACAAACTGAGTGCTGTCAGCGCAACAGAAAGACAGAGGGCCTGAGCACACGTGCAAGGACTCAGGTTGGCACCAGCTGCCATTATGTTGCCAAGGGGTGTATACAGCCCGCCCTGCCCCACAGCAAAAGCAGGGACTCACCTCTCTTCCTCCACTCTGCGCTTTTCCTCTTTGACACGCTCCTGTTCTGCACTAAGCATGCTTCCAGCCACTTGTCTGAGGATCTCCCCCATCACTTCAGTCACGAGGTCCTCCACGGTGGCCTCCGAGGTGCTGTGCAGAAACAGCGATTCTCTTTTCAAAGTCAGGAAGTTTTCATTCCAAGCCCTACGTCTGTGCTTTTCTCAAGCACACCCTTGCTCCGTTGTGGTGGGCTGACTCCTGCCACCAGTCAAGCACCTGAACTGCTACCAGGTCGCTCCCTTCCCCATATCGGGACACGGGAGAAAACAGGAAGAACAAAAGCAAAAACACCTCATGGATGGAGATAAAGACACTGTAATAGACAAAGAGAAAAAAGCCACACTCACAGCCCCACCGAGCAAAGGCAGTCAGCCACCAGCTCCCACAGACAGACCAATGCCCAGCCAGTCTCCAATCAGTGGCCGCTCTGGAAGCCAGAAAACCCCATTTTCTTCTCCCTCTAACCCGGTTTTATAGCTGACTATGACATCACATGGTATGGACTATCCCTTTGGTCGGTTTGGGTCATCTGTCCCAGCTGTGTTCCCTCCCAGCCTCTGGCACAGCCCCAGCTCACTCACCAGGGTGCAGTGGCAAACAAGGAAGGCCCTGACACCATGCCGTTCAGCAATAACCAAACACTAGTGCTTTAACAACACCGGTTTGGTCAAACCCATGTCTACGACTACAAACTGCCTTGGAGATGAAGCATTATTTGAAGCAGAGCGGCAGCCAGATCTGGACATACTTCTTTTGTCCCCCTTTGGGGGCCTTCCCTTCCACAACATGTTTCTTGTGGCAGCGGTGCGAGTGTCACGCAAGGCAAGGTTTACAGACGTTTGCAGTTCGCAAAGAGGTGGCAGATGTGTGAAGAAGGGTCTGCTTTCCCCCCCAGCTGTATCAATAAGACAATCTCCACTGTAGACCTCGCCTTGCTTAGTTTTATCACCCTCAGACACAGTGCTGCTATGGCAAATGGCAGCTTTGATGACAGACTCCAGGAGCGCCAGCAATAAATGCTCTTTACCAGATGGCGGAAGTCACGTAAGCCGCTCCTGCTCTGCCGACTTCTCTGCACTCTCCTTTGAGGACGTCCTGCACGAGCCCGTCCACCACTTCGGCGAGGTCCTACAGCAGAGGAAGCAGCTGAAGCAAGATGCAGTCCTGCTCAGGATGGCCTGCGTGCACACGTGAACTGGGAGCAAGGCCTTTCAGCCTGGTTTAACTGACTGTACTTCTACTTACAAACTAAGCTAGCTGGAAATTCTAGACTGTCTAAAAGGTTCATGGCAGCCCAAAAAGCAAAAGCAGCTTTCTGCATTAAAGATGGAAATAATAGCTAAGAAAAGTGAATTTTGAGAGGGATTCCTATTTTTGTACTCGAAGGTTTCTCCTAGAATTGCCACTGCTCTACTCGTACTAGCCAATTTAATTCCAAACGAGGAGGTCTAACCTTCACTGAAATGTAGCCACGTTTAGGTAGAACATGACAACTGTACTTCAGAGAGCAATGAGACACTCCTGAGGTTGGTTCAGCATTAGTACATATCTAAACTTGTGTGGGAGGGAGAGAAAAGGGAACAGCACAGATACATGGGGTGCACATTCAAGACCCAAGCAAAGTTTACCTCCTAAGTCAAGATAATGACTTTCTGCTCTCACTTTCTGACTCTCTCCTTAGAGGTTTCTCCAATAAATGCTAAACAGGCAAGACTATTTATCCCATGAAGGAAGCAGAGCAAGCACTGGCATTTCAGGCTTGCATCTGAAATCACTCAAGACTTTTTCTCTTCAGAACAGTTCAAGGAAACAACTTCCCAAAATATCCACAGCACTGACACAGGCAGTGCCTCCCTTTGACTCTACCCAACACATGCAGATTCTGGAAAACTAAAACAACCCAAGAACTTAGTTACCTTTTATTATATCTCACAGATCTTTCCCAAATACTTCATGATGATTTTAAATTTCCTTACTGTGTCTGTGTAGACAGGCTGAGGCTTTGAAGGGAGAGGCTCGTGTTGTCCGGCAGGTTGGGAGATTCCCTGCGCAGGAGGCAACATTGGCACAAGCTGACGAGGTAACAGCGAGGGCAGAAGATGAGCTGCAGGCTGCACTCTTACTGCTGCGGCATCTAAATCCACCGCTTTGCTTTCCACTCGTCCTTCTTGGGAGCAGAGGGAAGAGAAAAATTTAAGGAAACCAGGTTAGTCACAAATAGAAGCAAAACTATTCTTATCTTCAAAAGTTGGCTTGTCTGATAAATCTCGTCAGGTCATAAAACAAGTCCATAACAAAAGCTTGCTGCCTTCAAATATCATAGAAATTAATTTGTATTTTACACAAAACATTCAAAAATTTCATTGCACATTACCTCAAGTACCAAGTACGTACGTTTCAAATAAAACAACTGTTTTAAGTCAAGTACCCGTAGCACCTACACTCACCTCTTCAATAAACACAAATATTTGTACTTTCAACAAGGACAACAAAAGTCCACATTCAGCCAACTGGAAAAACAACATCATTATACACATGGTAGGAACAAACAGTTGCAATACAAAATCTGCAAACTGAAGAGGGAAGTTGGCAGTCTGGAGTAGCCAAATACCTAGTTATTTCACCTATGGTGGCAAAATTGTGCTCATCCCCATTAGTACATTTCCTGTATTGGGAAATGTATTAATCACAAAATCACTTAGCTTTTACAGATACACAAGTACATTTAAATCAAATCATGCTTTCAGTACACCCAAATTCCCGCACAATTTCAACCCATATGAGCCAAGAACAGTTTCTGCTCCGTAAAATAAAACTGCTCACAGAGCTGAGCCAGCAGTATGTCCCTGAGCTGTTATCTAAAACGCGCGTTTGCTCTTACCTGTTGCTTCCACGCTGGATTTTTGGCTACTACTAGCCTGATCCACAGAGGTGCTTCCACCAGTATACTTGTTCTGACCGTTGAAGCTGGACACAGGCACGTGGTGAGGCACTGAGGGCAACGGCCCACCATTTACAACTTCCCCAACTGAGACAGACAGCTTCTGGCTGACAAACATCGATTTACGCGGTTTGGGTAACCCATCTGGCTCCAGGAAAGCCGAGCGATTCAGCTCCACGTAAGCACTGGGGAAAAATAAAAGCCAGGAGTACGTACTCAAAGCTGTGGTAACATACAGGTTTCCAGGTGGACAGCTCAGCGGGGCAAAGCGAGGCACTGGGCACTCAGGATTGCTCCCTGTAGCATGGATCTTTGCCTGGAACCAGAGCAGGGAAAGCAAAGAGCACTGTCCTCACAGCTGTCCTCCCAGGACAGAGTACAAACTGCACTAACATTTCTGGACACTCTTGTGAACTATTCTGGCTCTTTCTCCTTTTAACCTTTATCCACCGTGTTTATTAACCATGCACATTTTACCCAGACTACATCCCACGCGACAGATGCCAGGGCTATCTACAGAAGTCACTGGGCCACGAAGATGCTCAGAGGGCTGGAAACAGGCTGAGTTGGGATTGTTCAGCCTGGAGAAGAGAAGGCTGCGGGGAGACCTTAGAGCACCTAAAGGGGCTCCAGGAAAGCTGGCGAGGGGCTGGTGACAAGGGCAGGGAGAGACAGGCCAAGGGGAATGGCCTGAAGCTGCAGGAGGGGAGATGGAGATGGGCTGTGAGGCAGCAATCCTTCCCTGTGAGGGTGCTGAGGCCCTGGCCCAGGGTGCCCAGAGAAGCTGTGGCTGCCCCTGGCTCCCTGGCAGTGTTGAAGGCCAGGTTGGATGGGGCTTTGGGCAACCTGGGCTAGTGGAGGGTGTCCCTGCCCATGGCAGGGGTGGGACTGGGTGGGCTGGGAGGTCCCTTCCCACCCAAACCAGGCTGGGATTCTGTGATCTTAAAAGCTGTAATCTTCTTCCAATCTTGGCACCTGTAGTCTGGCCAATTCACTATCTCAAAACAGAACATTAACAGGAAATAGAGCACTAACTGGCACGCTCAAGTTTTTTGCCTTCTCCAGTCTCTTGAGATTTTAAGTCTGTACGAACGCACCTTACAATGTATGTATTTCTATAGTAGACGCTTTTAGCTGCTGTTGGCCTCCAACATCCTCTAAAAACTGGTCTGCACTGTTCATCTTCATCCTGCCCTACATGCGTCATCATAATGCCAGTTTCCTGAGAAGCAGAACTCTATCCTCATTTCCTATAGTGCTGCAATTTACTATAATTAAATTGTAAGATAAGAACCTAAAACTACTTATTTTTTTTCTACTAGGCTATCCACAACGCCTCTTTCTAGGGAGAAAATCCATGGTGTCCAACAGAGACTGAGCTCAATATACAGTGTCTCCTTTGGGGGAAAGGTTTCTCTTATGTTTCCAACACTTTCCAGAAAGGGTTTTGTATCCTTGAAATCCCTTGTCGCCTTATCAAGCCAAGTAAAAAAGCTATTGTGAGAAGTCACAGTAGTTCCAAGGATACAAACCCCATTTCTTGAGGGAAAGATGAAAATTAAAAAAAAACTTTTCATCATTACAGCAATAAAAATGGAGCAGATTATTAAAATTTGCTCCCATCGCTATGCTAGTGCTTTATTCACAGAACCTACCCTTTGCCTGTTCTGTTCTTCTGGTTGCAAACTGCAGGAAGAGCCCATCCACATTAATGCTTCGCCTAACGCTGGGCTAACCCTGCCAGGCATCCTAAGGCACGGACACCCTTTTCCTCACACTTACCCGTCAGATACACTCAGGCCGTAATAACTTATAAAATCAGTCGCTTCCTCGCAATCTTTGAACAGTAGCATGCGGACCAGGTGATCCAAGGGAAACGCTGTACATCTTTGGGTGCTCACAGTGTAGGCAATATTGAGGGATTTGAGAGCATCTTTACGAATCTAGGGGAAGAAAAAATAAAAAGCTACGTAACTACCAAGTTAAAACTCCCAAAATGTACTATAAAGTGTACTGTGAACACAAAAATCAGTACTTCATCAGCTATCTACAGAAACAACTATTCAGATTTAACTTTATTTTTAAATTCTATGCACTTGCTAGACTTCCTCTGCTTCTCCTCAATGCTGCTCATTTTGAGCATATCCCCTTGGGATTCTTGTGCAGAAGAAAAAACTTGCAAGGGCTTCTGAAAGTGCAGGTTGGTATTTCCTTTGCAGAAGTCTCAGGCCTCCCAGTTATTTTCAGGGGCAACAATATGCATTTGTACACAGTTACAGGGAAAAAAAATGCTGAGAAGAGCATTTTAGTATTTGCCTTTTATATCACAGCAGAAAACTCTTGATAAATTTTAAATGCTTCTGAAGAAGCAAGAGTAAGATTATTTTTAAGGCTAAACATGTACCAAGTTTTCTGCTAAGAAGACTTCCTCTCAAAAGTCCTAGATTGTTTTACTGATTAACACTTAAAAAAAAAAAATCTGTCTTTTTATCACCTGGTTGAAATAACCATGTAAGAGACAAGCATTCAGATAGGAAGCTGCTTGCACTAACTTGAAAAACCTCACAAAGTTGTTGCTGTTTAATGCAGCAAAAGCTTGAACTGCAAATCTAACTTCAGGAGAATTTCTAACCTCTGGATGAAACTGCTGTACTTCTCTGTGGAGATAAGAGAGAGACACACAAACCTTTTACTTTGATATTAACAGTCACAACCTGTAACAAAACAGAATTAAAATTTAAACAAGACATGCAATTCTTGTCCAAAAACCAATGGCTGTGAATTCAACTCACAGCATTATTTACTGATCATTGATTTTCTAATGATGCTTGCATAATCAGCATGCATATATTTAGGTACATCACTCCATCTAGAGAGGAAGGCAGTTAGGAGATTGACCAGAAAAGCAAAGTATGACTCTGCCCACAAAATATTTTTTGCTTGGTCCTACTGCAGATAAAGCAGTGAAGCTTGGACACCACTCTGGAGAAAAGAAAAAAAGAAAAAAAAAGAAAATATTCCTTGATTAAGAATAGTGAAGATCTAACTTCTTTTTTGTTTGGTTGGTTAGTTTTTCTACTACCTGCAGAAGCTCTAGTGAGTTATTCCAGGAGCTAATCTAAAAAAAAAAAGCTTTGTTTTAAGAGAGACACTTCAAGTGATCTATTGAAAAAATTAACTAAAACATTACTATAGTACACTTTCCCTGACACAAAAAAAAAAAAAAAAAAAAAAATTTGCAACTGAGCTTTGACTTAATCCTAATCTCGATTCTTCCCAGAGGCAAAGAGAGAAAACAAGCGATATCCATTACTCCCACCTGAGAATATCGCCCTTGTTGAGATTCAGCAAGACATTATAACCTCGGAATTCTGCTTCACTCTTGCAGTAAATCCCCTTGTTAGCCAGGTCCTGATACATCTCCTTCAAGCTCTGCAGGCATTTAGTCATGTTCTCATTGTTGATTTTGGCATCAAAGGAGGACATGGGCTCTTCACACAAGTGATGAGCACAATGGATATGAAAGCGAGTGCATTTCTCAATCAGAGACACCATCAGTGGGTTGCAGAGATGTTGTTGGGTTATATCCTAATCAGAACGATAAAGAAAGCATTACGTGTATTTTTAAACCACACTTGAAGAGCACAGTCATCTGGCACTACCTTGGAAAAACTCATTTCACCAGTGCTTCCAGTCACTTTGCAATTTAAAATGTTTGAATTACTGTTGGTTTTTGCTTCACTTTTTACAGCATTATGTGATCTTTTGCTTTCTATCATCAAGCAACTCCATCCGCCAGCGCTCACCTTTCTTATTCCACGAGTTCTGTTCCAGACAAAGTCATACCATTCTCGGTAGTTTCCTTCTCCTTGATCCATAATGTTTGTCACCAAATAGTCCATGGTCATGCTCAACACCTCAGAGGGTCTCAATTCATGAGGCAAAGGTTCCTCCTGATCTGCTGAAGACCTGCTATATTCCTTGATTGCTGCCGCATGATCTACCTGCAAGATGTGGAGAAAAGAATCAAAGTTCAGGGAGTATGTTCAGCTTTTCAGGGGAGGATTTCATCCCATCCATGCCTTTACTAAGGAGCAGACTATTAAAAGAGTGTGAACAGTGGAGAAACTAACAGCCCACGTCCATTCTGCTACCATACCAAATATATTTTATTTTCTTTTATGATAGGATCCTAAGTCTTGACTTAGTGTCATACTCATAACCTTCAAGACAATGTATACTAGTGCCCTATAGTGTGAGAACTACAGTTCTAAAAGCCTGTCTGTAGCAAAAGACGACATGAGAGAGTGTAACACAATAAGGCTAGAGAATTGCTTTTTCAATGGGGAATTGAAAGACATTAATGAAACGGCCTCCAGAATTTTTCCACCAGAATTAACCCTGTAATCAACTAAACAACACCAGTAGCTTTATGTAAGCAGCAAGCAAACAGATGTCCTGGGAACAACAAACCCCTGCATACAGAGGGCCCATACCTTGTCAGATCCTAGAAGCAATTCAAAGATACTGAGCTGGTTTCTCGTCTCCCTCATGTAGCGCTCCTTTTCAGGACACATGTCTGGGCAAGTGCCAACAACAGTTTTTGCTTTGCCAAGATCGGTCCTTTTTATTCGAGCTAAAAGAGAGAAATAAAATTGAAGGAGCACTAAGCATCTTTCAGTTTTGTTTTCATGACAAGTTATTATGCTGACGTGCCAACACAGCCTTAAGCCAGCTGCCTCTGCTGGAGTCTGTGCATTGGTTGATGGATGGATGTCAAGAGGTACATTGCTAGGGCAAAAGTTCACCAAAAAAAAATGGTGGGAAAAGGTCGCTAGAGATTCCCGTCCTACCTCTACTCAGAGCAAGGCTGTACCCACGCCTTGGCGTGGTCAGAAATGCACAGGGATGGGCTCCCCCACTCTGGGGACTGTTCCAGGATTGCACCGCTCCTTTGGGGAAGTTTCTCCTACCATCCACCCCCCCAGAGATCCAGAGTTTTGCAGAAATGATTGAAACATCTAAAAGATACCCAATGTTTTGTGTCCTAACTAAGCGCTAGCGATTTCACAATTCCACATCAAGTGGACAACAAATCTGTTTGTCAATAATAAAAATAAGATCTTTAATTAAAAGTATGGTGACCTTTGAAATGACAAGAACAGGGTGGAAGAGCTTACAACCCAGCACTGTAAAATGAAGGGCCATTTCTTGAAATAATTACCAGCTGTGTGGTAGTTTGAATTTAAAGAAACATGGTTAGGCTGTGGGTAACTTTCTTAAAAGAGCCTGCAGGGATGCAAATCTCCCTACACGACCTCCTTCACCGAAGACAAACAGTCTGCTATTCGCTTTCCACAAGTAAAGCAGATTTTTGCATGTTCTACGAGAAATTAACGTATATACGTACAATGGAAGAGTATTTTACAGACTGCTCCATGTTAAACTGTCTCTTTAAAGCCATTTCCATATCATCACCACAGCTTCGCAACAGACGCTAAACACTTATTTCTTTCCAGCAGAGAAGCAGATGTCACACTCATTAACTTGTGTAATTACCTTGTCGCATGATTTTGTCCCTTTGGTCCAAAAGACGGTATCTTTCTTCAGATGTCTCAGCCACTAATCCTACCAGGTTGCCAAGAGATGACAACGAAGCTCCCAAGGCCTCTGAGCTCTGCCCTTCAGAACTAGAATCAAACAGATCCGCTTCAAACTGCAGCGCCTTTCGAAGACCAGGCTTCTTTGCTGGAGAACTAAAAAGAGAGGATTTTTTTAATCAACAATACAGTAATGCATGCCCTGGCCTTAATCAGTTTGCTGTTCTTTAGGACATTGATCTCTGTTTAGAGGAATATTTTGTTCACAAGGCAGCGTATCGAATAAACAAAGTATGTATCGACACACTAAGGTTGTTACCAGCTAACACTAGCACTGGGAGTTAATCTGTTAAGTCCTCAGCACTGCCTTGACAACGCCACCAAGGATTCTTGACTGTGGTGAAAGCGCCACAACAGAAATGCTATTACCGAATCTGTCTTAGAGTGGACAGAAACAGGTGGTTTTTGCAGCACTGTGCATCACTAAGGCACAGCAGTTTGCATTTTAAGCCAGGAATTAGACTGCTGTTTGGTGTGAAAAAACCCCAAATGCTTTCTATAGCAAGAGATTATTAAAAGATTTTACAGGGCCCAGATACAAACGTACTTTTTTAAAATCAAGCAACATTCATACCTTCACAACATATTACTGATTTTATAATTATATGACTACGCACGCCAAATGACTTTTGTCAAACTAGACGCACCATTAAGGTATGACAGAAAGATGACCACCTTGCCACTTCAGTGACTGACGTGAAACAGGAGGATTCCTGTACAAAGACCATTCATTCGCAGTGAGGCAAGACGACGATCCAAATTCATCAGCTACTCTGAAAGGGGGATTCTCATTCCAGACTGTAATTGCCTACAAACAGAACTACTCGCTCCAGAAGCTCGTTTGAGCATGACCACAGAACAGTGTCTTACTGCTCAGTCTTAGACTGGCTCCACACTGTTTCATGCAATTCCCTTACGCCTCGCTACTGCGGGCATTGTTACTCATGTTGTTATGAACAAAACATTCAAAAGAAATATGCAGAACAAAGTAAAAACCTTCATAAGCAGTTAGAAGTGTCTTTCTGACAAAGTGAGAGACGCACGAGCTTGTAATTCAGACAAACTGGAAGAGACGAGGGAAGCACACTCCCTGATAAGAACGCGACTATTTGGCACACACTGATCATCGTTTTTCCCCACGCACCCCCTTTCCTGACAAACGGATTCCCAGAGGAGCAGACGTACCTTTTACCTGGCAGGACACTACTGGCAGAGGATCTTATTAAGGGTTTTCGAAGAGGGGAATGCTGATAGTTTTGCTCTTCGCTGCTTTGCCTTCCTTCATCTTCACCTGCTTTCTTCTCCTTGGATGAAAATTCCCTTTTTGCTGGACCTGAAGTGATACATAAACACGCAGCCAGGTAATTACCAAATAGTTTAAGCAACAACTCTTTTTTCCCCACAGGGGTGGTGGTGAGCAGTTTGTTTAAAAAAAACCATACTACTAGAAAATAAAACTAAGAGTCACAGTTTTTTACATGCGTGTAAAACTTCCAGGACAATTTGCCCTAGAAGCCATACCGAGTAAGTCTACCAATTGCTGGTCAGCTTCACTGTTCTACAAAGAATAAGCGTTTTTCAACAAAATATCACTTAACAGTAACTACAAATGGTCACCAGATCATCAGTAAATGAAGTCTGATCATCATCTGAATCTAAGTTCTCTCACATTTGGGATCTAATCCACAAGTCATAACTCTCTATGGCAGAAGAAATCCATTTCACCTATGTAAACCACAATTCCCAGTGCTCCTGCTGAAGCATTTTAGTTATTAATTTCACACACCCAAGCTTAGACTGAGGTTGGCATGCCTTCTCAAGAGGTACATCCACACCTTGCAGGGAGGGAGAATTTCTTCTTCCAGGACTAAATTTTCAACCAGTTGGAGTTCTTAAATTCTGTCAGGTTAGTTATTTTAGAATACTGCCATCCACGTTTCCATAGACTTAACACCACAATAAAATGACAAACAGGCACCCCCTACAGCTGCTGCTTCAAGATGTTAATCCTCAGGAAGACAGCTCTGCAGCTGTTCATTTTCTACAAAGGCAAGTTTGCGGCTGGTCAAAGCTGCGGCGAACCACTCATTTGCCAACAGCCGAAGTGCATCCCCAGGCTAGGATCTCAGAGGCATGCACGCAGCGTTCATAAAGCTAAGGAAAGGGAAGCACTGGACAGTTCAAGTATTCGCCTAGGGGGTGAACAGCCAACCTCCACATCTCTTGCCCTAATCCCAAGCAGGGTCTGCAATCCAGGTTTCCCATTTCTAAGCTCAGTTCTCTGGAGGCCAAACACACACGCTGTTCTCTCTTTCTGGTTCAAGCAGTACATAAATTGTCGATACGCAGAACTGCAACCTCCGCAACGCAGACACTCACTTCAGAGTACTCCTAAACTCAGCGGTCGGGACACTTTCCTGAGAGCTGGAAGCCCACATCCCAGTCCATGCTCTGAAGCAGGCAGCAAGGCACTTGAAACTGGGTTTTCTTACATCCTCAGAGGACATCCTACTTCCAGATAGGTGCACAAAGTTAACACATTGCTCTCATGTGACTGCATGAAAGGTTTCTAAATTCTCTTGTAAAACTACACTGTCATTTAAAGTATCTCCAGCTCTTTCGTATGGCTGAAACAGCATTTTGGCTCACATCAAGCAAAATATTTTAGACAACAGGTATTGAAGAACGAAACAGTGCAACTTCCAACTGTGATTTGCCATCACTCACTTAAAACTCTCCTCAATACCAGAGGACAGTACTGCGGATGCTGGAAGTTCACACAGCTTACAAAAGCAACTGCATAACTTCACAAGAGAAAAACTCTCCAAGAGCTAAGACATCCCTTCTGGCTCCCAGGGTTCCTGAGCCACTGGCTGTTACAGGCTGAGAAATTATTCTGCTTTTACTAAAGCTTTACCCTGTTCTTTTTCCCCTCCCCTGCATATTCACTATTAGCCTTTGCCGCAGACAGAGCTAGCTGGGATATCACATAAAACGCAGAACTGTTTTTATACTTCTGTAAAGAATAACTTTCAGGGCTCCCAGAAGCTCTGCACACCTAACAGTCTAACTAGCAAAAGTCAGAGAACCGTCATACTTCTGGAATTGTAATATTCCCACTGCAGAGATCTCAGCACATTGGTTAATAGGAACAGAGTAGATGCTATGCCATTTATCTATCACCCAGTAATCATGGCTGGAAACACAGACTTACTTGTTTTCTTCTTTTGCCAAAATGTTACTATGTCTTTGTGCAACTCTTTCGCTTTTTTTCTGGCAAGAGCTGCAGAGGCCTGAAAGAAAACAAAAGCAGAGTATGAAAACCTACACTGAAACGTGCAGCACAGTTTTTTTTGCCAGAGAAACATTTACCAATTTCCATAAAATTCTCGTTATTGCATTTTAACCTCTCGCTCAAGACATACATGCAACCAGTAGGACTGGTTTCCACAAAAATTACTGCTTTCCTAAGAGCTACAGTAAGGTCTGAGCACTTGAGACCAAAGGTGTGTTTTTAAGCACAAAACCGGAACAGGCCATACAGTCTCTGAACTGGCTCCTCAAGGCACCTCAGTGCTGACATAACGGGTCACTCTGCAGAGCTCACACGAACTCACCTCGTCCCCAGCGCTGCCAAGCCTGAGCAAGAACACAGCGGCAGATGTCATTCAGGTTTGGGCAACATGACATAACAAACGGGAAAGATCCGTCTGGCGTTTGAGCTAGATGCTAACAGGACAGCTAAAGCCAGGCAGAGCTCTGGCAGCTACCACATTTTAGGTGCAACTCAGTACGCTTCCATCCCTATCTGTAATACCTGGTACATAACACGATAGCTTCCACCCAGGTGGAAAACACACCGTGTTACCAAACGGGTGCAGTTCTCACTGGACCCGGACCCATCCCAAGCCCTCAGCTTTACGCCTGCTCTCCTATCGATCGCTTCCGATACTCACGTGATCAAAAAAGTGGAGAATGGCCATTTTTTTACTGCGCCTGGTCATGATCCGTCGGACTTTTACAAACTGGCTGAAGTGCTTCTCCAGCACCGTCCTGTCGTTGAGGTAATCGGGGATGTTCTTGCACTGGATGGCGGTCAGCTCGCCGGGTGACAGCCCCTCCGTGCTGTCGCTGCCCCGAGCCCGGTGCGCAGGGGTCGCGGGGGCGGCGTCTGTGAAGGGAGAGAAGCGGCCGCCTCAGACACCGGGGGTGACCCCCGGCCGACGGGGGTGTCCCGGGGCTCCCCCGCCCCACCTTACCTTCCCGGGGGGGCTCCCGGGCCTCGGCCGGCGGCGGCGACGGCTCCTCGGCGGCTCCTCGCTCGGTGTCGGCGGCATCCCCGCGGTCGCGGTGCCCGCGGCCCTGGCTGCGCAGCACCTCCTGCAGCATGCGGCCGAAGAGCGCACCGCCGCGGGGCCGGCTCAGCAGCACCGCCCGCTTCTCCGGAGGGGCCACGGCCGCCCGCCCGCCCGCCGCCGCCCGCCGCGGAGAGCGCTCCCGCTCTTCCTTCCGCTTCAGGCCCTTCGGCGCCGGCTCCCCCGCCTCCTCGAAGAGCGGCCGCGGGCCCTTCTCCTCCGGACGGCCCAGGGCGGCGGCGGGGCGCGAGAAGGAGAAGGGNGGGAGGCCGGCGGCGCCACCGCCCTGCCCGAAGACGGCGGCCTGCCCGAAGCGCAAGGGCGGCGGGAAGGCGGGCGGCCCGCGGAACGGACCCCCGGCGTTCATGGCGGCTGCCGCCACCTTTCCTCAACGGGCGGGGCGGGGTCCCGCCGGCGGGGCTGGGCGGACCGGGAGTGTCGGCGGA
>VXBL01008815.1:218659-235825 GCA_013400195.1 Aramus guarauna
GGGGTGCCGGGTCCCGTCGCCGCCGCCGCCATGAGCGTGGCGCTGCGGAACGCCCAGCGCGTCGTGCCGGTCCGTCGGGCCCCGCTGCGCCGCGCCGTGTGCGTCCTGCGGGCAGCCCTGGGCGCCTCTCGCTTCGACGTGGGGCTAGTGTGCGCCGGCAACGGGCTGATGCGGCGTCTCAATGGTGCGTACCGGCAGCGCCCGGAGCCCACCGACGTCCTCTCCTTCCCCTTCCACCGGGTCGCGGCGGGGGAGCTGCCGCGGCCGAGCTGCCGGGACGAGTACAACCTGGGTGACATCTTCCTGGGGGTGGAGTACATCCACCAGCAGTGCCGCGCCACCGGGGAGGACTTCGACAGCGTGCTGGCGGTGAGCTCGGCGGGCAGCGGGCAGCCGTGCCCCTGGCCCCGCGCCGCAGGGAAGGACAGCCGCGGGGCGGCCCCGGGGGCAGAGGAGCGGCTGCCGCTTTCCTCACCCGGCCGGGCAAAACGAGGAGGCGATGATCTTACCGCTTACCCTGAAAGATTCGCTCTGGGTTTTAAAACTTGTTTATTGTACTTGGTGAGTTTGGACGCTGCCCGATCCTCGTTGTTCGGCAGAGTACCGGCTTTTCCCGGCAAGGTCTGGCAGAACGGGAAATGGCCGGTACGGGGTTAGCTCCGGTACCCCCGGTCGTTCGCTGGTGCCCGGGCTGCCCGCGCAGGCGAGCTGCTGGCGTGGGGCTGCGTCCGTAATACGTGTCCTGTGTTCTCGCCTCCTCGCGCAGGTGACGGCGGCCCACGGGCTGTGCCATTTGCTTGGCTACCGGCACAACACAAAACCCGAGTGGCAACAGGTACGGCGCTGCCCTGGGGCCGGGTGGGTGCGCGGTGCCCGGCTGTTCCCGGGTGGGAAGCGTCCCCGTGTCTCGCACTGCTCCCCCCCCCGCCCTCCGCGGGTGACGGGTACCCGCGGGTCCGGCTGTGCAGAGCTGTGGCGGCGTTGATGCCGGCCCCGGTAGGCGCCGAGCCGGAGCCGCTGACTCTGGCTTCTCTCCTGCGTCCTCCTCCCGCAGATGTACCAGAAGGAGCTGGAGATCCTGGAGGAGCTGAACCGGCTCACCGGCGCCAGCCTCCGGCCCCTGACCGCGACCCTCTTCTGAGGGAGCGGCTCCGCGGACCCTGCGGCTGCCGCTTCCCGCCCGCTCACCGAGGGCCCCGGCAGCGCCGAGCCCGGGCAGCAACACCCCCGGCCGCTCCTGCCCGCCGGGGTCAGCCCCTGCCGCCCCCGGGACACTCCTCTTGGGTGTCCCCCCGGCCTGAGGACCCCTGCCTGCCCTGGTGGGTGATGAGCGCCCTTGTTGCCCGTCCCTCCTGGACGTGTCCTCCCTCATGTTCTGCTCACAGGAATTAGCCCGAGGAACGTGCCAGTTACCACGTTACCCTTGGGACATACGAGACATCCCAGGGGTTCACTCCTTGCCCCCCTGCATCCTGCCTCACCGCAGGAAAGGTTCGTGGCACGTGCCACCTTGGCAATGTCCCGCAACGAGACCCCTGTGACCCCCCCAGCCCCTGCAGCACACACTTGACTTTCCTCTGCTGCACCCCTTCCATCTTCTGAGTGCCACAAACTCATGGAAGAGGAACAGTTTCCGTCCCACTAAAACTGTGCCACCTGGGGGGTTTGTAAGCACACCTCCCCCCACCATGTACAAGTTTTTAAACTCCCCACAGTAATTATATTGCTTTGTTCTCCCCAGGTACCTTTTGTATGATGTAAATCCTCCTGAAGGGTTCAACCTTCGCAGAGATGTCTACATTCGCATTGCTTCCCTTCTAAAGACCTTGCTGAAAAGTGAAAAGTGGGTGTTGGTTCTGCCTCCCTGGGGACGTCTCTATCACTGGCAGAGCCCCGACATCCTTCAGGTCCGGATCCCTTGGTCTGAGTTCTTTGATCTCCCAAGCCTCAACAGGAACATCCCCGTCATTGAATACGAGCAGTTTCTCGCAGGTAAGAGTATAGAATCGTACAATCTACAATTGACTAAATATTTGAGGTGGTTTCATTGTAGGTGTATCCCTATATGTGCTTTTATCCTCACATGTGAAATAAAAAAAGTTAAAGGTGGCGAGAGGAGGGATGGGAAAGAATTGTGCTGAGTAACAAACCACTGGGATGAAATAACCCAATCATTTGGCAGCTCATTTGATGTAGTGCTGTCAACCCCTCGACTTCCTAGGGACCCCAGAGAATGACAGGTAATGCCTCTGGTTAAAGTCAAAGATACTTCTGCATAATTTTGGCTGTAGTAACAACCCTGTAAGGAGAGAGAGGCAGCCTGCAGCTCCCTGAAATACAGACAAGCCACCTTTTTCTGGAGGCCATTGGACAGTAAAAGCTGTACAGCGGGTTCTTCGGTGAAACTTACTTTTTCATCGTCGCCGCTGCACATACTCAAAATACTTATCCCCTGTTTTCTCACATACCGTTTTGTACACAAAAAAGCTTTCGCTAAGAATCTGGAAACCATGAGGTTGGTTCCTTTAGGATTTCATGCCATGTTGAGCTCATCACCAAATGCCAAAATCTGCAGCAGTGTCACAGACTTTTTCAGCAAAGGCCACCAAATGTCACAGTCTGCAAAGAGCCCTGAAGGGTTCGTTGTCCCCTACCTTTCAGGTAAAACCATTTAGAAACCCTGGAATTTAGGGGAAGAAGGGCTTATACTTGTCATTTTCTTGGATGCGCTCTTCCCATAGCAGCTATCTACAGCATTGGAAACCTCTGTGCTTCATGGTGTGTTTTACCAGCTTCTAAATTTACATTTCCATGGCAATTCCATTCTGTTTCACACATGAAGTCACACATAGCTGGGTGGGAGTAGCAGGTTGTCACAGCCCTGACCCTTCAAGCTTTTCCAGCTCTCACAGAGCTTCCTTTTCTTTTTTATAGGGAAAACAGGGAAGGGAGAGAGTAGTGTAACATTAGCATTTCTAGCAGATTTTTAATTGCAAATAATGCTAGTTCATACCTTTATCGTGTGGTTCTTTTCGTACTCACTAATGCTTTGCCTTCTGTTCAGAGTCAGGTGGGCCCTTCATCGAACAGATTTATGTCCTACAAGGCTATGCAGAAGGATGGAAAGAAGGAACATGGGAAGAAAAAATAGATGAAAGGCCATGCATTGATCAGCTTATGTACTCCAAAGACAAACATGCGTACTACAGGTGACTTCTAGCAGTCCTTTCAGCCTTCTTTTTAGTTGCATTCAATGAGACATTTGCCTACTCTAACAGAACAGACTTGTGCAGTTATTGTAGTGTTGTCTGTGAATCTCTGGATGCTTGGGGTTCGCTTTGTTTTTAAAACCCATCGGTAATAAAATGTTATATTGGTATTAGAAGATCTAATTTTAGAAAGTTGTTTCACACAAAAACAGTATAAAGGAGCTGGCTGGTTTATTTACATTATTTTTTTATTTACATCTTGCTAGGGTGTACTGTTTGCTTGTTTTGTTATATACACGGCATTTATTTAAAATACAAGCCTGCAGACCAATACTTTGTGTTCTCTTTCAGGGGATGGTTCTGGGGTTACGAGGAAACACGTGGCCTAAATGTCTCTTGTTTGTCTGTCCAAGGATCTGCCTCTATTGTGGCACCCATCCTTTTGAAGAACACTTCAGCACAGTGAGTTGCCTTGTATTATTATTTATTGTTGCATTGTGTGCCCGCAAACCCATTGCCAGGTGGGAAGAGCAGAGGAAGTGCAGGCTATGTCCCAATGTTGTGGTACTTCATCACTGAGTTATTGTAATCTGTTAAAATCATTACACTAAGAAACACCTAAGTTAGGTTAATGCTGCAGTGCTAAAACCTAAGAGGAAATAGCCTTGAGGTCCTTTGTATTCTCTCTCATGTAGCTAACTGTCCTTGTCACCCTGAATTTACCTTTTCCTTCCTTTACCCTTCAATGCTGGGTCAAGAGGATACAGAGTGGAATCAAGAGTTCCCAAGCCCAAGTCTCAGATGACGAGGTGCAGTGCCTGGTCTTGTCCATCCTCAATAGTGGGAGCCGGGTTTAGAGAAAGCAAGCAGCACGTTCCATCTTTTTGCTCTGAGATGCCACTAAGATGGTCAGAGGAAAGGAAAGCTCTTATATGAGAGACAGAACGTGCTTACGTTATCCCAGTAGCAAAGTATTTCCAGTCAGCTGTGACCCTGTAACAACTGAAGACATCGTAGCAAAGAAAAAAGCTACTGGGATACAGGGGAGAACAGGAAATAATCACACTCTATGAATACTTCTGGGGAGTAAATCTATAGGAGAAACACAAACCGCATAAGCTGAAGTGCAGTTTTGCCATGAGAGCAGAAACATCCAAAAATTTGACATCGAGATGATTTAATTGGAAATGAGATGAAGGTTTCCCTGAGCAGAGCACTGGGGATCTGTAGTACCTCCCACTGGGAGGAGACGGAGCAAAGTCCTGCTTTTTAGCAGGATGTTCTCCTCTTTGTAGGAGTTACACCATAATCTTTGCGAGTGATAGCAGAAAACTGGATTAAATAAGCCATAGAGCTCTCTGTGTTTAGCCCTACAGTTAACTGTTTCATGGCAACTGTCAGAGGTCTGGGGATGAGGAAGGCCAAGAGAAAAATTAGGAGTGGTGCCCAAGTATTCCTGACCCACATACGAGGTGCTTTATCCACAAAGGTCACGTTTCTCAGTCAGCTCAAGTAGGAAGAAGTACCAACATAGCAGCAATGTAAAGGCAGCTACAGTGGTTTGTCTTAAAACTAGTGGCTCATGTTAAAGTCTGTCTAGTTTAGTGTGTGAAATCCAAGAGTGGCTAAAATCAGATGTGTGGGGAAAAGTATACAAACGGGGCAATGTGTATTATCCCTCCCTTGAGTCCTGTCATGCCCATCAGATTTGTGGTTGTAGGGATTTTCTGAGCCAAAAGGGATTTTCCTGTCTTTTATATCCTTCAGTGAGTCCGTGGATCTGTGCAGCTTCCCTTTGAACCCCCACGCACACTGTTAGCATCCATAAAATCTCGGGGCAAGACTTAAAGGTTTTGCACCTTGACTGTGCATCATATGAAAATCCACCTCCTTTTGTAACTCCTACCTGCAAGTTCCATCTGACGTCCCCTAGTTCATATAGTGGAAGAGACAGTGAACAAATAGCTCTTCCATATTCGCCTCCACGCCATGCATGATTCTACATCTCTATCATATTCCCCCTCAGCTGTCCCCTCTGTAGTGGGAAGAGTCGTAGCTTCATGAGTTGTTCTTTGCGTGAAAGCCGTTCTGTGCCTTTGGTCGTCACTGCCATTCTCTGAACCTTTACAGTTCAACTGGATCCCGCACACTGAGTGTGGGTAAACCCATTATGTGTTGGTATAATGACATGTTCTGTTTAGTGCCCTCTTCTTTTTCTGGTAATTCCTAATATACAAGTTCTTTTTTTGACCTCTGATGAGATTTGATGATGCCTTAACGTTTTCATCAAACTGTCCTCATTCCTGAGCATCGATGCTTAGCATAGAGCCCTGTAGTTATCAGATGAAGCCAGTTTTTTTTATTTTTTTTTTACTAGATGCACTCCTACATTAGATTTCATCTGCTACTTTATTGGCCAGTCATCGCACTTCTCTAATTCTTCACAATTTGCCTTTGTCTTTGCTGCTCTGAGCAATTTCAAATGATTGGCAAGCTGTGTCGCCTCAAAGTTCGCACCCTTTTGTGGGGTGGTGAGGAATATGGTGAAACGCAGATCCCTTCCACTTGTGACCTCCCTCTACAACGAGAACTGGGCATTTATCCCTGCTTCATCCTTAAGTTCCTTGACAGCTGTTGGGTGAATGCAGCCCAGCATTGATTCATTTTGTCTATCTGTTCCATCGCTGGAGGCTTCCTATGGACACTTTGGTTTGAGGCACGTCCTCTGATAAGTTCCCCTGTAAAAAGTAGTCCTGGCACATGAATCTTCCCAACTCCTCCACCTAGTGCACAGCTAAAAAAAAAATTGCATTTTCTGTTTCTGTCATGATGTTACTGTCTCTAAGTGCTTCGGTAAACCTTTAATTTCCTTTTTCTTTGTATTGGAAGGAAGATATGTCATTAGATTGAAGGCCTTTATTTCTTGGTCAAAAAAGAATTGTGCAACTTCTTTATTGTCCTTTTCATTTAACTTCATGGAATTGATGAGCCCTTCTGTTATCTTCACTTGGACACTCCTTCTCCATTTTTGCGTAGTCCAGAATGCAACTGCGGTAACATTTCTTTCACCATTGCTGATCCAGTGGGATGCTGATGATGAGCACGTTTATGGCCACTGTCACAGAGTAGCTCTTCTGTTGCAAGATTTTGGTCCTTGTCTTGCTGCTACTCAAGACAATGTCAGGAGCTACTCCCTGCCCAGTTGGTTCATGTCTTTGACAGTGTCTTGAGCTGCAGTTGCTTAGTCGCATCCTGCTGTGACGCTTTCCCAGGCTACCTGGGGACAGCTGGAATAGCCCCGGTGGCTATGGGGACTTGTGCACCATGGCCTCTCATCTCCCATATTGCCCTTTTGGCCAGACAGTTGTATGGTCCTAATACTGTATTATTACTTCAGGTCTGGTCACTTATAGGAATCTTCTTAATACATTTAGATTATTAATCTGATTTACCTCCAAGCTTCCTGTTAAATGCAGTGCTGCTTCTCCACCAGCAGAGCCTATTCTCCAGTGATAATCTAAAGTTATCTAGTGATAATCTAAAGTTGATTGGTTATTTGCTTCCTCTCATTTTAGTAGAAGAAGGTCCAGATAGCAACTTTGACCCCTTCAGCAGAAGCATTTCTCTGTGTGTTTGCTCATATTCAGTGCACTCAGAGCACAAACTAATCCTACATCCCCTATGCTCTTGGATACTCTCAAAATCTCTTCTGCTTCTTAGAACTTGGATAGTGCAATTACATTTCAAGTACACAGTCCTGAACTGTGTGTATTTATGAAAAGCAAAGGCTGTTTTCATGTTGGTGAAAAACTTTCGGTTTAAAATGTGTGCTTAGTTGTTGACATGCATTTTTGTAGTGTCTATGTGTTCTTTGATCTGTTGTTTTACTGTAGGACATGTTATTCTGCATGTGGAAAACACCTTCTCTGCTTTTGCTTTTGTGAGCATGACTCCTGCTTCTTCCAAGAGGCTCTCACGTGCTCTGAGGCCGAGCATCATCTCCTAGGTCGTTTCTCCCCTTTGGATCGCTCTCCCTGTTGGCAATCTTATTTCTCCAGCAGCAACTACTGTGAGGACTGCGTGAGGGATTATTAATGCTTGTTTGTGTGTAACTGTCACAATTAAGAGTACTGTTTATTAAGGAAGAGAGCAGGAACACGCAGTGGCACAGTTCCCTTCTCTCCCCAGCAGGCTATGGGTCACAATTTGCTTTACGCAGAACAGATTGGCAGCCTATCCCCTGTTCCCCGTGCTCCTTTTGCAAACAGATCATAGTCTGTGCTTTATCCTGGCAACTGTATAACGAAACATCGTAATATAAGTTCTATTCCTAAGGGAACTGCACTCAGTTTTACAATTTTTAATAGGTCAGTGATGTTAGACAGAGCTGAAAACCTTCTTCATGACCACTACGGAGGGAAAGATTATTGGAATGTGAGTATTTTCCAGTTAGCTTCTCTAGACTTTGTACTTGGTTCTGATAAATATTTGATAACCGATATGCACTTCAGTTTTGCCTTGGGGTTTTTTTTCTTGAAAGCAACTTGTGTCTTATATTTCAGCAGTATGTGCTAAAGATGGTCTTCAGGCTGCTGTGGGTTAATGTAATGCAGGAATTTCTCCTGGTGTCTTGTCCCCAAAGACTCTGTGGTGCAGGGTGTAGCATTTAGAAGGACGTCCCCTGTGCATCTGCAATCAGAAGGGAACTGCTTTTGAGCAGTGTCTTGTCTAGTCGGCCTCAACGTTAGGCTTTTTACAAGAATTCCCAAAAGCTCTCAATGTTGTCCTAACTGTCTCCCCATTGGCTTTGATGGCAAAATTCCCACAGGTGTCAAGGTAACACCGAGCACTTTGGGAGACTTTGTTGTATTTCAGTTTTAACTACCTGCATGCTTTCTGGTTGGTTTTTTTTTTGGGGGGTTTGTTTTTGTTTTTTTTTTCCTTAATAACTCTCTGAATAACATCTGGAGTTCTTTATAAGTCATGCTAACAGATGCCCTCTGTCTCAAAGAAGTTTTTAAATTGTAAAAAGACCTCTTCCCTTTGCGTTCAACCTATGTATTTGGTGTCCAAAAATACTTGAATTTAATATTGAACTGCATTGCTCGCTCTGTTGTCACCATTTTTGTCTAGGCTTCTCTACCACTCCAAGCTGAAAGGTATTGGTTTGGGATTCTTAATGGTTGAACGACCACGGAGCAGGAAAGACCTCCCAAAATGGTTTAGAAGAAGCTGTTGAATCCCTTGAAGAGCATCAGTGTAGCATGAAGAACACATGAGCACTTGACCATCTATATGGAAGCAGAAAGCTCTCTAAGGACAACTCTAGAAAAGCCAACAGTTTTGCATGTGTTTTCACCATTTTGGGGGGGATGATGTCAAAGAATTAGAGGATCTGTTACACTAATTCAATTCATATGCGTGAAAGGGAGCATAACCAACGCTGATTTTATTTATTTGCCTGTTTCCCAAACTGAGACTCACAGAAAAATTCAGGTGGGGAGGTGTCTCAGCAGCCCTGCCTCAAGGTTTGCGCTTCAGAACTTGATCTGGTAGGTTGGGGCTGTGTTCAGCTGAAGGTGGAGAATCCCCAGAGATGGAGATCCGCTGTCTCTCTGGGGCCTGCCCCATGACCGTGCCTCTTTTGGGGCAAGAGGTTTTGCTGATAGCCAAACAGAAGTTGCTTGCTGGCTTCTTGTCTCTTTCCGTCCACCTCTGAGAAGCATCTCTCCCTTCTGTTTGTTTCTTTGCAGAGAAAAAGGGAGAAGCAGCAAAACTTGGAGGTAGTTGGAAAGAGTTACAATATTGCACGTGCAGATTTGAAACATATACTTTAAATAAGAGGATAACCAGATACAGAAGAACATCTGCTTTAGAAAGTATATCATGGAGGCCGACACATTCATCTGTTTTCTCTTTTACATATGCTGTTCCACAATAAGCATTTATCCAGAACAGTTGCTATCAGGGGAGTACTTTGTGCCCAGGAAAAACGGCACAGCATACTGTGCGGGTGCCACACGTGACATGGCAGTCGTGCAGTCCATCAGGATGAAGTTTAGAGTGTTTGACACAAGCATAGCATTCACAGTGCTCTGCCATGCGTTGCATATGCGTGTTTGCTGCCTCTTGGGCATACTGTGGTGATTGCATCTTGGGTGAGGTACACAGTGACACAACAGGATGGTATTGTGTTGGCGTATTAAAAAAAGGAAGGAAAATATGTCTCTCTGAACTGCAGCGTGAGCATTCTGCACCAGATATCCTCCCTTGATATAAATGTTTCACTGGAGGATTTGGGATGGGATTAGAAAGCCACTGGAGATCTCTTGAAAGATGCTGGAAGGGCAGGCTTGTACTTCCATTAAATATTTAGAGGGGTGTGGATCTCCAGGTACCAGTGTGATGGATCTAAATTGTTCTGTGTCTTACTGAGTGATACAAAGGAGGCACCAGTTCTGCCACAGTGAGTTTGGCATATGGAGAAACAGCTGCTCTGGGAAAAGATGAAAAAAGGCTGGCACATTCTAGTTCCTGCCCCTTTGCTAGAGCAAGGCGAAAGCGCGATCAGTGTGGCTGTGGCTTGGAGTACTAGTAGTGCTCTGTCTGGCTTCTCCGCTGTGTAGCGAAGTCTGTGCGCTGTGGGCTTCACCGTGCTGAGAAAAGAGAGGCTGTTGGAAATTGGAGGGAAGTGTTTTCATTGCACCTTCTTCGGTGCCCATCGCACATCAGACTAGGGACTCGTACAAAAATAAGAACTAGACCAAATTGCCGAGAGGTGTAAGTCACCTCGGATTTCCTGGTTTGTGTGTGCCTGTTAATAAGAACGCTACCTGTGACTGTGTGCGGTGGTAACTGCATCACAAAATCTTGGAAAGAGGTTATTATCCACAGGAGAAGGAAATAATTCCTTTTTCATTGTTTTTCCACTGAATTATAGGAGTGTCTGTGGCTAGACACAGGCTTTTTTTTTTAAGCAGGCTTTATTCTTACAAGTGCTTTGCAAGCTGAAGTCTCTTTGCCCAGCTTTTGTTTCCAAAGATGAGGTGTGTTGCTGCAGTGTTTACTTTGGTGTACTATCTGTTCTGTTGTGTAAATTACTAGAGTCTACCCCGTACACCTATGCATTGCAGGGTCAGACAAGGGCTCTGGTTATAGATGTGGTTATGATTAGGAATAAAGAGTTAAAGCTCAGATGAAAGGTTAGAAATTATTGCTTGTAGTGCTGCATGGATGTATCAGAAGTAACTGCATCCTGGAAGCTCTGTGTATGTGAAACTATCTCCATTTAGTCATTTTTAGCTCTTCCTTTTTCTGACCCAGCATCTGCTCCTATTCCAACAGACCCGTCGGAGCATGGTGTTTGCTAAACACCTCCGTGTAGTGGGAGACGAGTTTAGAAACAAATATCTTCAATCCACAGATGAGGCAGACAGGACTCATTACAAGGAGGACTGGACACAGATGAAGGTAAAATCACAACAGTCTTATTTCCCATAACAAATGTAGCAATTTTTTTTTACTGCAGGGAATTTTGGAAGATAGATGTGAATCTAGTTCTCCCTGTTGAAATTGGGGTGGACATGCATGTTCCTACTGTACTGTCTTCACCCTGTGTGACGTGAGTTAACGGAGTCTGTTGAGATGTGGCTGACTGGTTCTGGGTGCCAGATTTCTGCTACCCTCATTTCGCTCAAGGAAACCTGTATTTCTTCTTGTATTCAGCAGCATCTGTGGATGTAAAGTTGTCCTGGCTCTGGCTAGGCTAGAGTTAATTTCCCAAGGAGCCAGGCCAGGTGAGCCACGCTGGCCGGGGGCTATTCCATACCATTTGTTATCACCCATTGGGAGGGGGGTGCGGTGTGGCTCTGGGCGGGCTGAGTGTCAGGTCAGTCTTTGGGATCCGTAAATTGTTTTTTGTTATCACCCATTGTGTATACTTGTTATCAGTACTGTTGTTGATTGTTTCCCTCTCCCTTGCTGTCCCAGTAAACTGTCCTTACCGCAATCCACTGAGGCTTTTGCCTTTGTCCGTTCTCCTCCCCATCCCGCTGGGGAGGGGTGAGTGAGCGGCCGCGTGGTGCTTGGCTGGGCCTAAACCATGTCAAAAGTTGAGCTGTAAACTGCCAGTTGTGGATTTGGTTGAGAGCAATTTTTGCTTACAAAGATTTTGCACACTGATTTCTCCTGTATGATGCAGGCCACCCAAGATCAAAATGCTGCAATGAGTGTCCCAAAATATTGCCAAGCCATACCTTCAAATGATTTTCTGCAACTGGAGGAATTCAGGGCCTTATCTAGAGATTATGCATTCCGGGCTTTTCAGTGTGAATGAATAGTGGTGCTCTCAATGTTAAAGTTTATTGATCTTTCTCTCTTAGGTTAAGATGGGCACAGCTCTAGGTGGCCCATACCTTGGGGTTCATCTGAGAAGGAAAGACTTCGTTTGGGGTCACAGAGAAGACGTGCCTTCCCTGCAAGGAGCAGTGAAGAAAATCCGCAGCCTCTTGGAGACGCATAAACTTGAAAAAGTTTTTGTAGCCACTGATGCTGTCGAGGAGGGTAGGCAGATTATAGTCAGTTTAGGACTGACCATCTCTGCCAATGGGTGCAGCAATTACCATTTGGTTTTTACAAATGACTGGAAGTTCATGTGCCTCCATCATTGAAAGGGGAATTGAACAGGACTGGGCAGCTGTTTCCTAGGGATCCATTTCCTAGGGATCCGTTTCAATGCATGATGTTAGAATAGCCCCTCAGGGCACGGCTTCTGTGAGAACCAGTGTAAGTTTGCCCCCCTCTGTCTATGATACTCTGACGTTTGGCAAACGTTGTAAAATTTGTAGGTAGATTTGGGCTTCGCTTGCTTTGTAACTGTTGACCCAGGGTTTCCTTAATTGCTTACATTTTTTGACAGCAGCAAGTGGCT
Source organism: Aramus guarauna (assembly GCA_013400195.1). Lineage (NCBI taxonomy): Eukaryota > Metazoa > Chordata > Aves > Gruiformes > Aramidae > Aramus > Aramus guarauna. The sequence goes on from VXBL01008815.1 coordinate 230,798, forward strand.
CTTTATAACGTAAAAAATAAATTTGCATCTTTCCCTTTTTCAGAGATTGAATTGCTGAAGAAACTGCTGCCTGAGATGGTGAGGTTTGAACCCTCTTGGGAGGAGCTGGAACTCTACAAAGATGGGGGCTTGGCTGTGATTGACCAGTGGATCTGCGCACACGCGAGGTAGTAAATTCAACTTTTCTTTGAGGAGCCAAATCTTACTATCACGAAACTGAATAGTGTTTTTTACCCAGATACAGTTGTTTACAAGCCATATATGACATGATATTATATAATTGAGATATATATAAAAATGCATGTAAAATAGTTATATTGTCTAGATAAAATTTATATGACAATTTCATTACCATCTAATTTTAATGAACATTAAAGTTCATTGGACTGAAATCGATTACTTGCATTTTAAAAACTGGCCCCCTTCACAAACCCATTCTGATTTTTTTCACAGATATTTTATAGGCACCTCAGTTTCTACATTTTCCTTCCGGATCCATGAGGAAAGGGAGATCTTGGGATTTGATCCAAAAACAACTTACAACCGATTTTGTGGTGAAAAAGAGAAAAACTGTGAGCAGCCAACTCACTGGAAAATTGTATACTAAAATACAGAGAAATCCAAGGACTTCAGTACCAGTGAGCTCAAAAGAATAAGGAAAAAACACAGGAAAATACCTCCCTTTGATCAAACTAAAACAGTCCTCCACGCTCTTCTTGGTGTTCACTTGACGTTCGGTTTTTGAAGTACAAGCAATACGCATCTTCTTAGTCAGGCATTGATGGGAGCGAGGAGAGTGAAGTCAGCCTGGGATCCAGTTCTCAGCATGGTTAGGATTAGAGGACGGAACCAGACACTGCAACTGAGACTTGAAAGGCAAAACTTTGCCCTGAAACTGAGTAAGTCATGGCTTGCTTTTGAGTTCTGAGGAATAACAACAACAACAGTTTTAACTTTTGTAAGTGTCACACAGCTGTGGTCTGTACTGCATTTCTGTCTTTATTTTTTCGTTCTGTGCAGTTCTGTGCCTCTCTGCTCGCAAAAAAATACACGTCTTGGTTTTGTAACCTGCGCTACATGAGCTGCAAATTGTGTGTAAACTCTGCCATTCCTTGGGGAAGTCTTCCCTTTTCAAATAGTAATTTCTGAAGATTCAAATTGTCTGATGCAATCAGTGCTCGAAGAAAAGAAGAGGAGGTGGTTATTTCTATATGAACACCAGCTGCTTCTAATAGCAGACTCAGTGGGTCTGTGCTGAGAGAGGCACAAAGATGGGGGTTGTAGGGTGGTAAAAGAAAGGTTATGTTACTCGTTATACGGTCATGAAAGAAGCCTTTCCCCCCCATCATCCTCCCAAAGGCCTGTTCAGTTGGACTGATGCAGAAGTCAGTGCCCTTGTGGGATCACCCGGTCACTCAGTTTGGTGACGGTGATGCTTTGCTAGGGAGCATGCTAAAAAGCCTTTCAAGTTTCCACCTCAGTGAAATGGATTAGCCCAGTGGTTCAACAAATGAATTTGCTGCATTTCTGCTTACAATTTATGCAAGGGAGCAAGCCGAGGACAATCACAGCAAAGGTCTTTGGGCCTGGGATAACGTGTGTAAGCCTAATAGTCGGGAACCTCGTGGGTGAGGTTATTCTCTGATGGAGGTGGCCAGCCGGTGGTGCAGGGAAGAGCCCCATGCTGCACCACCAGCCAGGGGAGAGCGCAGCTCCTGTTTGCGAAGGGTTTTGTATGGGTACCAGTTGCAGCTCTTGCAGCCTCCTGCTATGTAGAATTGGCTGCTGGCAGGTATTCTGCTCTATCCCGTGCAACTGCAGCAGAAGCTGTGAAGACTTTGCAGACAGAAGTAGCAGCAGCTCTCCTATTCTTACCAGCTGGTTATTTTATCTGCGGCAGCTGAGCCCTTCTGGCAAGGAAGTGTTTTTCAAAGCAGTGCCTTTTCCAGCCAAGTCAAATGTTCTGGTTTAGGCTGCATGCCATCTAAAGCGATGGTGGCATTGTAATGTGTACCTCAGTTCATTAAGAAAAATAAACAGCTTTGTAGCATTTTATGTGACGTATGTGTGCTTGTTACGTCTTTCTAACTGTGCGTTTTGCTGTCATCTGGCTCCCTAAGCACTGGACTCCAGAAAAGAGAAATTTGGTTAAAACCCACTGTGCCCTGATGATGGTTTTTTATCATTTGTCCTGTGAGGTGCTGGTTAGCAAGTGTAGCCAGTGTTACCGTTCTTGGCGCTGGAGACTGCATCTGGTAAATCTCAGTGCCCCCAATTCAAGACAGATGTAGACAAACGGCAGAGAGTCCAGAGGAAAGTTGCTAAAACCATCGGCTGCTGGACCACATGGTATATGTGGAGAGGAGGAGAGAGCTGGGCTTTTTCAGCCTGGGGAAGGTGAAAGAGGGATCTAAGTGTTGTCTTTTACGACATAAAGGGGCTGACGGGGAGGCAGAGCCAGGCCTTTCTCAGAGGTGCACAGCAACACTACAGGAAGCTATAGGTACAACCTGCCGTAAGGTAAAGCCTCTTGCCCCAGGAGCTACAGGGCTCACAGAAGAGCGGTGATGGGTCTTTCGGCTGCGCTGTTTCAGCCTCACGGAAGGAGTCACAGGCAGCAGAGGACAAGCTCACATGAAAGTAGGTGTTAGAGAAAGAGCATCCCCCTTTCTGGCCCAACTACAACATGGGGATTAGAGAGACGAGAGCAGAGTGACAGCTCCCATGACCAAAGGTTTCCAGCAACATCTCTGCCTTCAATCCCAGTCATCACGATAAAAACCTGGAAAAGTGACAGCAGTGGGGCATGTCCACCATAGGAGCTGCAGCGTGGTTTTTTTTTTTTTATGAGGTGTGTCCATTCATGGCCACTGACCTCCCTGGCTGCCAGCACAGCCTTTCCGTTACAAAGTGGAGAGAGTCGAGCAGTCATTGATCATCCCCAGAGCCCCATCTCCAGATCCACGCTGGACCAGAGCAGCTTCCTCTGCAAACAGTGCTGGACCAGGCTCTGGGGGAACCTGTAAAACCAATCCAAGCAACCCTAGTTACCTTTCAGTGATGACAGTATGGAGGGATTACCGGAACCAACTGCGGGTGGTTGTTGAGAAAGCAAGGTAGCAATCTCATGTAAAATCATACATCTGTCACATACAGGATTTACACATCTATCTCAGCAGCTCCTTCCTCTGCCTCCCACCGCGCAGTGTGCTTCTATGATCACATTAGGGCTGCCCTCATTCCCCTCTGTCTTTTCTCGCAGCTCTTGTGGCAAAAAACAGGCAGCTCCAGTGCCCGTGCACCAGAGGCCGTGGGGACTGCAACAGCCTGGAGCTGCGGGCTGTACCCCATCCAGCCCTTGCCACAGGAGATGTGAGCGCCGGAGAGTGCGTGCACGGGAGGAAAAAGCTTTTCCTCTCTTTTCCTCTTGCTCTTGCAGGCTGGCGGAGCAGCTGGCACCTGTGGCCGGGCCACGGGCTGTGGGATGTCCAGTGCTGCCACTGGCTGCTGGAATGCCGTCATGGCTGGGCACTCTCTCCTGAGGAGGGTCCTGGTTGCTTCAGAGTTTTCCACTGTTGTACTCTACAAGGGAAGGCCAGGCAGAAGGCAGCACCTTCTCCGCAGTCCCATACTCAGGAACCATCACTTTCCACATGGTCACAGCAGCTCTGCAGGCCCTGAGCTCTGTGTCAGCAGGGTCTTGGCCACAGTGCTGTGGGCTGGGCAACCCGGGGGCCCGGGATGGTCGCCAGCCCTGCCCCTGCCCGCTGCCCCTCGCCAGCAGCACCCAGCGGGCCTGGAACTGTGGAGGCCCCATCTCCTCCTCCTCCCTCAGCCAGCCCGGTCTAGGCACATTGGGGGTATCTCCCATCACCATCTTGCCAAGGCCTGGCCTCTAGGGCTTCTACCGCAGGGATGGGAGACACCTTGGGGAAGAACCAAGGAAGCAGGGTGGCAAGGAACGAGGTGGCTGCGTGGGGGTTCCTCATGGACTCCTGACACTCCATCCACTCGGGGCTTCTTGCCACTCCTGTCCCCTCGGGGCCTCCCGACACCCTGCCGCTTCAGGGCCTTCCCACCACCCCACCCCTCAGGGCCATCTGCTGCCCTGAAGCACCAGAAGACACCGCGCCACCCATCCCCTCATAGCCTCCTGCCACTCCATCCCCTCATAGCCTCCTGCCACTCATCCCCTCATGGCTTCCTGCCACCATGTCCCCTCAGGGCCTCCTGCTACCTCTTTGCCTCCAGGGCCTCCCCAGCACCTCATCCCCTAATGGCCTCCTGCTACTCCGTCTTCTTAGGGCCTCCAGCTGCCATCATACACCTGAGGGCACCCCACCGACCCATCCCTCAGGGTCTTTCACCAGCCCATCACCTCAGGGCCTCCCATGGCCCCATCCTCTCAGGGTATCCCCCCAACCCAGCACACCTGCCCTGCTGCAGCACAGTACTGAAGGATTTCCACAGCAGCCGGCTAAAAAAAACACTTTGGACCTCTCAACAATGCAGCCAGCATCACATGGGCAGGAAATATGGCTGGGAGAGTATTTGTGGACATCTCCAAGGCCAAGATTTTCAGGCATCCCTACAGTTCTGAGCTCTGCCCTAGAGCTTTGTCAGAAGCGTTAAGGCTTCAGCAGAAGAACCAAAAGCCAAAGGGAGTTCTGGACACTTTTGCAACCACGCTGCACGCCAGAGCAACTGTTGCTGAGCACAAGTGCCCTATTTTCTCCTCTTCCCCAGTGCCCTGGGGACACTAGAGAGCCAAGCAAGGGTGGAGAAAGATGCCCAGAAGAGAAGTGGCTCAAGATATGCAGGGACAGCCATTCATGTGCTGCTTGCCACCGCTACAAGATGGTCAACTCCTGCACTGGGAAAGCATGTGGGACAAGCTTGCTTTCTTTTCCCTCTGGAAGACCATAGAAATCTGATCACTTCTGGGTTGGTGGGTTTTCTCATCTTTTTCTTTTTTGCTCCAGACCTTGGTTTCTGCATCTGTACAGAGTGTTGGCAGCTGCAGCTGTT
>VXBL01008816.1:5266-24245 GCA_013400195.1 Aramus guarauna
GGGAGCTGGGACTGAGCCCTGGAGGTGAGCAGCGGGACGGGGAGTGGGGGGGACACGTCTGTGCAAACTTTGCATTTATTTCATGGTCGGGAAGCGGTGAGGCGGCAGCGGGAAGCCTGCCTCTGCCTTTTGACTGATGGCTCTATACGGCGCATTGTTGGAGCCGCATAAAACAGGGCAACAACGAGCACAACTAATTAAGCCCCGGCGCCTTTCCCCCGGCCGCCGGCTCCTGGCAGGGCCTGGCCCGGGGAGAGGAAACGGGTCCCGGCCAGGCCAGGCGGGGCGGGGGGCGGCAGCCCCCGGGGCCGCGGTGCTGGGGCGAGAACGAGGAAAACGCCGTCATCGTTCGTCTCCCCTCCGCCTCCCAGGGCTCCGTAATTTTCCTTCTTAAAAGACTGGGATGTTTCCTTCTTAACAGGTCAGACCTGCCGCCTCTCCGTACCCCAAACGGATGGGGGGTGAGGGGGGTGGAGGGTCCGTTCTCCCCATCGGGTTTGCGGCACCCGCTGTCGTGCCGCGGGCTCAGCCCCGTGGACAGGGTTTCACCAGCCGCTTCATCAGCCCGGGGACGGGATGGGACCCCCCAAGTCCCAGCGGCCGTGCCGGCCCGCCGCCCGCTCCGCAGCCCCGGGGGGTCCCGCTCGGACGGGGGGGGAGCACGGCCGGGGGCTGGAGCAGAGGTGGGGGTTACCTGCCGGGAGGAATGCAGGGGGGAAAGCGGCGAAGAGCCGCCGGACCCTGATGGGCAACGGGTGGAGGCGCGGACGGGGCTGCCGGGGCTCCGGGGCCGGACTGCGCCCTGGGGAGGCAGTTCTGGCAGCGCCCTGGGGGTCCCGGGGAGGGGGAAGTGGGCAACGGAATCCCCTCTTTTCCTTTTTTTCCCCCCCTCTTTCTCCCTCTTTTTCCTTTTTCCTTTTCCTTTTCCTTTCCCTTTCCTCGCCTTTTTTTCCCCTTTTTCTTTTTTTTTTCCTTTTCCTTTTTTCCCTCCCACCCTCCAGAGAAGAAACCCCGTGCCGCCACCAAGAAGCCGGGGTCTATGTCCCTAACGGGGCGAGCAATGCCTCTGATGATCACCGTCCATCTGTCTGGACGTGAACTCTGTCCGGCCTGCAGCCCTCGGGGCTCCTTGCGCAGGGGAGCGTGGAGTTTGTGCGGGGCCGGGGCCGGCTGGGGAGGTGGGAGCGAGATGGTGCTTCTCCACCGTCCCCGTCGGATGGAGGCACGGAGTGCAAGGAAGAAGGAGGATGATATCTGCCATGAGATGTCAAATTAAATGTCACCCCCCCCCCTTTCAATAAAGCTCGGTATTGCAAACTGCTGCTCGTCGGCACATCCCGGGAAGGCAGCTCCGGAGGGCTCCCGGAGGAGCTCTTCACCCCAACTTGCTTTTGACACTAAAATATGAAGCAGAGCCTATTTTCTTACCTATAGATAGATATATATATATTTTTTAAATTGCAACTGTAGGCAACTAACGCATGAATGAAGGCAATCAGGGAACATGATGAAGTGATAACTTAATAAAAACCAGACTGGTGCTTTCATGTTGAAAATCACTCGGAATGTCATTAGGTTATTGTTTGAGATTGTTATTGCCTATATTCCCTCACGGCCCAGGGTCCTTTCCTCATGGATACCGCACAGCTACACTGAAACTGCCCCTGCCCGGCTGTAAGGACTCTGAGGCACCCGAAGGACGAAAAGCCTGTGTGGGAACACGGCTCCTGGAGGATTGGCAGCTGAAAACAGTTTTAATGATGCTTCAGAAACTGTTAAGGCCTGATCCCCAAGTGCTGTCTGCCTCCCATCTGTTAGCAGGGCTGTGGGCTTGAAATTGGGCTTTGCAGCTCCGGAGGCTTTTAAACTTTTCGGTTGAGAGTGTGGGCTTCAGGGAGTCCGCTGGGGTCACAGTTCCTCCCCCTCTCCCGTCCCCGAAACACCGCAGGATCACAAATCTCAGGACCTGACACTGAGGACACGAGGATGTGGGGGATGCCTGCAAGCTCTCTGCCCACTGCTCAAAGGTCTGAGGGGAGTCTCAGGGCAGGGAATTATACGGCAACTTCTCAAAGGTTCAGGTTTGGCTATTTATTTGTTTTGTTTTGTTTTGTTTTGTTTTGTTTTGTTTTGTTTCATTTTATTTTTCCCCTTTTTGGATGTACCTGAATCAGAACCATCTCCCCAAAAGTATTTTTTGCTGTTATTCTGAACTTACAAGTGAAACCCATCGTGTGGGATTTGATACTGTACCACCTGCCCAACTAACATACCTGATACCTGTGATCTCCAAGAAAGGGACCTCAGTTCATTGAGTGGAGCAGTTGTTTTTATTCTGGTGGGATTTTCCTTCTTTTTTTTTTTTTCTTTCTTTCTTTTTTTCTTTTTTTTCAGTGATAGATTTGTTTTTGTTAACACTTGTTCAATTGAAATGTTGGAGACACATGCTCTTTGCCAAAAACTCAGCATGTCTTCCCATTCAATCAGAGACTGGAAAAGCTTCTAATCTTCACAGGAGTCACCCAGAGGGAAGTCTCAGAAATACCAGAGCTGATGTTTGTGATATTTGCAGGATTAAAAATATGTAGGAAGTAGGCCATCTCCTAGTCTCATCTAGCAGGAAAAAACCCTTCTCTATTTATAAACTTTTGTCACTTATGAGCCTGCTGTCATCTACAACAAAATAATTAGATTGCTATTTAAAACCCGGGCTAGATTCTGTGTCTTACCTCTTTCAGGCTGAGCCGTCCCTCCTCTCAAGCATGGCCATTTACTCCAACAGGGCGAGTCTCCCACCCGTGAGATTAACGGGGACTGACTTTCTCTGACCTTAAGACATTATCAAAACCACCTCATCCAGCCTCCTTTTAACTCTTCGGTGCAGGGGTAAGAGATACGAGCTTTCTCACTGTCGTGTGTTGTGCTCAATGCAAGATGCTGTATTTTTTACAAGATACGGTACGATTTCACTTAATGCACTGCTGGAGGAAAAACTTTAAGGATGCAACAAATAACTCCATGCCACCGTTTTATTGCCTTAACAAAAGGTAATTCCTAAAGCTTATAAAGCACTATGATAGCTAGTTCATTTTAACAGCTCCTCTGTCTTATCATCAATTTCGCTCCTCGTTGACAATACCATCTCCTGCGGGCAGACGAGGAGAAAGAGCCCGCAACAAAAATGAGAGGCCGAGCAGAGAAATACCAGTGCGGCACCAGTTCTATGTGGCTGGCAAAGCATTTCTGGTCTGCAGAGGAGCAGGACCTCTGAAGAAACGTCACCTCGTTGAGCAGAGGTCCGCTGTGCATTGTGCCTTTCCTCGGACCCGGGGACGGGAGGTGAAAACCTGCCAGCCTTGGCTGTTGTTTAGTCCAGATACCGCTCTGTTTCAGAGGAGGTATGATGTTAGTGAGAAATGATGTGTTCAACTTTCCCTGGGCTTGATGCTCTCCTTCATGCACAGATCCTCCCAAAATGAGCTGCCAAAGGGTGGGGGTGGGGGGGAAGGAGCAGTGGGAACATCTAAGAGAAACAAATCGATGCAACCGCTTTAAATGGACAGAGGCAAGGAAATGGAGCTGGAGAGGGAATTACAGAGCTGTGCCGTGATTTGCCCAGTCACGCACAAGTTTTCTGTCCCGCAGGAGATCTGAACTGGGGATCCCCTTGAACTGGGGGACCTGGACACCAACAGGATTTGAAAACCACCCGCACGTTCAATCCAGTGAGCTGGTCCGAACTGCCTTCGTCCCCTGGTCCCAGCAGCAAGGCCTGAGGGTGGAAAAGAAAGACATGCATTACATAGATGGAGGGGCAAAGAAAGCCTGGGCACAACTGGGTGCATCTCTGCAAAAAATGGAGTATCCTTGTCAGGACTGAGTTTAGTCTAGGAAATAATTTTATTCTCCCTTGTTTCAGGAAATTCCCAGGTAATACAGCATAGACTTTTAGTTCTAATTTTGAATTTCCTGGGCAGCTTTTTTTTTTTTTTTTTCTCTCCACATTTTGCCATTTGTCTGCATGAGGCACTCCTATACTACCCTTCATCTCTTTTCCACTTTCCATGTCTTTACTTTGAATGAGAGCTCCTTAGAAATGGAGTCCTGGTGCAGTTTTAGTGATGAGCAGAACACGAAAACATGGGTATGTTTTGCTTCCTATGCAAACACTTGCTGGAAACAAAATGTTCCTCAGGTCATTCCTTTGTTCTATCCCCACCCTGTGCTCAGGAGAAAAATGCTTTAAAAGTCCTGATGCTAATAGGGTATTTCATCTGTCTGACCGAGCCCCAAGGATTTTGTTGCTGTGGAACTGTTCCCCCACCCGAAGGTGTCGATGCTCTTCAGAATGGGTTTCATATGGTGGCAACAGCGGTACGGCTCATGCGAACCGCTCTCTGGCCGCGGGCATTTCACTGCCGGTGCTATGAGAGGCCCTTGGCCCTTGGGATGGCAAAGTTCGTAGCCGATCTGTTCTCGAATGTGGAAAAAACCAACCAACCAACCAAAAAGATGAAAGAAGGTTGGGTAGCAAAAGTCTACACTAGCAATTTGGCGAGATTTCTCCTTAATTTGTTGAGAGTTTTGGGGGGCCGTCGCCTTCCCATGTCATACCGGGACTTGCATTAATGGAGTAACAGCTGAACTAAGCGTTCGGAATGAACATATCAAAGCCCCGAGTCTGTACGACACCATCTCTCGTCGCCCATGATGTCAAAGGTTGCGGCGAATGTCTCCCTCGCTTTCTGGGTGGCATTGTTCGGGAGAGTGGCCCCAGCAGATGGCCCGAAAACCGCACCTCGGCCAAGCAAAGGAGGACCACATGTGATGAACCATAGATGTCTCATTAGCAAACAGGGGGAAAAAAAGCAAGGATGAGAAAAAAAGATAAAAAGAATACACAGAGACATTTACATATTTACATTGTTTCTCCCTCATTTCCAATTCTCCTTTAGCTGAAGTGTCAGTGGGCTCGCTTTTCTCCTTCTGTTTGTATGTTTACTTGTGCTAAATAGATTATGATAATCAGGCACATAAATGCATGCAACTGTTATTATGGCATTTTAATCACAGAGTTTTTCACTGAAAGCCTTCATTAGAATTCTCATAATCTCACTTGTTAGTGTAACAAACAGTAATAAATGCCAAGGAACTGGGATTAAGTCAGAGACATTCAGACATTAAAGGAGGAATATGGAAATGTTGTCAAATCTCCGCATTATTTATTGAAATGTCACATAAACAGTTCAGGACTTTAAATATCTCACTCATTAGAAGGAGAGGGTGCGCGGCCACCTGAAGATAGCAATTATATTTTTTAGGGAGTGCTGGAACCATATGTCTCTCATCGACTCTTCCCAACTTCGCTGGACTACCCGGGCACTTCCTGGCTATTCGTTCACATTTATAAGCTCCATCCCTGAGACATTTATCTGGGTGGGGGGGGTGGCTGGACATGACACGGGCAGGCGACGCGCTGGCTTTTATGCGGCTCTTCCGTGTCTTTGCAGAGAGATGCCCGCCATACCCGCTCGCACCAGGGGTCCCGGCTCCACCAGCTGACCACGGAGCTGAAGGTCTCCTACCACCAGCTGACTATCCCTTGGCAAAAGGAGGGAAGCCTGCAGTGATGTGCTAGGGTAGCCCGGGATTTTACCCCGCCGCTGTTCTCACGGGCTTGCTTCGGGAGCGCAGCTGAGGGAGCAAGATGGGGATTTGCCACTGATTTTTTCAGACCATAAAAAATGTAGCGCGTCCCTTGAAGTCCTGGGGAAATGTGCGCTGCTCAGGCTGGGAGCGGGGCTGCACGCACACCCGGGCCCTGCCTTCCTCGACAGGCGACGCTCGCCTCCCCTCCGTGCATTAACCCGCTGCTGCGGGGAAGGGATGTTGCTCAGAGCAGAAGACACAGAAAATAGCTGCTCTTTTCATGCAACTCAGCCTACACGTTTTATACCGTGCAGGCGAGGCCTCCTCCCACTCATGAATATGCACCCGTGCTCCCCCCCCCCGCGGGAACGGGTGCGGAGGNAAACACTTGAGTAGCAGAGTTATTCACAGTGGTTTGGGCTCTCCCCCCCCCCCGCCCTCCCTTTTTCCTTTTGTATTTTTCCCTTTTAAGAACAAAAAGGAAAACTGAATGCGAAAGACAACCCCGCTCGTATTGGGTTTCCCCAATACTGTTTGGCTTCTGGTGGGGCATCCCTCGTGGCCATCTGAGATGCGCCCTCCCGGGTGCGGGCGAGGTGCTGAAGCAGGTGAGCGGCCTTGAGTTTTGCACGTGCTCTTCTTCTGAGTTCAACCAGGCTGTAGTAACAAGTGTCGCAAGGAGAGACCACATCTTGCCACGGCAAAGCTCTCGTTGCCCCCGAAGGAGTGAGGACCCTCAGTTCTTGTGGGAACTGCAGAAGGATTTATCGAATCTGTTCTGGAAGGGAAGTTTGATTCCCCTTTCCAGAATAAAAGACCTGTTTTACAGGAGACACCATATATACGCTGTTTCAGATAAAATTCTGAATCGGCACCCTCTGCAAGCATGAGCCGTCATTCATCCACTGCAGAAAGATAAAATCTGTGTAGCACTAGGAAAGAAAAAAGGAAAAGGCTTTACTCAAATTTAACTGCTGTGCAAATGCTGTATCACCCAGGATTTTTAATACTGACTCAAAAGCAAAAGACAGATGAGGGTTATCTAAAAGTACAAGTTTTGATGCTTTGAGTCTGAGGTTTCTGTGGTGTCTCCCTCCCTCCCCTCCTAAAATACAAGCCATCCAAAAGGGATTTATGTTCACAGGAGCCGATGCGCCAGCGAGACCACTTCATTCCAAACTCCCTCCCTTGAAACTCGGAGGAAATATTTTTGCAGACTCCGGCGTGATAGCACTTTACGGGCCTCGGTTGCCCTCTTACCCCCTTCTAAGCTTGAAGACCCCTTCTCCACTTAGGAGATCAGCCCTCCCTGCCACACCATTTGTGTTTCCGTGCTATAGTTGCTCCCCCTTTCCCACTTGAATCGCTTAAAAGGTACCCCATAGACAGTCCCTCCCCAAGCTGTTGAGCTATAGAAGGATGTTCTTCAGTTGGCAGGGGTTTTATGTATTTGCTGGAAGGAAAAAAAAAAAAAAAAAAAAAAAAAGGAGAGATTCCTTGCTTTCGGTAACACGCTGGCAGGAGTTTTGATCTTTCGTATAACATGCTGAATTGATTACCTTGGGTGCTTCGTACTGTTTCTCCTTCCGCCGAGTCGGGTGGGAGAGCTGTGCTCGCCTGGCCGGAGCAGTGGCCCTCACCCACTCCCACGTGCGCCTGGGCTCACTTTATCGAGGCGCAGCGATTTAAAGCACATGTTCCTTTGGAACCGCTTGAAGAAAATGTTCGCAAGTGAAAATATAAATGCCTTAAATAACATCGCTTGTTTTAACAGTTCCACATGAAGCCTCTCCCCATCAGTCCACCGCCGATGTGAGTGAGGTCCTGGCGTGCTTCGTCTGAGCCATACGTCCTCCAGAGCCTCCTCAGAGGAAAAGGCTCTCGGAGGTGCTGGAGGGGTTTCTCTGCCAAAACCCCAGAGCAGCTGTGGCTCTGCCTCTCGTGTTAGCTGTCGGGCACCCGCTTGGAGGTGCGAGGGGGGACCGGGGCAGGGAAACCGGGAGGGCTTAGGAAGGAGACCGATCTACAGGCAACGGGGAGGCTCAGGTCAAGCGATTTGTGAGGGAAAAGCTTGGGAAGGACCAGGAGCATTTAGTGAGAGAGGGCAGAAATACGAGCTCTTGGGAGAGGGAAAGGGATGGGGGAAGGAGCGGTGGGCAAGGCGTGTTTCTGGGGATGGGGTGTAGGGGAAAGGACTGGCGTGATGCAGCTTTAGGAGCCAGCATCTCAGGGGGCAAGGAGGAGGTGCAAGGGTGTGGGTGAGAGAGAAGGGGCAAGGTAGGAGAAATATTGTTGAGGATAGCTTGGTTTTTTTCTGGAAAAGCTGTAACAGGGAAAAAAGGTGTTGCCTAAAAAGGGAGAAAATTTGCAATGACCGTCTAAGCTGTTCTCCAGGCTTTGGAAAGCTCCCTATATTCAGAGCACAGGTTGCATGGATTTAAACCTTGCTTAGCTGCTTACAGGTCAAACAAAAACTAACCTGAAGAAAGATCTCCATGTGTTTTGACTGGATAGATATTGACCTGTACCAATAGCTATGAATCCAGAAAAATCCCACTTTCTCAAAAAACGAAAAGTATAGCGATGTAAATTTGAGGTCTACCAGCAAGAGCACAGTTTATGCTGGTTTCCCTAATGGCCTTCTTCCCCTTGTTTCCAACCCTCTTCTCCCCCATCCTAACTCTGCAGAAATCCAAGTGCTCTCTAGGATTGCCCTGTGCATGGGACACATCCTCATGAAGGGAACTGTGCCCTCACTGAGGTTAAACGTCTCTGAGGGAGTAGGTAGCTCCATATGGCCATGCTCTTTTTTTTCCATGACTTCTTGGTGAGCGGCTGGCAGCACGAAGCGAGGCACTTTTGCGTCCACTCTGTGTCCCTCACAGCACCGGAAAAATGGCTGAGGACCCCAAGGGTGACCCGTAGGGCCACAGGCAGCTGTACCCTGGCACTGCTTTGCCCATCCTTTACTGGATACACACGGACAATTTCACCTGTTTGCCATTCAACGCCTGCTCTGTGCAAGCCCATTAGATGCTACCAGGTTGGGGTTGGGCACCTCTTGCGTGCATTGCAGACATTTCCCTCTTGCTTTGCGGTGGGCATGCGTGCCAGCTGAACTGTTTCAAGGCTCGTATCTGCCCATGGAAATGCTCCTGTTTGGCTGCACATCTCTCGCAGCGCGTCTGCTGGGCTATTAGCAGGGGAGCAAGGCTGGCTTGCCAGCATGACTGCAGGCACGCGTAATTATGAGGTGCTGAGTAAAAGCCGTATTTTTGCTGGAGTGAAAGGCAAGGGTTTCTGCGGTGTGTCAGCCTCCGTGGCTCCGGGTCTGACTCGACTGTTCTACTTTCTGGAGCGCTCTTCGCTTTCTCCGGTCAGGAGGCCTCTTTCTTTCTGCCTTTCTGTCTCCGCTCTTGGTTTTCTTGGGCTTCCTGGGTGGTGGCGGAGTTGTGATGTCTTGAATACCAATAGTGAAGCTGAACATATGTGAACCTTTCCTAATCCTGCTAATCTTCCTTCAAAAACCTTTCTGAAAGTGTAGGCAACATCCAGATTAAAAAAAAAAAAANTACTGAGCATTTTAATGACAAATAATCTTTGTAAAGGGGGAGGGGGTTTTTGCCTCAGCTGGAGATGGAGCTTATGAACTACAGCAGGTAGAAATAACTGCTGTATTACCTCATGTAATCTCCGCTATTCAGGGTCAGATTAGGCCTGAATGCGAGACGAAATAGACTTCTCTTTTAAACTGGGGACTTTGTCCCCACAACGGCTATTAGGCGGTAATTAGTTGTGACACAGAATTACCAGCCGCACAATGGCAACCGGAGCCTTACAAGTCCTTTGAAACGGCTTGGAGGAGCTGAATAGATGCTACTTTCAATTTTTAAATTCTGCTCGGAGGTAGGAATTATTGCCTTCCCTCCCGCGCACCGCTTCTCTCCCAGCTTACGTGGTCCGTACATCAGACAGGGAGCTGGTACCAGCTGAAATTCGGATGTTCCCAGTCAGCTGTCCCACGGGTTGCCTGCAGCTTTTGGCAGGAGGGATGAGATAACAACTTCTTCTTTGATCTCATTAGCTGCGATATTGTGGCGATGACTCGGGACTCGCGTCGGCACGCTGGATGCTTTAAGACTTCCTAGAGCTTTGAAGGGGAAAATGAGACCTAATGAAATCAGTCACCGTGGAGGTAGGACAGGGCTGGGCTTGCCCATCGGTTAGGGACTTGAGGGAATGAAAAGCTGTCTCTGCGTGCCACCAGGCACGCCGCACACGTGCCGCGCTTCCCAGTACCTACGTATCGCTGGCAGCCTCTGCCTTGCATCGACGCTGGAGCAGCCTCTGAGGTATTCGGAGTGGAGATCTGAGCCGGGCCTCTGTAATATAGATTGTAGCCAGATGTGAACCTGAAGCTTTTAGGAACTGGAAAATGAATATCCAGAGCTAAATCTCCATGCCGCTGCCAGTGCGGGGATGAAGGATCGTGCTCCGAGTCTTCAATCTAATCAGCAGCACCGGCAGCCCTGGTACATCGCGCCTTCCCCGAGGCAGCTCTTTGCAAACTGTTTGTTCAGCAATAACATGACAAATGGTTTTATTCCCAGTTCCAGCGAGTGCTGTAAGGCATCGCAGAGGCTGAATCGTAAGGCAAAAGGAAATCTCTTTCCTACCTGGCCTGTCCCGGCACACTTGCTGCGAGTGGCTGCTGGTGGCCCCGAGGAGGGGAGAAGCCCACCTCTGGGGCTCGGGGTGCCCTGGGTGGTACCCGAGTGAGCTGGGGCAGGTGACGGAGCTGCGCGGCCGTGCCAGCACGGTGCCCGCGCGGGTGGGAAGCAGCACGCTCAAGTCAGCAGCTGCCTGGGTGAACGGCCCATCCTGGTCGCTGTGGGGGACAAGAGACTCCCGGGATCCTGGGGCAGCGGTGGTCCCCGTGCGTCCCCTGAGGTGGTCCTCAGTGCTCATCACCAGCTTGGTATTTACGGGCTTCCTACTTCAGAGGTCAGAGTATTTAACTTCTTGTACCCTCCCCTGACATTTGATGGCGGCATCGCCTCTGCCGCTGGCTGCCAGAGCGGGTGGCACCTGGCCGTCCGCTGTGTTACCTCCAAAATAACTGCGGCTTAAACGCTGTGCAGCCTTTCTCTCGGCAGCCATGCCCGCGCTGAGCCCCGCCGGGCAGCGCCAGGAGAGCCGCTGGGAAGCAGGACTGGTGCCAGCAACGCTGCGGAGGGGCCGTGCTCGGGAGGCATCAGCTAACCAGAACGTGGGGTTAACTGAGAGCTCTCTGGTGTGTGCGGCAGCCTGGCCATCGCCGTGTTAGTCCCTGAGTTGACCAGGGGAGCAGCTTCAGAGGGTGGTTGCTGTAGTCTACCCGTATTTCCAAAAGTAAAAATACTATAGTAGAGGCTATATGTTACGTATTTCCCGGACAGACGTGAACACACGCACTCGCTGACATCAAAGTCCTTCATATGCCTCTCCAAAAGAAAAAGACGTAAACCCCAGACAGCCTACAAATGCCCAGGCATCACCGAACCATGGGGTCTGCCTTCAAAAATGAGAAAATGTTTTCCTTTCATATATAGTAGTGGTCCATCTTCCCTGCCCCGCACAAAATGCTCGTGATTAAAGGGAGAACGCAGCATCTCCCTAGCACGTAAGGAAGGAATTCACCTGCAGAACCATCAGCACGTGCCCTGTGATATCATTTAAAGGACCCTCGGAGCATGTTGCAACAAGGAGACAAATTATACCAGGCAGTTAAATTAAAACCAAAAGACCAGGTTTTATTACCCTTCCTCATGCTGAAAAGTACCTCATTCCTAAAGCGGTCCTGTTGATTTCAAAGCCGAACGAAATCTCTTGAAAGAGAGAGGAACAAAGCTAGCAATAAGGTCCAGTACTTAGGACTGCAATTTGTTAATTTTTCCACAGTAATTTAATTGAAATTGGGACCTTTGATGTAAGTGCATGATAACATAAGGTTTTTTCCCTTAGGTATCACTTTCACAAAATATCTAAACTTCAGTGCTATTTAAGAGAAAAGCTTTTAATTTTTCTAGAAGGAAAGAAAGAAAATGTGTTAAAAAATTGAGGCTTAAAATCCGTGTTCCTCTTTCTAGCAAGTGGAAACCAACCTGCTCCTGCTGACTTTAGCAGACATTTGCTATCGGCCTCCGCAGAGGGGATTGGGCCCCATCTTCTCTGCTAAAAACCTGTTTCCTTCCCATTTAAGCGTGTATCCAAACTGACAGCCAAATTAGTAGCGAGGTCCCTGGCTCTCGGCGCTGGCCCCGATGCGGGGATGCCGGAGGGGCAGAGCCCTGACCTCAGGGCAACCTCTCGCCTTGACTTCCCACATTAATCTCAAAACCTCTTGACTTCCCAAAGTCAGCTCCTGTATCTGTGCCGCAGCATTAGCATCTGCGGTGACTTGGGTTTGCTCCTGCGTGCTGCCGGCTTGCTTCGGCTTTGAGATTAAGGTGGTTTATTTGTCGATTGTGCTGTTTCTCACTGGTTGGTGTTACCTCCAAAATAACTGCGGCTTAAATGCTGTGTAGCCTTTCTCACGCTTTAAACCAAGGCGCAGGGTGTAGATGGGGCTCTCCAAGCTCTTGTTAGCCATGTAGGGCTAAAAACGCTGCTGGGACGACTGGGGCACTATTATTTACATCTGCTTAAATGCAGTGCATGCGAGGGGCTGGATGGGCCTCGCTCGGTCCCAGCTGGTCTGCGTGGGGCAGACAACGTTACGCTCCCTTCCCAAGCGGGGCTGCGCCGGGGAGCGGAGGTGAAGTGTCTTACCTGTCCTGGCAGGCGCTTGGATCCAAATCTCTTGGCCCAAAGTTGGCCGCTCCTGTCCTGCCAGGGATGCTCGTCCCGCTTCCCAGCCCCTCGCCTCGGTGACCGTGCGCTGTCTTAGCCTCTATCAACAGGTACTAAATATGTCAAGGACTGAAGCAAGAATCCAGGGATCTACCCTCAAAGGTTTTGTTGATTTATCTTTGCTATAAATCTATTTCTTCTGAATGATCTGAAATTGATTTCAGGCTCATTCCTCCGTTCCCCCATTTGGTTGTAATTTGGGATGTCAAGGAAATTGTGTTGAAAGAAGAAGATGAGCCAATATGAAAAGGGATTATCTGTCCCATATGGGTAGAAGATGCTGGTGCGGTGGAGAAGGGAAAAGAAAATGTTTGCCTTTACATGTTTGCACATGTGCAGTGCCGGGCAGGAGTGGGCTTCCAAAAGGGAAGGAAAAATCAAAAGAAAATACTTAGCTTAAGAGAACCATCCCATGGCAAGTTAGTAGCTTCGTTAAGACCATCCCTTGGGTAGAGAAGGATATACAGACAAGTGTTCTCGCATGGGAATTTTAAGTATCTGGTGCACACTATTTTAGTATCAAATAAGGCCTTTTGCTTTCTGAGGAAACATGCACAACTGAAAGGCTAAAACAGATCCCTTTTGCAGATCTGTCGGAAAATTATGAAGTATGAACCAGGAAAAGACTTTCTCATTTTTCAGTGTTTTTCATCTGGATTCACTCTGAATGAGAGGACTTCTGAAGACTGGGACAAACTTTTGATGTCATCTTTTACAGCTCTGTATTGCTCAGGTAAAAAAAAAAAAAAAAAAGTGACAGGCTCTTTAGCATGTATCATATCCCGTGTGGATTTTCTACATACTTCTTATTGAGAAGGGGCTGCTTTGCCACATCAGTTGGTCACGTCTGGGAGCCCCCCTGCCTCCTGCAGTGCTCAGGTAGTCTCCCCACCTCCCCACCCTGCTTCTGCAGCCGTCGGGGCCAGGCACGGAGGTGCCCGTGACTGCAGCTTGGCGTGCCCCTCACCAAGAAGCGGGTTTTTTTGAGCTCCTGTGTTTAGCTGATGCTCTTTTCCCCACACCTCAGGCTCTCCCCCGAGCTGAATGTCCCAGTGGTTGCCCTTGGCTTCCTGCCGCCAGCCTGTCCAAGGCCACCACACATTTGGATATCCCCAGATGTGCCCTCTGTTTCTGTCTGGAAATTCTGCCCCGGTGGATTTGAGTCTCGGACGTGCTCTGTGTCGGGTAGCCAGGGTTGTTCATGCCAGGAGGCCAGGCTGTAACATTCTGCACCTCAATGGGGTGAGCCCTTGGCTAGGAGCTCTTGGGAGGGTATCTAGGGTATCTCCTCACCAGTTTTCGTGCCTGCACTGAGAGCCTGCCTAGCTGTCTCCTAGCTCCCACCCTGACAGCTCTTGCCTCAGGGAAAGAGGAGGGGATGTGCAGACCTGCTTAGACTATGGTGTACTGCACATTGGCAATCAGTCATACATCCGTATACTTCTTCCCCTTCCCTTCCCCGCTCTCATTCTTCTAGCGTGCAGCCAGGCTCCATTTCCTTGTCTGATGTTCCCTCTCCAACTCTCTTCCTAAGGTGGGATTCAGGATGCTCCTGTGTAGGCAGGGGTCTCCCCATCCAGAGAGGCTGGAGAAAGAGTGCAGTATGGCCAAAACCACTGTGCTGAAGAGCATTGAAATGAATAAGAAGAGGCAGGGGTCTGTTGCAGATAGCCTCTGCTCATGAGGCTGGCACTCAGTCCCTCAGAGCCAGCTAGGTCTGAAGAACCGACAGTCCCTCCACAGAGGACGGCCTGGGCAGATCATTCAGAGCAAGACAGGCAATGTAAGCACAAAGCACCTTCTCACCTGGCCATTAAAGGCGCCTGAAAGAAAGCAAATGTCCCTCTTATATTGATATTTGTCCCTGGAAGGCGCATCAAGGAGGGACCATTCTGCTCCATAGCTTCTTGCCAGTAGTGGCGATTTGAGGCTGCAGGACTAGGTGCTTACTGAAACGTGCATTTATTGCAAGAAGCTTGACCAAACAAAGAGGAAAATTTAAGAAAGTAATAATATTTGCTTACAGCAGCTTGAGGAGCAAATCTGCAAGTGTCAGGCAGAGCTCACCTTGCTGTTCCCATGCCTACCAACTCCAGGTCCTGCTGCTGTGGGACACCTCACTGCCTTCACACTGGCGATGCTCACATTGGTATGGCAGGTGCAAGTCAGAGGCTTGTGCATAGCTGTGATCCAAGGGTTTTAACACCCTCTGCCCCTGCCCCGCTGCCTCCCTTCCTGCAGGCAGTGTCTCAGAATTGAGCCCTATTGACCTCTCTTGGGGCTGATGACCTCGCCCTGCTCTCTGCTCAGTCCTTTGGCTTGGCCTCCAGCTGGGTGGTGTTTGGTGCCAGATGTTGCGTGGGGAGAGACGTGATGAGGTACGAATAGGACTGAAGGCTTCCCCCTTTCCGGGCACTGCCTTTCGCCTTGTCGCCAGGGATGCTGCGCAGTTTAGCTGCATGCCTCTAGACATGGGGACCGTGACAGCCTGGCCATGGGCACGTCTCCGCCTCTGCAGGGTGCAATGACAGCATTCACTTCTGCGGGGCAGAGGGAATGAAAGAGGAGAGAAAGATTTGCAGTCTGTGTTTACCGCTGGGCAGATGAGATCCAAAGCTGATAGTGTTATCTTTCTGGACACCACATTATAGGTCTTGTGTTTCCAGGCTGGGAACGGTTCCCTAAACAAACATATTTGATGGGCAGACACAGTCTCTTAGCTGAAATCGCTCAGGCCCATCTGTTAAGATGGCATGGTGCCCACTCCCAAGTTGGTGAGATGTTGGCCATAGGGCATACATACCAAGTAACCATGGGTTTAACATGAGCAGCCAGCGTAATCATCTGAACACTCTCCATCTCTCAGGACTCTGCATCTCCAGCCAACGCTGCCACAGCCTTGCTGGCTTCTTCATTGGGCTTTTCCCCACCGACCACTGGTTTAAGATACCGGCCCCAAGGCTGCTCCCCAGATGTGAGCAAGAAAGACTGGACTTCCACCCGCTCTTGTGCCATGGAGGAGCAGGGAGGGTGCTTTGCCTGAGAAAACCACGCACGGGCTTTGTGTGTGTTGTTCATGCTGATCCAGGAGCTGGGAGAAAACTTTATTTCCATGAGCAGAGGAGCTTAAGGAGTTTTCTGAGTAAGAGTATGGCTGATTAGCTAGAGGGCTCGTAATATCCACGTGTAGTGGGCAAAGGCAAACTGAGGTTGGGCACACACGGAGACCAATAATCAGGGCGTTACATGTTCTGCTTCGAATCAGCAAAGTTAGTCTCCTCCAGCAACAGCCCAAGCTGCAGACTAACGTGTCTACAGTACTGTCACTAGTTTTATTAATGTGGTGCAGCCTCTCACCCCTGTGGCTGTATTGATTCAGCCTGCCTCAGTAATCTAACTCAAAGTCATTTATAGCAACAACAAAGTATTTGCTTGGAAAAGCTCCGACAGTTTAACAGAGCTTCTGTGGGGTTTTGCTTGATCTTTACTGGTGTGGGTTATCCAAGCCAGAGAAACTTTTTGAGAAGACTAGCCCTCCTCCTGCTCCACAGCCTCGAAAATCCCTCTTTCAGGATGTACCGTTTGCCAAAATGGTGGCTGCTGGTTTGAGTTCCTTCTCAGAAATAACCATCTACCCAGGGGGTCACAGACTGTCCCACTAAAATGAGAACGAAGCAGAGCTTCCTCCAGGGAAAAGCCATCGCTGGAGGGGACCTGGAAGAACACTTTTCTGCTTGGAGCATTACTAGAAAAGCAGTCCAGCATGTTTTTTTTAAGGTTGGCAAGCATGGAGCAGAAACGGATGCCAAAGGAATTCATGACGGCAGTACCAGCAATGCTAGCAGTTAGTGCACTGAGGAAACTTTTGGCATTTCTAATAAAACGCGATCACTATGTGCCTACTGCAGCCAAAATATGTAATTGTGATGATGCTATCACTACTGCTCTGGAGCTGGAAACTGGCCTAAGTCCAGTGAAGTCAACAGAGCAATTTTATAGCGTTAATGATGACATGTGAACACCTTTCAGAAAAGCATTCAGGGATGTATTTACCTGATAGTTGTCAGTTGCCAGCAGAAGATGATATTCTGTGATCTAAAATAGCTTCTTTAATTTTTCAAGTGAAGCACTGAAAGGCAGTTTAATTTTTTAAGCTTTACACAAGTATCGTTGATGTGAGATCTCTCCCTTCGCATGTCTGTGTGTATTAAATACTCCACTGCACCAATGAACCAGAGCATCACAGAAACGAGAATGTCATCAGGCAGCACGTGAATGCAATGAAATCATTTAGGTGTGAAGAACGTAAGCTGATTTACCCCAGCTAGGGATCTGACTTGCTAACTGGGACTGTAACTCACTCGTCCCGAGCAAAGTGAGTTTTTCCTGTGCTTGGCTTCACGGAGCTCTCCCTGTTCTGGCTGATCTCTGCTCACCTGCCCTCCTCACTGCCTCATGCAGCTTATATATGAGACGAAACAAAAGACATGGGTTACACTTTCATGGTTTTTTATAATGCCCAACTCAGGTTCAGTTTGACAGGCTTTATATGAGCGATAGCGAAAAATAAAGTGCTCAGTTGTTGGGAGGGGGATGCCCCTGTATTGCCCTTGTATTTAATACTGCATGTGTATTCGTCAAGAGGGCTCTGTACCAAAAATACCCAACTTTAAATCCAGATAATGATACGCCTCTGCAGAGAGGTTTTGCGTTTGGTTTGGTTTGTCCTTGGGGAAGAGTGAAAGTCAGTGGCCTGGCTATGTCTTCTCTGGAGATGCTAAACTTCTTACTGAGATTGAACTTTTTACCAGTCCCTGCATAGCAAGACATGGATTTTTTTAAAAAAGACACTTCTAGCAGCTCTTAGCATTTAATACATGATGGCATTGCCTTTTACCTTTTGTCAGGAGCCTTTGTTAATGCATCTGTTTGGACCGTTGCACCATATTGCCAGTGCATGGAACATAAAACTGGTACAGCTTTTTTAAGGCAACATTTTTTTTTCCAAGTAATAATGGGGTCGGGCAAAAAAAAGTGATCGAGCTGCATTAGCTTCTGCGCAAAATTCTCCCGCCGCGAGCCTGAATGCGCCTTTCCCAACATGTGACCCAACGGGAGTAAAGACTCCTAATTTATTGGAGGGGTGCTCTTTCAGTTTGTGTTTTATTGGTAATTTACAATGCCGAATGCCCTCATATTCACCTTTCCCTCTTCTCAAGTAGGTGAACACAATGGAATTGTCTTGGTTGCAGAAAAAGGGATGCTTTCTCTGAGCATGCCCCATTAATTGGGAACCGGCAGACAACTGACAGGAGTGCAGTGGGTGTGATTATCAGCGCCGGATGAGAGCCATTAACAAAATGGAGAGTGTCATCTTCAGAGCACAAATATTTTCCCTCGCCATAATACCCTCTCAAGGGGACCTGAAGTGGACCTGCATTGTCCCGCGCGCTCCCAACCCCACCGCCAATCATTTATTTTTTTTGCGGCTGCCGGGGTTTTCGGCGCCCGCAAGGGAGCGAGCGCGGGGCAGCCCGAGAGATGCCGGCACTTAGGGGCTATTGTACTTTCTCCCCTCGGACAAAGCGTCCCCCGGCCCTTCTCCGCCGGCCCCTGGAGTCACGTCGATAACCGAAAGCCGGGGGAATACTATGCCGGGCTTTGCCCTGGCATCTCCCAGAAGCGTTTCCAGGATGGGAAAGATTTTTCTTAGCCGAACTGATTTGGGTTTAATTCCTTCCCTGCCCGCTCTCCCTTTTTTTTTTGTTCCCCTCCTGGCGGAACAGAGGATGGGTTTGTCGCCCTGAATCGGGAGGATTGTTACACATCATCGGGCCATTCATCCTCTCCCCTCCCCTGTTGTAAAACACCAGCGCCGGCCCGGGGAACAGTGGGGGCATTGTGCAGCAGCACGATACCACCCAGATTTTACCTCGGCCCTCTCCGATCCCGGGTTTTGTTCCCCCTCAAAAGAAAGCATTTGCTCGGGGGAGGGGAGGGGGTGTTCCTATTGCTTCCACTAACACGGAGGTTAAAGGAAAGATTGATGGGAGAAAGTTCACCTAGAAAACCAGGATAAATTTCTGGCTGGCCAAGGCCAGTTGTTTCATTGTCCGGGGGCCATGTTTTTTGTTAATTATCTCTCACTCTCGCCTTTTATCGAGGAAACTGGCAGCAAAGCACGGAGAAAGGAACAGGATATAGAGGTCAGCGGGTCCCGCTTGGCCACCTAGGTATTCCATTTTAAATGCGGAGGGCGAGCGAGGCGCGGGGCGAGCTTTTTGGGCGGGGGGAAATGGGGGCCATCAAAATAATAACTGGGGGTAGTCCCGGTATTCACATCCAAAACTCCCACTCCTGTCCCCAAGCAAAAAAATAGAAAGATTAAAAAAAAAAAAAAAAAAAAAAAAAAAAAAAAAAGAAAAAGAAGAAAAAAAAA
>VXBL01008816.1:24310-34310 GCA_013400195.1 Aramus guarauna
TTTTTTTTTTTTTTTTTTTTTTTTTCTTTCTTCTTAAAGGGAGGAAAGTTGCTTCAAACAAGACCATGTTGTCAAGGAAATAAACCTTAGCGAGGGTAGGCATTAAACACACAGCTGCTGGACTTGGCCGGCCCTTAGACACTGGTGGTAATGACAATGATTCTTGGTGGCAGCAAACCAGATCTAAACATAAATAGGGCTGCATGAAAGGAGAGGAAATGGAACAAAACAGTTCCTCGGGTACCACTGGCAGAGGAATAACATCAATTTCGATTAAAAAGCGAAAGAATTCTCCTGTTTCCACACATTAGTAAAGGCATGCAAATTCATAACTCACCAACAATGTACCTTTGAAATGCAGCTGCACCCCACAAACAGGGCCTTTCTCCCTGCAGAGAAGCAGCCCTGTTTTAAGCAGAAAGAAAACAACTATTGAAAAAGCCACCAGGGTCCCTAACAGTGGGGAGGGGTGTTGGGGAGAGGTGGAGGAAATGTGTTGGGTTTGGCAGATGCGGGAGATCAGTGTTTTCCATATAATGGAGCCTTCATATCGTGTCGTTCCAGAAAGAAACGGCGCTTCCCGGGATTCACCACCAGGTTGGCCTTGGGCAGTTGTTGGCAACACCAGGCACGGACGGGGGATTTCCATGGCCTGAGGACTGTGGCTGGCGGGGTTGCAGGGACGGAGGCAGCTCTTGAGGTGGGCAGCACGAAGCCTACAGCATCTCCATCTGCTCTCCCATCCTCCTTGGGAGGGCTGCTCCTCTCACCCATGTTTCGGCAGGATCAGCACCCCCATACTGGTCCCAGGCGGCCATCCTTCCCACCTGCCGCTGCCGGAGATGTTGCAGGGAGCATACCAGCTCCTGCACTCGCTCCTTCTGGCCGCCCGCCACGGGTCTCCAACCTGACATGCAGCCACCCATTGCCTGTTGTGGGTGGACTGATGTTACCTGAGCGGTAGCACAACCAGTAGCATAATTTCTTAAAGAAGCACATGTAAATAAACTGCACTGCACTGAAAATATATGTTGAATATGAAATGAGCAAAAACCGAGCCTGACTTACCAGGCTTTTTGCTCTATCACTTCCATTCTTTATTCTGGATGTAGTGGGTCTCATTGCAGAGGTGTCAACCAACTTCTCAAAGAACAGCACAGACCACTTGCTATGTAAGCACCTCCAAAACACCTGATGAAGATTGCTGGGACCAGCCAGAGGGTGTTTAGCCCCCACATTCCTGCTAAAGCAAAGCCCTTGCTGCAGCGCAGGGGTGTTTGAGCACCCACGGAACACTTTTTGGGGCTGCCTGCTTGGCGTGCGGGGATGGCTCCTTCTCTTGCCTCATTTTACAGGTATGGGAGATTGTTCCCACTAATTACATTTCATGTCGGCTGCACCAGCTCAGTGAACATACAGAGGATGTCAGAGTTTTTATGCTTGCCACACGGACTACAGCCTCTTTGAAAAGCCTTGCGCATCTCAAGTTGGTCTTGTGGAAGCTCTGGCTCGGGGAGGTCTCAAGGTTTGGTTCATTCTCCATAAGGCAGGTTTTATTTCTGAGGCTGCCTCATGCACTGTGTAAACCCGTCACCAGAAATACTCGCTATTGAATTTATCTTCTTCATTTGATAGAAATCATTTGGAAAGAAGACAAGGCAAAGCCACTGTCATGAAACAGTGTGGCATTTATATCTGACAGACAATACCATATTTATTGGTCAATGGTAAAAATAAATGGCTGTCTGTTGGTGAGTCACTGCTTTTAAGCCCCTAAACTGATTGAGAGCTCTTGCCTTGTCTTACTGTCCACCATGGTGACAACTGGGTCGCCGACTGGGCCCGTGAGCCCTGGCAACATCTGACAACTCTTCATTAATCTGCAGTTTTGTTGCCCTTGCACGAGTTGCCCGTGCAGCGAGGAGCAACTGTGGGAGCATTGTCCAGGGCCAGCAGCGTGGCCGGGCAGATGCAAAGCAGTCCGTGTGTGTGGACACAGGGGACTTCTGCTGTGGGGCTGGATGTGGAGATGGGGACCAGCAAAGACATTTCCCACCTCAGGGCTGCTGGGGATGTCCAGAGCTGGCACTGGTGAGTATCTCAGCCTTGTCAGAGGAAGGACAGCCTTCAACTCTAGCCTGGTCACAGAAAACTCCTGGCAGCCGCTCTTGAAGACCTTTGAGGAATGAAATGCTGGGCTGGTCCATGCATGTGTCCCTGCGAGGATCCAAAAAACCCTTCCTATGTGACCAAACAGGAAGCCAGAGAATGTGGTCCCACAAAAAGGCAAAGGGAAGGGGTCTTATGGTGGGGCTGTGGGGACTGGAGACCCCCCAGTGCCACATGCCCTTGCTCACATACCCAGGCTGTGTGATGGATCTGGGAGCAGGGTGCAGACCCCACTCCACTGTGTCTGCCCCAGGACTGATGTCCCCATGGCCTTCACTTCCAACCAACCCTAACTGCTGGTGAGAGTAGGCAGGGAAAAGCTGCCCCCCAGGGACCCGAATAGAAAAAGGCAACAGCCTGGTTATGGACATGTCTGGCTGGCCAAGGAGCTGCATTTCTCCCTGTTAGATGTCTCCAGGCGTGAGTACTGTCGTGTGCCCCACCGGAGCAGGGAAAGCAAGTCCTATCAAGCCGCAGGGGGTACAAACCGGGACAGCTTGACATTTGTGTAAGACAGGGTCAGGACATCGTGTCATCCTGGTGTGCCGTGTGCTGCTTGGCTTCCCTGCCAAATGCCAGATGCAAATGAGATTGCGATGGCGGACCCTCGGGAGAGCCCACCTGGCTCGGCGTCTGCGCTCTCCGGAGGGAGCCGGAGCTGCAGTGGCAGGGGGAGTGCCCCCGCCGTGCCGGGCTGGGCTGTCCTCACTCTTCCACCAGAAGCGTAGGGCTCGGCTCCCCAAGGCGGGGACTGAGGTGATGTCTGGGAGAAGATATGAGACCTGTCATGTTGTGATAGCTTCCTCTCAGTGACGAGCCAGAGGAGCTCAGTCTTCTCATCCATCTCCTCCCAGGGTGTGAGGGTACACGCCGGGAGGGGGCAGGCAGAGTCACGTCCCCGGCCAAGCTGTGTCAGCAGCCACCTACCACAGGGATGTGATCGAGATCTCCCCAGCTGGCTGGTTTGCATAGCATTGGGTTAGTTGTGAGTAGGAATGGCTTTATGACACTGCCTTAGAAATGTGGTTTTCGTTCCCCTAATTCAGCTCTTAAAGACCTCACATCACAAAATGATGTGCAATTCCTGCTTTTGGCTGGCATCACCTTCTGACAGGTGCCTTCTTGAAGGTTTGGCTTCAAACGTATGTTTGTCCATGTCTTCCAGACACAACATTTGAGTTTCCTTTGCTCTTTTTTCTCACAAAATCCTTCTGCTTTGTTGCAGGCTGTTCTTTGTTCATTATTGTTTCACTACTTGTGATGGCACCTTAATGTGCTGAGTGGTTTCCACGCAGAGAAGAAGCCTCTCTGGAGTCCCCGAAGATCTCCAAATTGAAGGGGTGTACCAGAGCTATGTGAGCCTCATCCATGGCTAAGCCTAGTAATGGAGTGAAATTCAGGGAAAATATCAAGTGTCTGGAAAGACCACTGCTTTTATCTTGCTGAACTTTCCCAGTGCTGTACCCTTCCTCAGTAGCTCTCATCACTGACACAAGCTGTGCAGCCAGCTTCTAAAAATGCTTCTAATTGCATCCTATCTCCTCCTCCTTTCTGAAGTCATTTGCAGTGTTTTCTCCCCCATCCTCAATGTCCTGTTATGTGCTGCTCAGTTATTGCCCCAGGTCCCCAAGGCCCCGGTCCCGTCCTTGGCAGCAGATGCCCACACTGTCCCTCCACCCCACGGCTCAGCGGGGAGTGGGGTGCTTTGCTGCAGGGGCTCTTTCTTTGGGGTGCTGGCACACGGGCTTGGTCCTTAATGCCAAAATCAGCACAGGCTGTTGGGATCACTGGAGCTGAGCTGTTTACCTCAGCAGCAGACGTGGTAAACCAGCTATAGGAGCTTTCACATCCCTGCCCAGCAAACAGGTATCTTTTGGGATTATTTTGATATTGCACTTAGCTGTGCCTTCCCTGCAGGCTTTGTTTCTTTCAGTGAGCAGAGAATCTCTTCTGTACACAGAGAGAACATTTGACCAAGTTTTCACTTTGTATTTCTCTTTGCCAAGTACATATATTTCCTTATTCCTATTTCTTAAGAAACATTTGAATTCTTTCCCTTTGGAAAGAAAACTGATTTGTGTCAAAAGGAAGAAGCTGTAAGCTCAGAAACAAACAAAAAAATCCTCTTGTATAATCTTTGGATTTTCTTCTGGTTTTTTTTGGTTGGTTGTTTGGTTTGGGTTGGGTTTTTTTGTTTTTTTTCCCATTATCTCTTGACTCATCTTTAGTCTCTTTCTGGAAGACACCCCTTAGTATCTCAAATGCTCTCTCCACAGGCAAGTGCCCATTCCCAATCCCAGCAACTGCTGGTTGCACATCATACATCCAGCATTCTGATTTCCAGTTATGCAAGCCAAAGGCCTGGATGCAGGACTCACAGAATGGGAGCATGTGCCTGTGTCTTTGCAAGTCTGAGGCTTAAATTTCATGAGGCAGGAAGTCTTTTTTTGAAAAAAAAAAAAGAAAAAGAAAAAGAAAAAGAAAAAGAAAAAGAAAAAGAAAAAGAAAAAGAAAAAGAAAAAGAAAAAGAAAAAGAAAAAGAAAAAGAAAAAGAAAAAGAAAAAGAAAAAGAAAAAGAAAAAGAAAAAGAAAAAGAAAAAGAAAAAAAAAATAGATTTTCATTGGTTGATTCCTGAAAGTTTTCAAAGAAAGAGGATGTGATCTTTCTCCAAAGTTCAAAATCAGCACAACAAACTGGCATGGAAGAGTGCAGAGGCAAAAGCAAGAATAGTTAATATTAAAAGTTTATATAAAAGCTATAAGCACCACGTAAGCTGAAAACTCTGTATATACACACACGTGTATGATAAAAGGAAGAGGGGGAGTGTGTACGATGCTGATTTTTCCTGGAGACAATCAATTCCTCTCTACCAGAACAGGCAGTCCTGCAGTCTTGAAATGCAAAGGAGAAACCTTTCCTAAGNTTTCTCTCTTTTTCTTTGTTTGTTTCTGTCTCTTGCTTTCTCATTTTCTCACTTTTTTCTTTCTTCCTTGCTTCTTTCCTTTTTCTCATTCTGTTTTTCTCTTTCTTTTTTCTTCTTTCCTTCTCTCATTATCTCTTTCTGTCTGTCTCTTTTTTTTCTATTTCCTTCTCTCTTTTGCTGTCTCTTTCTTTCTTGATATTCTTCTTTCTTAAATGTATCCAAGTAATTGATTTAATTGAACTTCAGTAATTTGGAAAGTTTCTTCTCTATTTCATACAAGCTCATATTATTTTGCTTGACATTTTGGAAAGCTTGCTAGCTTTCTCTTCCCTGTTGACACACAGGAAGGTCTGATAACGCAAAGGGTAAAGACATCCCAATCCAAGTGTCATGAATTTGCTTCCTTTAATGTTTTTATCACTTCATTATGTATCTTTTAAACTAGAGAGAGATCTGAGTGGTGGCTAGCACAACCTGATTATAATCTTGAACGCTTGTTTTAAACCAAGGAAGTGTTGTGCAAATACTTCACCAGAATTTCCATTCTCCTTCTAAATGCTCCTCTGTGGAAGAGACTCAGCATATTTGCCTAGGTACTTAAATTAGTTTAATATAGCTCTGAGGCTTGAGAAGGAAGTTTGCAGCTGCACTAGCTTCTACCTCTTTAGTACACTCAAAAAGCCCCGCAGCAGATAGCATTTATCTGGGGTTAAACCACGGCTTTTGTGCGCAAAAAGTACAGCAGTGAATAAAAATGACTAAGTGCAGCTGTAAATCTCTAACCGAATTATTCAGAGAGAGTGAACAAATCTACACCCTGTCATAAAAAGGAAAATCATCTTCCTTTAAGAATAGGGAGATACTGAGAAGTCTTAAAGTATATTAGAACAGCTTAGAGCTCTCAATGTGGGGGAGAAACCTTGTATATTATCCACAGTGCTAAGGAGATTATCAATGGATTTCACTCCCCAATCCTTTTTACAACACCCATCTCATTAGAATAAGTAATAAAGATGACATCACAGAGAGGTCTAATTGATCAAAAAGAGCTCACTTAAACTGTGTCCAGATTCACTTCTGCATTCAATACCATTTTTTTCCCCCAGAAATTCAGCTTTGGCTTTGATTGAACAGTTGAAAAGTTTTAGTATCAAATCGAACTAACGTTCTTATTATGCAAAGCTTTCTCCAGTGTTCTGCTTTGGTAAATGACCTCTATTAGCATGCAGATTGACTGGGGATTACCAGAAGGTTTCCCAAAATAATCATCAGAAAATGTCTTTATAAGGGCTACTTTCCCCCTCTGCATGCACGGTCCCAGCCACCGCGCTGGCCGCCGTCCCCTCTCTCCTTCTGCTTCTGCGAGATGCTCAGGAGAGCCACCCAGCTAGGTAGCAGGCCCGATTCGCTCTTCCCCAGATGGTCTAAATGCTGTTGTATTCTCCAGCTACGCTTTCAATAGGCAGTGTGATTCCCAGTGGAAACAGTGGGTGAAATGGTTTTATACAAGTCAGTGGGAACTTTACCACAGATGCCCGTACAGCTACGACTTCGCTCTCTACATAACTTGGAGATTGGATAAAAAACTGTGGTTGAGTAGAGACGTATACAATAAATAGATGGGTCTTTTTTTAATGTACATGCATAATTAATTGCTCTATTTCTCTTGTAATCATTCCCTCTTAAATGAAGAAGAGAGAAATTTTGCTAATACCCTGCTTTTACTCCAGTGTCCCACCTGAGTAACTTCAGTCCATGAGCATTTCCACCAGTCCTATCTATACCTAGGACTTCCCATAGCCACACAAAACTCTATGAGGTGGCCACAGAAGACAGAGGGGGTGGAAGTGCGCAGACACAGTTTTGGTGATTAGAAAGAAGAATATATCTGATAATTAATGCCACTAGAAAAATGTCCAGAGGTGGTTAGCGATGCAGAAAGTATTAAGCATTGGGCTGGGGGGAAACTTTGACCTGTTGTTTCAGAGTGAATGACACAGCCTAAAACCTGTACGTCACAAGCTGAAGCCTGACATGGCACCACAGTGCATTGCGTGCCCCTGTTTCTGTTGCCGTCTCGGGGGTGGTTTTCCAAAACTGGCCCCAAGTGCTCTCCTGCTCTCCTGGTGCCAGCAGCACACAGACCTACCTGGCCCCCTTGGCCCTGGCTGATGCCATTGGTCGTGGGGCTGGCCAGGGGTATTTGGGAGTATGAAATCCCAGCCGCCCTCTCAGGGAGCCAGGGATGTCAGCAGCAGAGAAATGTCCTGGCCAGACCCTGATCTGAGGAATAACACTGGTTTTCATCTCTTCTTCAGTCTCTGAGCTGTGGTGACACACAGCTTTGATGCTGTGTCTTGCAAGCCAAGGTGTGGGGTTTCTTTTTTGTTTTGCTTTTCATCCATTTCCTTCCTTGGAGGAGTCTGTGCAAGCACAGCTCACACTGTTCCTGCAGTGGTGCCCATGTTCCCGTGTCAGGAGCAGGAAGAAAGAAGCAGGACTAGCTTCGATCTTGCCAATCCCAAAGGTGATGGGAGGCGGCGAAACCAGGTCATGTCCTGCTGTTCTGAGAGCCAGGAGAGCTTCGCTGAGTTGATTCAAGCTCCGTGGCTTTACCCCAGACGAAGAAGTAAAGCAGACTACTGATGGCAGGATTACAAGTCTCTCTCTACCCAATCTGGAGAAAACAGCTGGTACCATTTGCATGCTCACCAGCTGAACTCTTCAAGTCCAGCCTCACAACCTGCAAGCCAGCAGCAAAGTCCCAAATACTGATGCATCTAAATGCCACGGGGGGCTTCTATGTAAACCTTGGGGGTGGTGTTGCTAATTATGCTTCCATCAGCACTCACTTTGTTTTATTATTTAAAATTTTCTCATATGCAGGAAAGCATTACAAGGGTACGCTCACCTGTTGCAATTAGCTGAAGAACAAACAAATGACCCACACAGGAGAAACATAGTGAACTTGTGGGGTTTGATGCTGACATAACGAAATCCCTGCAGGTAGACTGTAAAATTGGATGTAGTTGGTGGTACACTGTGCTAAAGAGTGACAGGATAAAAAAAACAAATCTTGCTGTTTTTTTTGTCAGTACCTAAAATACTGGTAGTGCCAAATTCTGTCACCGGACAAACGGACAAAACTATTGCATCTCTTTATCCTCATTTTAAAAAGTCATGTCCAGTCTCTGTGTCTCTCTAGAGAACAGCTCCCAAATTCACCGCGTTTCCCCTTAGAAAAAGAGGTGATGCAGGGGTTCAGTCTGGCTTCCGACTTCATCTCACCAATTCCCAGCTTATGAACAACAGGACACTACTAAGGGGACTGATAAGCACCAAGCCCAAAGCCGGTTCAGCAGCCGACGTCCCCTGGCATGGCAAGGTGGGCGGCCCTGGGGCTCGGCCCCTGCAGCAGGACAACGGGAGAGAGGGGGAGGTTGCACAGCAAAAGTTTCCACATCGGGTGCCCTAGTAAATAATTCACATGCCAGAAAAACACTCCCTGTGCAAAAACTCCATTTTGGGGATTTTTGTCCCTGAGTGTGGATTATTTAAAGATATATTGTATAATAAGTAATTTATATAATTATTATTACAATTATTATTATAATTCTATAATCATTCTATATACTTTTTTTCCTGTAGAGGTCTTTTAAATATATTATTTTCCCCTCTTTGGGCATTTAGCTCTCCTGGGACCTTGGTATCATCCTTGTTTTTTCTCTTGATCTTGATTTTGGGTCAGTTTTCACACTGGACATTGAGCGAGCCTAGTTTGTTTTACAGTATGTTGGTAAAACAATAGGCAATTGCATGAACCCAAAATCTCCGTAGCAGAAGTATTTCTGCTTGAAAGGAGGAACGTGCGGATACTGAGCTACTCGGGGGCTTTCAAAGACAAATGAAGTCGCCCACTTTCACAGATCGCTGTTTTTAGCCTGTGTAAATTGTAATACCACCTCTAGCACCATAGTAACTAAGCACTTTCGAGTACAGCTTTCAGGGACATGGGAAACATCTGTTATGTGCGGGCCATTCACTTCTCCTCCTCCAAGGAGGAGAGCCCTGCCAGTGAGGCGGTGGTTGCAGTTTCGTCGCCTTGATCATCATGTATTTATTGATTGATTAATTGATTTACTTATTTATTTTTACTTTTATTTTTAAAATTATTTTTATTTTATTTTATCCCGCGCCTGTACTAGACAGGGTGAGGGCAGCCGCATGTGAGGGCAGGAGCCAGGGAGGGAATCGCATCGCCTGCCTGCAGGAGGGGCTGCCCGACACCCCTACCCTCCCAAATCCAGCTGAGCGGCCGAGCTGTTGTGCCCTCGGAAATGGGGCCAGGCCCTTGACCCCAACTCGCTGCTTTATATAAAGCCAGTCTAAACAGCAAGAAACTGGTTTACTGTGAGCTCGCTGGCCTGTGTGGCAGGGGAGATGCACTGCAGCAGGTGGCTGAAAATCTCCCTGTCTGGGATGCCAGGTTTTTAGGGAAGGGGGAAAAAAATGGACAGCAATTCTCTCCCAGGAGCATGGGCAAAAATGGTGCTGCGGCATCAGGCCACAAGGATGACGGGACGAGTGGAAAGGAAAATTAAAGCATCTCTTTCTCTCTTTGCGGGAGCGGGAGCCGGAATCCTGGAGGCTGGAATTATTCCTCCTGGATGTGCCCGGTGCAGGTTCGCTCGCCCACTTGGAGGGCTGGTACGTGCAGAACCCCTTTAGAAAACCTGCCCCTATAAACATTTGCAAATGGCTTTTGAGAGCTCCGGGGATGAAAGGGGCTCATACAACCACATCCTGTCATTACTTTCTACTATTAGCTGACATTCACTGGATGGCGAATGCCCAGTTCATTTAATGTGAAACAAAAGGCCAGTGCTTGCTGATAATGAATCATTAGG
>VXBL01008816.1:39310-48302 GCA_013400195.1 Aramus guarauna
GCCACTGTTGCAGTTGTTACCATAATTTGAATGACCATTCATTACATGATTCTTCATTAAAGCCAAGGTACAACTTACAAACTACATGTATCGTCCACAAAGTCATGGACTTGCCCTGAGCTTACTCCTCCTGGGCTTGATCCTTAGTCCACTGAAGCGATTGAGAAGACCCTACAGACTGATTTGAACCAGGTCCCAAGTAAAAACTGCAAATGTGTGCAACAAAATAGAGGAGGGCACAGGAGGCTGGGAGGGCAGTAGTGGGGGCAGGAATGAGCCAGTCATATCCATCTGACGCATGCGTGATCGATCTTAATATCACAAAATGTTTATTGCCTTCAGTCCAGGAAGACTTGGAGTCCGACAGAAGAGACAAAAGTTATGTGAGCATCTTCCCAGTCACCAGATTTCAGTCTTCATTTACTCATGGCTTCCCCAATTTGGGTAGGTGGGAAGGCGGGGTGGGATTATCTGACTGCAGCAGACAGTGGTGCCCTCATGGCTGGCTCTGGTGTAGCAGAGCTCAGAAAAAAACAATGAACAAAAGATGGCCTGACACCCACTCTACAGGGCCATGCAATTTTCCTGATAATACTACCATATGTTTTCAAGCACAGGGAGATATGTACCTCCCACCTCCTAGGAAGACTTTGCAGATCAGTCTAAAGCTAAAATACTGCCTGTGAGAAGAAAGAGTACTCAACACGGGCTCTGAAATTTTGTATTTAGGCTTTTCATGGGAGGCAGCTGACTTTTTCAGGAATAGGGCCCATCCAACAAATACCTGTGAAGTCCAGGTGTTCTGCAAGTTGGTGGTTCCTTCAAAAACCTGGATGTTTTATTTAGAGCAGTGACATCAATATCAAGGCCTTGCTTGAAGTGCAAAGTGTGTATTTCACTTCTGTCAGAGCATTCCCAACCCTCCTAAGGCTTACTGTTATTCTTGGTGAGGTGTAGACCTTTAAGTTCTATCTAACCAGAACATAGCTGTGCAAGTGTGTCTAAAACAGAGGAAAACCATCACTCCAAGTAAAACAGAGATTTCCTAGAGTGAGAGCTGGGGACCACGTTCAACAGTTGTCATCAGCTGTCATATGCTCTCCATCTCACCAAAGATGCTTTCAATGACTCTGGTTCTTCATCAGCCATTGCTATGGGGAATGGGAACATTTCCACTCTCTGTGAAATTTCTTGCACCCCAAGCAGGTGCATCTGACAAGTAATGCCTGCCTGGTAGAAGGCAAGGAAA
The DNA here is from genome assembly GCA_013400195.1 of Aramus guarauna. Taxonomy (NCBI): domain Eukaryota; kingdom Metazoa; phylum Chordata; class Aves; order Gruiformes; family Aramidae; genus Aramus; species Aramus guarauna. Next base: position 40,560 of record VXBL01008816.1, read on the forward strand.
CCTGGCCCCAGAAATGCAGCGTGCACCAGAAGAAATATTACGGTGCCTTATTTCATCCAGAAAACATGTCCCCAACATGAAGCTTTTGGAAGCCTACTCCAGTCTTCTAGAAATTGTGTCCTCCCCTACTTCAGTGTGGTGGGGGACTGTCTTACCTCTTGATCCTAAAAGGGAGAAGGGCTGTCCACGTTCCTTGACATGGACAAGGTGGATTTGCTAAGAAGATTGGCACCTTATGCTAACTCTCCCAGGCCCGAGGCAGGGCAATTTTTGGAGACTCAGCCTCTTTCCTCGTGCTTCTGCTGGTACCCTAAAATCTTACTGCATTGCTGGATCCCTAAAGCTGCACAAGCCTGTGCTTGCCGCCATACCGTAAAAGTTGAATTGGTCTAAAACCCCAAAAACCTCAGTTCCTGAATTTGGCATCTGGTTGGACAGCTGAGGAGCTTCCCATCTTGGAGGAAAACCTGGCAAAACTCTCATTTGCCTTTTCTGGGAAATAAGCTCAGTCTACAAGTCAATGTATTGCTGGTTCTCCTTTGTTTATAGAGACCAAGTTGTCAAGCAGGGAGATCTTACAAAGGTTGTGAAGGGTTTTCAGATCATTCCCTGCCAAAATTACAAAGCTTGCCCTGAAAGCTCAGGGCATGACCATCCAAAAGAGAGGTGTTCAGTACATTTCCCAGTTTCCAAACTGGGAAAACCCACAGGTAGCTGAGAGAAAGCCTTGTTGGCAGTTCAGGTGAAATATTTCAGAGATGTTGTTGGCAGCTTGGTTTTGCCTGGGAAATGCAAACCCACTGCAGAAGCTTCTTTTTCCCTGCTTATAGTGATAAACAATACACGGGTGTGTTCACCAGTTTGGTGTATACAAGAAGTGGGTGAGCTGTGTCCTGCCTCAATTAGGATCTTGCTGGCATGAGAAATGGGTGCCCATTCATATGTCCACGTGCCCTGGGTCCCAGTTGTGATGGTTGCTGGCTTAAGTAAACAGAGGAGAAACATCTGGAGTGTTGTATCAGGGAAACCAGCCACTGTGTTGTTGGGTTGGGTACCCAGCGATTGCCCTGGCTGCAGGCCACGGGCAGCACTAGGAGGGCAGAGGCAGAGGTGAGAGGAGGTAAGGTCACCACTGGGCAGAAGGAAGGGGGAAGTCTCCCCACAAGCTTGGAGAGCACATTGGGGGTAACTGCTGTGGGTGGAGAGCACCTTGGCGGCACCGAGCTTAGGGGCTGCTGGCAGGGCACCCCTCTGGGGGGACAGGCATGTCCCCAGCTCACGCCAGCTGCTCTTCAGGGACCATCCCACCTAGGAGAAATGACCCTGCATCCTTAATATCCAGGAGCCTCAGCCAGCACTGACTAGATGATCACCTTTTAAGATTACATTGCTTTTCCAGGCTTATTCACAAGGAATATTTTAGCCATTATGGGGCAGTAAGATTTAAAGTCTTGATTTGCTTATTTAATTTCAGCAGGCAGACAATTCCCAGCAGATCTGGAAAACTTGACACATGTCATTCTTTGAGCCGACACAGAATATCCCAAAATGGAGTTGTTTCACCTCTGCATTAATGCCTCCATCTGACAGACTAACACTCACTGGGACAAGAAAAGATCAGCTCACAGAACCAGTCTAGGCAACTGAAAGCCCCAGTTCTCTGCCTAAAGCCTTTTTATATATGACCCAGTAGCATTTACCTAAAACACAAAGCAAAATTAGGAAAGCAGGTATGTTGAAAATAATGCTTCAAGCTGGTTGGGAGAAGATGAGCAGAGCACACACTGGGGAAGGGTATAGGGGAGCCCACCGTATCTCTGAGCACCTCCAGCCAGGAGAAGAGGAACCCAGCGCTGGTACCAGGATGATTTGAGCCTGGAGGCATGGGCTAAGCGCTCGGTTATCGGCCAGGTACCCACACATCTAAAACAAAGGTTTTGGCTTTATTTTAGATATACTCCTGGTCTGTTTTGCAGTATTAAATCTCAGAAAGAGAGCATGATCTGTACAGACTGAATTTGTGTACCAGAGAAGCTGCTTTGGTGCAGGAGGTGTTAATGAAGTACCATCAAACAGGATGAAGCTGCAGGGGTGTAGCTGATGGCTCCTGTGTGCCTTTCCTACAAAATGTTTTTTAGACCCTGCCTGCATTTTGTCAAGCTACTGTCTGTGAGAGAAGAGAACCTATCTCCTCCACTCACAAAAGCCCTGGGTCTTCTCTCCTGGCCTTCAGGAGCTGGAGGTACTGGGCCCAGGGGGTGCACAATGGAGTGAAGGGTTTGGCATTTCTCCCAGTTTGGATTCGCCAGCAGGAGCAGTGGGAAGAGGCCACCCACCTCTTATGGTAGTAGCCCATAAACTGAGGGCAACATCAGCAGTAGGGCAAGGACTGTAGCACAGGACACAAATTAGGTTGACCCCTAAAGCCATGTGTTTTCCCACGGGAGGCTTTTAAGACCAACCACTGTTTTTTTCAGCAGACGTCTGCAGCAGGAGCCGTGCCAGAGCGCTATGTCAGCTCTCCTTTGCTAGCGACATAGGTACAGCGTGTGGTTTGCAAACGTCACCCGTATGTCAGCTGGCGGGGTATGTGCCTCTGCCACCTCAGCTCTGCCTGTCTTCTGATACACCCTTTGGGAGCTAACGCAGAGGATGAGTCCGAGAAAGAGGAAAAGTCCACTGACAGTCATGGCTGAGGGGTTGTGACTAGGTCTCATCTTGCACCCTAAAGGGATGGTCCTCCACTGGAGCAAGTTCCCCTGAGTCCTCCAGAAAGGCTTCAGTTCCAGTAGGTCGGGGCTAACAAAACTGGACTCTTACACTGACAAGACAAATGCACACCTACCCCAAAAGCAAGACTTATGAAAAGATGTAGTATTCAGTTGTTTTGAATTCTGCCTCTACACACAGACACACACATAGATGCAAGAATTGTCCTTTCAGTAGAAATGGCGTCTTTGTGCCTTGGAGCCTAACAGAAATTAAGTCCTCCAAAGTATCACCTTGACCTCAAGAGATATACCCTGTCTTTTCACCTGTGTTCTCTACCCAGCCCCCTCAACTCGCACCCATTTCACCAGCTGCCTTCTCTCTCTGACGTTGTAAGACCCTATTTATTTTTGTTTCTACTTGTCACAAAGGTTACTGCTCAAGCTGAATGCTTGGAAAACACCAAACCAAGTAGGTAGGACATTTACAGAAATATAGAGGAGCACAACAAAACAGAATTTTTCTGTGTAAATATTTTTTTTAACATTTCCCAAACACAGAGACGTAGGACTTTTCACATGAAAATCTGAATGATCTGAATCTGGCAAAATGACTGTTTGGGGATTTGTATTTTACTGCCTTTTCAAAAATGCAGCCAAATCTGGAGAAATTATAACAAAATTATGATAATGAGAGTTTTACACATGCTCAATAAAGCCTTTGTCAATTTTAGCAATTTAATTCCCTGAAAACTCTGTTGGTTTTGGGTATGCTCCAGAGTCAACTATGACTTCTGATACATCTGTGGAGAAAAATCTCTGCAGTTACAATTTTCTCCTGGCTGATTGGGGAGTCTTCAACTCAGATTCAGCCTGCAGGAAAGCGTCATCTCTTCTGCTCTCAGCAACCCATGGAAAGGAGTCTGCCTGACTTAATGTCAAGAGAATGAGAATTAACCTGCTTTGAGGTGAGGAAGGAGTTTAACTGGACAAGGAAACTGGGATGGAGACTTGGAAACAGACAAAGAGGAGAGAGAAACAGGGTTTGGGAGTCAAAGCTGAGAGGCCTGGGATCTGGGCCAGGGAGCCCTGTGTGATGAGACCAGAAATGATCAGGGCTGGGATGCAGAACATAGATGGGGGCAGGAGACAACAGTGGAGCCAAAACTGGGACATAATCCAGAGGTTTGGAAGAATCAGGGTTTAGGAAAAGGGTAGGGTGGAGAGACAGGCCAGGACAAGTCCTGCCTGAGGATGGATAGGATGAAGAATTTGCCTCAACAAGAAATGCGATCATGCAGAGCATCTCAGCTGCAGCTGGTATCAGCAGTGGGGGATGCTTTGGACTAAAGAAATACAGGTAGTGCCAGAATACTACAAAACAACAAAGCATCCCGATCACTTGCTACTTTTGACTGTGACCCTGTTTCTCAGCTAACTCCAGCAATATCTTCTCTCTCCCTTTGTCTGCTGCACTTTACACATAAGTGGTGGAGATAAATACTTGTGTGGCACTTTGACGCTACTGTGTCCATGGAAGACCCCATGAGGACACAGATAATTCTCCACAGAGCAGACAGAGCTGGAATAGTGTCTAGCAAAGAAGACGTATGGCTACACACCAAACGGTGATGAGAAGCTAAATACTGAAAGCTGGTCTCTAAATCAATGTAGTGGATGTTAAGGAGAAGGTCTCTGAGAATGTGTGAAGCTCACACACCCCAAAGGAAATGGAAATGCCTGAGCACCTCTCCTCATGCCGTGCCATGTCTGACAGATGAGGAGGCTCCCCAACGCACCATGGTGGGGTACCTGGGGCAGCTTTGAGACACTGTCCTCTACCCCCATAGGCAGGAAAGTCCCTGCTAGCGCCTGCTTAGGTCAGGGCTGGGAAGCAATCACAACCACCTCCTTTAAATCCTGGGATAGGGGTTGTGAAAGGAAACTTTTAGGGCAAACTTTGAACCAGGCTATCAGGCCCAGTCAGCATAGGTTTATGGAAGGCAGGTCCTGCTGGACTAACCTGTTCTCCTTCTGCAATGAGGGCACCTACTTAGTGGATGAGGAAAAAGCTGTGGATGTTGTCTACCTGGACTTCAGTAAAGCCTTTGACACCATTTCCCACAGCTTTCTCCTGGAGAAACTGGCTGCTCACGGCTTGGACATGTGTATGCTTTGCTGGGTAAGAAACTGACTGGATGGCTGGGCCCAAAGAGTTGTGGTGAATGGAGTCACGTCCAGTTGGCAGCTGGTCACAAGTGGTGTTCCCTGGGGCTCAGTACTGGGTCTGGTTCTGTTTAATGTCTTTATCAATGATCTGGTTGAGGGGACTGAGTGCAGATGACACCAAGCTGGGTGGGAGTGCTGATCTGCTCGAGGGTAGGAAGGCTCTGCAGAAGGATCTAGACAGGCTAGATCCNTCTCTACAACTACCTGAAAGGAGGTTGTAGTGAGGTGGTTGTCGGTCTCTTCTCCCAAGCAACAAGAGATAGGACAAGAGGAAATGGCTTCAAGTTGTGCCAGGGGAGGTTTAGATTGGATATTAGGAAAAATTTCTTCACCAAAAGGGTTATCAAGCACTGGAACAGGCTGCCCAGGGAAGTGGTGGAGTCACCATCCCTGGAGGTATTTGAAAGATGTGTAGATGTGGCGCTTACGGACATGGTTTAGTGGTGGACTAGTTTAACAGTTTGCACTAGTTTAACAGTTGCACTTGATAATCTTAAAGGTCTTTTCCAACCTAAACAATTCTATGATTCTATGTTAGCACTACCCTTGCCTTGTATGAACAGTTTGCAAAATCTGCGTGTAACCTTTTTTTAATTTCTGGGTGGAATGGGACTACAGAGCCCATTCCGACGAGGTGAGTCTGCTAGGGAACAATGTGAGCACATCCCCAGATACCTCTCTGCTCTTTTTACGCTTCTTGGGCCTTTGCACTACTGCTGTTGGGGGCTTCCTATTGCCCATCCCTCCCTTGGTGCATGGCCAGCTCTGGCAGCACCTTTCTGATCCTCTTCTGTCATTGGCTGTTACAAGCCTGGCTGCAAATGTCTCTGAAAATCATAATTTAGCATATTGTCTCCCCTGCAATGTATGATAAGATGCATGGTACAAATGCAGAGGGCATTTCTTTCTTTCACTTGCCGTCCAGTTGTTCTCCATCTTAAATGGACCACTGTAGGACCATTACAGGGACAGTATCCAGAATGATGGAGCCCATAGGAATCCATAGGATCCGTAGGGCACAGAGCCCAGATCTTCCAAAATACATAAGTATGTCTTTACTAAACAGGATGCATCCTGAAGTTTCTGCTGTTTTCTGCAAGGCAAACATGCTGAATCTCAATCAGATGTGGTGATGCTTGGTGGTGTTTGTCCCCTGTCCGGGAAAGCTCCCGTGTCCCCTGAGGCTGGGAGGACACTGGGAGGAAAACGAGGGTTGCGACCAGAGAGTTTGGTGATACATTCAGCTCAGTGCTGTTCCTCATAATTTTAAAGCATTTTCTTGTTAAGGCTTGTGTTTGCTTCTAAAGTAGCAGTTGTAGTTCAGCTGCTGATGTTGAACATCACTGCTGCAAGTACAAATAGGTTTGTATTTCATCGTCTCACAGTCAGTAGATATGACCCTCCATCACTTATGATCAAGTTCATGTGGTTTAATATATCTCACTTTACAACTTTTTAAAGTCTTATAGACACAAGAAATGCTTGTGCTTTGACTGGCATTCAATACATATTTTTTTGCCACGTTCATTTTGCACTTCCAAATTGCTAAGTGTTGCTCCGTGCTATGTTACACCAGGAAGATATTTGTGGCTGAAACGGCCACAGGAACTTCAGTTGCCTTCTCCTGGTCAAAACTGCTTTTAGTCCAGTCCTGAATCTAGACATAGCTGCAGAAAAGAAGGAGGCCCAAACCAGCACAAAAGAGTCAGTGACATGAGTGGATGGCAAACAAAAGGTACCTCTGCGCTTCTGTGATGAAGCGATTTAGCAAGTACTTTGTGTATGCAAAATAAGTGTGAAAGACACCGGGAGATGGATGAATTTTTCCTGGAAGAAGGTGACAAGTGCTATGTTCTCTGCTGGTGCAGCTCCCTTGACTTTCTTGGAGCTTTACATTTTGTTAAGTGTAGAAGAAGAGGGCTGTTCATCTTGCATTCCCCGTTACCTACTTCTCTGACTCCACTCTGCCATGGAGATGGAGCTGTGTGCATTTAATCCAGCCACTGGCCTGTAAGAACTGATCTATACTCAAGTTTTCATACTAATTTAAGACTGTCAGGTTGGAATTAGAGTAGTTAAAACAACCCATCCTCAGAAGCCAGACTGATAGGAAGAGATGTGTAAATCTTGTGTAAGCAGTGCCAAGGCAGCATTTGAGCTAGCCCTCAGCTGCGCTCATTTTCTGCAACCATATTGGGGCAAGCCATGCTGTTTTGTTACTCAACGCTAATCTGACATCTGATGTCTGCCTCGCATCATTGTCTCCGGCACAGCTGGATTCAGCCCAGAAACACCCACCGGACTTGCACCCCTTAGCACGCATTTTCCAGCACTCGGTACCTTATTTGCGGGAGGCCAAAAGGGCTGTAAAAAAATCAATCATTTGATAAGACAGCCCTTTGCACCCACTTTGCACGGGCAGGTACGAGATGCTGTATGAGGTGTGAGAGGTAGGAAATGGTGCTGCTGCCCCTTGGCTTGCACGCGCCTGAATTTGGCCTACTCCTACGGTTAAATTGTAGGAGTCGGTTAGCGGGCTTCCTAAATATTATGGCAGACTTCTTGCATCTGCAAGCCTGATCGCTGCTGCAGCTGCTTTCACACCTGTCTATTAATAGCTTCCAAATGATCTTTTTTTTTTTTTTTTCCCCTGAAAGTTGCTGCTGGAAATTCACTTCGCAGCGCGACTTGATTATCCTAGTTATTAGTGCAAATCTTGAGTTAAGGAAACACAGCGAGGTATCAGTTGTTAACTTAACACAGCTCTGCAGCTAGGATGAGAGCTAAGGTCGTGACCTTATAATGG
>VXBL01008816.1:52927-65592 GCA_013400195.1 Aramus guarauna
CTCTCAAGCCTGTCAAGGTCCCTCTGGATGGCATCCCTCCCTTCCAGTGTGTCGATCACACCACACACCACAGCAACACCTTGGTGTTGCTGGCAAACTCGCTGAGGGTGCACTCGATCCCGCTGTTCATGTCATCAGCAAAGATGTTAAACAGTGCCGGTCCCAATACCGACCCCTGAGGAACACCGCTTGTCACTGGTCTCCACTTGGACATTGAACCATTGACTGCAACTCTTTGAGTGTGACCATCCAGCCAATTCCTTATCCACTGAGTGGTCCATCCATCAAATCTACGTCTCTCTAATTTAGAGACAAGGATGTTGTGTGGGACAGTGTCAAATTTTTCTATCCTTTCTTTCACAGATCTAAATCACACCTTCTGAAGTTACTGTAGATCAGGTAAGCTCATCAGAGATACCATGAGACAGGATGTAAAATAATGTAGCTGTTGGACTAAGTCCCTGCACCTTTGTTTTACACTGATAAAGAACAAAATTCAGCTGGATGTGACTCTGCTCAGGTTGACATGACTGATGATGAAAAATCTCGTATCATGAATTACTTCAGTGGTTGCTGACGGAGCAGCAAAAGTCAGCATGTGTCAGCAATGCACGAGCTTTAAGAGCAAAGCAAATTAATTTCCTTATTAGTTTCCAATTAGTTAGCAAAGAACTTCAGGCCCCACCTCTGAAGCTCCAAATGCTATATTTTTGGTTTTTCAGTAAACCTGCTCATTGTCTGAACAAGGCGCTTTGCACGCAGTGTCTGTCTTTAATTTTCATCAGGGTGAAAGCTCCCTTCTGCCTTCTCCTCTCTTTCAGGATCCTCTGTGTGCTGATAGGCATGGGGGAATATAGCAATGGCCATAGAAAACCTCAGAAAGAACTGTAGGTTGAATATTTAGGATGGTGTTTAAAATAATACTTTCAATATTGTATTGAGGACTACATTTATTACATCAATGACAACAGAACCTTGTTGCTGCATGTACCCTCTTAGTGTGCAATTAACACTGCCAAAATGGTTATAGTTGTTATATTAGGGGTGCGTGACCAACAAAAATTAATCTGCACTGTCAGAAGATTAAGGCTGAAGGATTTAGAGATGCAGAAAATAATGCTTAACACTATTAACAGTGCTTAACACAGGTGAGTAGCCTGATCAAATATCTTTTCTTTCTGCTTCTCTGAGAACTGCTGAGAGCACTCAACCAGTGTGTTTGCAAGTCACAGCTGGACTGCAGAAGGTCACCAAGGGGTAGAAGACGGACGTGAATACAGAACTTTGCAGTACTTGTCCAGGATCTTAACCACAGATTCAGTGCCTTGACTTGGGAGCGGCTTTCTGAGATCATTTATTAATAAAATAAATATATGATAGAAATATTGTGATGTAAATAAACACAGAAGGACATACATGAAGTACTGAGGAATTAACTAATCCTAGCTATAAAGACATGACAGAAATGTGCTGCCAGCTTGACTTGGAAGAGCATTGAAGAGACACAGTGAGATTTATACAAGCTGACTGAAAGAAACATGCTCCATCTCTTTATAATAGCGTGGTTTCTTTCATTTCTGCCCAGGGTATTTAAGCTATTTTCAGAAAACTCTGAAGTCAAAGACATCCGGTACTCCCACCACTCACAGCGCTGGGCATGGCCAACAGGCTTTGTTGCAAGATGAAACACCCACCGTCTTCCAGGCTTGTTGACATGGGGTTATGAATCTGACAGCCCTCAAAGTTTTATGACCCCTCTCCCTCAGCATTAAGGCATCCATAACTCATAGGGTCCAAGCTCCTGACAGACCAGCAGGTGAACAAGATGCCCAAAACCTGGGGGATCCTTAAGGTTTCCTTGCCCTGGCCATGGAGTGGGGAGTCTACAAACCCTGGCAACCATGACTGGCCTCAAGAAACTGGCACCCAGGGCTCACAGGTCCCATGCTGATGGGAAATTTTCAGGACAAAACATTTGAATGATTACACAACTCCCAGAATTTCTCGCAGAAAAGAAATGTTTGTTTCCCTTGGATCCCTTGGAATCCAGGGAGTCACCCTCTCCTCATTCAAGTTAAACTACTACCTGTATATGTTTCTTTTTTTCACAGGGTGCTTTCTTTTAGGAAATGGTGAGTCCTACTCCAGCAGCTACATAAAAAATTTCCTATTATCTTTTTCACTGAAAGACTAAGCAAGGATTTTGCTTCAACTGAGCCATTGTACTCCATATGTTAGAGATAACCAACTAGGAAACGCGCACAAAAGCTCTTCTAGTGTTACAATGACCGCAAACACCCTAGAACACATTCTCGCACAAACAATGGAATAGGCAGAAGCCTTGATTTCCTCACACTTTGGGATGTATCCAGATGTACCTCGTTAGCTGAAAACAATAAAAGCCTAGAAATAAGAAGTTAAAGACAAATCTCATGCATGCCTTAATTCTTTCATAAAATGACACTCTCTCACACCAAAGGGCTTCCCATCCCTCTCCAAAGTGACATGCACATTCAGTTTCTTCAAAAGCACACAGGAAAAGGAAGTCCTTCCTCTTCCTGCTTTATCAGTACCGCCGGGTTTTCAGCATTGCTCGGCTGACTGTCTCATGCCTTTGGGAGAGGTTCTGCCATAGACTGCAAGAGCAGGGCTGCGAAGGCAAATGCACTGCCCTGACCGGGTCTTGCGTGAAGGGTTTTGAGGCTGTGATTAATAAACATGCTTCTCTTTTTGATGACTGCTAATAGGATACAAATGTGCCTTTAAACTTCTTATCTGTGCACAGAAGAGTAATTTTCCTGATTGTGGAAAAAAATTACCTCTGAAAATGAAGGGTTGGGTTATACCAGTACTCAGTCCTTCGACATGGGTTTCACTGATTCTAGTAAGGCCTGTTCAGCCTTTTTAAGGGAACTAAAGGCCAAGCTTCTGCCCCTCTTGGGAAAGCAACAGGATGCTTCTGTGACCAGGATGCCAGCAGGACTCAGGCTGAGGGCAAAAGCCAAACTGGTTGAACTGGAGGTCTTTGCACGACCTCTGTATTAATCTCTCACAGTTGCAAGTTTAGCTGAATAAATCATTGAGCTTTTCCCTTAGTGACTGGTCCCATCCTCTCCCTTCCAAACATCGCTAATGGATCTGAATATTTTTTTCCTGACCTTTTAAATTTGAAAACACAAGAGAAAGATTCCTCAGCCTCACAGCTGATGAGAAAATGAAACATGTAATTTTAAAATAGCCAACGTTTCTGTTGAAGGTTATTTGTTTGCCAAAGCATACATTCCTCATTAAAAGAAACAGAGAAAGCAAGGAGCCCAAACTTTGTGGCAGTGCAGGTTATGGGTAATGATGGCAAATTGGCTCAGGTAAGCATAAGGCAAGGCTGCAGGCATGTCTTTTTGCTCTTGAAAGTAAAGGGCAAAACACTGAAGCAAGGGAGAAGGTACAGAATATTGCAAATTTGTCCTTGTTCAGTGCCTAATTAGACCAAAAAACCCCCACTATTTAGCTCTTCTACCCTTGAAAATACACATATAAAATATTTTTATGAAAAGGGGGAAAAATTGTGTTTATGAGCTCACTACTATCGTCTTAAATTTGCACTTGAATTAAAAAGACCTCAAAGCCTTTTCCCCCAAAAGCATGGCTGCTTACTGCAAGAGCAGTTTGGAAGCCCAAGCACTGTCCAGGGGCAACACCTCGGCAAGACACGCCGGTGCATGAAAACACAGACACGTGCTCCTGAGGAAGTGCACAAATCAAAGGTGATAAGGAAGAATGTAAGAGGAATGAGGGAAATACATAACCGTAGGCCTTGGAGAAGAAAGCATTTCCAGGTCTATTTTATCAGAAAAAAGGCAGCTACACTTGCAAACTGCCAGATAGCTGCAGCTTGGCATAAGATGGAGTTGTCAGCTACAAATGGCAGAGGGATGAGGACTTCCTCACAACCTCCCTCAGAATAAAGCCAAACTATTCCTGACCAAGAGCAACGGCTTATGTCCCAGCCTTTGCTTTGGGTGTGCTTGGGTCTGGTACCATATTTCATCTACCCAGGATGCTTCAGAGGAATTCCATAGGCCATTCAGAGGTTGTATTACTGTCGTTGTGCAGGCAACGGCAATTCTCTTAAATGGAAGGACTCAAAAAAGCCTTGATTTAGAGGCTACTTACAAATAAACAACTAACTAACTAATAATAATAAAAGAAGAAAATCCTGACATTATCTGTTGGGTTGATCGAGCTGTTTCATACTGTTTCCTCTTTATTTACCTGCATTTGTATTATAATGCTTACTATAACACAAAATCAAAGTAATCTGACACACAGAGCCATGCTCAGTAGTTCAGAACCCAACAAGAAATGAGACATTAAGTTTCAAAAAGACCAAAATGTCCATCTGATACTGCTGGAATTTTCCCTCCTGAAGCAAAACTGCAGCAAAATCATCTTGATTGATTTTTGTCACTGGAGTGGTATTTGTCAGTTCAGCCATTTTATCATATCAGATGCATGATTCAGCATGTTAATAAGAACTTCAGGCTGCAAAGCAGAAATTCACAATCTCCTGTGAGGCCAAAGAACATAATGTGTTTTATAAGGGTCTATAGCTTACTGGTATATGCATATTGTGTGCTGGCAGGCACTCGCTGCATTGGTCTGAAGCAGATCCAAGTTTGGAAGGCGTTGACAGGCTCATCCTCACACAGGCTCTTCAGCCCGCCTTATAGCAGGAACTGCACGGTCACCCTGTGGGGGATCTTGGAGTCTACAGGACAGCTGCATTTTGGTGTTTCATAGCAGGTTCTGTTACTGCTGGGGAAATGTTAGCAGTGTAAATGTGTCTGCTGGCTTCTGTTTCTTTCCTAAGCAGTACAGTGCTTTTATTCTTCACGTTTGCCAAGCAGGAACCTGTGAAAATCAGAGATGTTACCCTGTCAGTTTGGCGCATAGTTGGTAAACTAACAGCAATGAAAGAAGTGTCTGTGTGGTTTTCTTAGGGACAAGAATCAGAAGTTAGAAAGTGCTGATTATGCTAAACCAGAAACGTGTCTGTTATTCCCAAAATAACAATACTTTACAAAAAGCCTGGGCATTGGTTAACAGGCTATATTCATAGGCTAATAAGCAACAAGAGCAAGAAAATCCCTGAGAAATGTTGACTGAAAGTTAGTAAGCACATTTCTCCACAGAGAGCAGCACGTTCTCCAGAGACACGTGTCTACCGTCAGTCAGGAAAGGGTGTTTTTCAGAGAATGTCTGATTACTTTCATGATCCAGAACCAAGGGCAAAATCCTCCTCCCAGGAAAGATGGTGAAAGTTTTGACTGCAGGCAGGATTCTCCCCTGCATAATTTTAGTATAATGTCTTCTTACTTCGTTTCCCTTTCTGTTGACAACACTGGATCAACCTTGCTGTCCTCTCAAGGCTGTACGGGGCTCAGATGTCACCCTGTGGTTGGGACCACCTCTGCCCCCCTCTCTCCCCTGCATGGCCCCTGTTGCCTTCTCAGTGGGGACAACGTGGTCAGGACTCTCTGTTGTCCCTTTTTGTCTCAAGGGTTTGACACACAGCCAGTCTCGTCTGTCTTTTCATTGACTGCTTTTGCCATTGATCTAATGCTCACCCTGATCATTTCCACGGGGCACATCACTCTGTCCTTCTGTAAGGGTCTCTCGTAGCTCTTGGGTAATTTTTCTCCTCTTCCTTACATTATGAAATGCTTAATGGTTTTCACCTGCTAGTTGAAACAATAGGCTAGACAGCATTCTCCTAGAAACAGAATATTTGAAAATTCCTCTAAAAATAGACTTTAGCAATATTCCTCTTTCAAATGGTGGTTCTAGTTTTGAACAGCCACATCCACCTTCCTACAGGAAAAGGAAGAATGGCCAAGGTTTGCAAATGGAGCATGTGTCTTCTGATTTATCCTTCATGTTTATGCCTGAGGTTCAACATGTTTATAAAGCCATTTCCATCAATCCTGCAGTGTCTTAAAGAATCACTGTTCTTTTCTCCACGTAAGGCAGTTCATATTGGTTTATGCTCACTGCGAAGAATTTCTGTGGACTGCAAGTGAAGCTTTTTTCCAGATGATCTTTAAGGACTCAGGCTTGAGAGGTGGGCATGTGCAAGCCTCAGGAGGTTCAACAAGGCCAAGTGCAAGGTTCTGCACGTGGGTCGGCGCAATCCCAAGCACCGCTGTAGGCTGGATGGGGAATGGATCAAGAGCAGCCCTGAGGAGGAGGACTTGGGGATATTGGTGGATGAAAGGCTCAATATGAGCCAGCAGTGTGCGCTTGCAGCCCAGAAAGCCAACTGTGTCCTGGGCTGCATCAAAAGCAGTGTGACCAGCAGGTCGAGGGAGGTGATTTTGCCCCTCTGCTCTGCTCTGGTGAGACCCCACCTGCAGTACTGCGTCCAGCTCTGGGGTCCTCACTCCAAGAAAGACATGGAGCTGTTGGAGAGAGTCCAGAGGAGGGCCACAAAGTTGATCAGAGGGCTGGAGCACCTCTCCTGTGAGGACAGGCTGAGCGAGTTGGGGTTGTTCAGCCTGGAGAAGAGGAGACTCCAGGGAGATCTAATTGTGGCGTTCCAGTACCTGAAGGGGCCTACAGGATAGATGGAAAGCAACTGTTTATCAAAGACTGTAGTGACAGGACAAGGGGTAATGGGTTTAAACTGAAGGAGGGTAGATTTAGATTAGATGTTAGAAAGAAATTCTTCACTGTGAGGGTGGTGAGGCACTGGAACAGGTTGCCCAGAGAGGTTGTGGAGGCTCCATCCCTGGAAGTGTTTAAGACCAGGCTGGATGGGGCTTTGAGCAGCCTGGTCTAGTGGAGGGTGTCCCTGCCCATGGAAGGGGGGTTGGAACTAGATGATCTTTGAGGTCCCTTCCAACCCAAACCATTCTGTGATTCTATGAATAATGATTGACCTGTGTCACTTCTGGAGAGCCTGCGCACCTCTTCTGTAACATCCACCAACGCACACACACACACAGAAAAAAAGATTTAAGCACTGTTCAAAACACACCGTTTGTGATATATTTAGATAAACTCAGAAATACTTTCATCCATTTGAAGTGCTCACACCCAGTTTTTCTGCCGTATTTCTAATTTCCAGAAAAGTAGGATTACCCCACTAACTGCATATCGAAGAAATGCAAACACACCATGTTGGCTGTGTTTATGGGAGCCGTGGCTCTGCTCATGCCAGCCAGATAATTCTGTGCGGTAATTTGCAAATTTGCACTCAAGTCATCTGAAACACCATGCCTCTTTCCTGTTCAGCTCTGGCAAACCAGTTTTCCTCAGAGATGGTTTTGACTAGAAACCATGCACAGATAATGCACATTGTGCAGTCCAGCACTAGCTCGGGTCTGCAGATGTGATCTGGATGTCCAGATGTTGCTGCTGGAGAGGAGATGTGGGCTTCTTGGATGGGGGCACATGTGGGTGGATGCTAGTCACCATGACAATCTTGGTTACTAATGGTGGCATGTGGATAACAGCTGGGAGCACCTGCAAGGGGCACCTGAAAGACCGAGGAAATTCTTCCTGAACCTTTTCTCACCTCCAGGGAGAGGAAAACCAAAGGAGAATTGCCACCAAGGAATTTGCTGTGACATCAGAGCAGACCATCGTTGCTTGCCAGCAGCTCCCAGGATACAGTCAGTACCATAAGTGGCTGTTTTGTTGCCTGGCACATTTTGGGCAGAGTTAAGGCAGGCAGTGCCTGGAGGCAACAGCTTTGTGACCTGGGGCCCTTTCTGCACTGTCAAGACAACAGTCAGGGCAAGGGAATGCTTTTACGTCACCGTCCTCTCTGAAACCTCTGGTCAGGATGGCAAAAGCTGTCCCAAAGTGCTGCAGTCTCAAACAGACATTTCCAGGTTTTCCGCTCCCTAGGGTTTTTTCAACAGCAAAGCCACAGTGAGCATCTGGAAACGTCAGTTTAGATCACTCAGTTTCTATGTTTGCTTCAATGACTCGTTCTGTTCGCAGCAGTGTATCGCACCTGACAGGCAGAGAGCACGGGGGGATCCCTGTTCCCTCGCTGCCCACCCCGTGTGCCTCTCCAACACCTCCATGTCCAGGTATGGGCTGCATCACTCTGCTCATCTCTGCTTGCCTGAACTGAAATATTTTAACAAAAAGCTTATAAAGCCTTTGTCCCACCTCAGGGGCAGTTATATTCTCAGCATCGCTTTCCCCAGTCCCTCCTCCTTTCTGCCTTCCTGGGGACGCTGGATGCTGCAGTCTCGCGG
Organism: Aramus guarauna; assembly: GCA_013400195.1. Classification (NCBI taxonomy): domain Eukaryota; kingdom Metazoa; phylum Chordata; class Aves; order Gruiformes; family Aramidae; genus Aramus; species Aramus guarauna. The sequence goes on from VXBL01008816.1 coordinate 61,198, forward strand.
TCGGCATGCCAGATGAGATGACACTGCCTCCAGCCTCTGACCTGATGCTTACTGTAGGTGAAAAGATCATTCAAAAAAAAATCTATACGATTAGGTACTGCTGTCACTCATCCTCAGAAATCTTTCCACTTATTTCTGGGAGCAGTTGCTGATCTATATGGACACCCATTCTGAAGATGGTAACTTTATTCTAATAGGTAATTCTACGCCTTCTTGTTCCTGCAAAACAGGCTGAGCTATTTCTAAGGTCATGGCCCAGATCTGTGTCTCTACAATGAACTTTGACTGGGGTCATGCATTTAGTTTTCAGTGTGTCTGCAACTGAATGGACATTACACTGACCCCTGCTAAAGAAGCCAGTACCGAAAATGCTGCCTTCAATAATTAATAGTAACTCGTTCTGATCCTCAGGCTGGCCAGTTAAGATAGCAGATGTCAGGAGCAGCTAGGGCAGATGGCCTTGAGCCTTGTCCTGCTCGCCAGTTGGATGTCACAAAGTACAAGGCCTCTTGTTCAAATGCGCTTTCCGTTTCTCTTTTTTGCACAAAATAAAATTATCAAGCTGATAATTGCTCTTCCAATTCCTGTACCTAGGGAGAAGGAATATACAAACTCCACTATATTTGGATCTGATTTGGAAGAAGGCATGCAGTGGCAGCATCCTGTGAAACCCAGGGGTTGAAATATGTGTCATGATAGCATCATAACATACAGAAGACAAAAAAATTTCCCAAACACATTAAATCCAATGGAATACAGAAGTAAACTGACATTATTGCCTCATTCTACCTGGAGAGGGGAAGAGAAAGGAAGCACCGCCAATTAATAATGCTCCCCAAGGCATTTCCTTCTTCAGTCTCGTTTTCAGTTGCAAATTTAAAAGATCATGAAAACCTTGGGTATTATTTTTCCTTCACAATTTCTTTTCCATCAGAACAGCTCCTGAAAATGAGGACAGAAGAAAGCATGATGTTTTGCTCCTATCTAAAACCAAAATCTGTGAGCCTTTTCTCTAAAAAGCTGTCAGTTTCCCTTTTTTGGAGGCAGTATATCTTAAACCTAGCAGCTGGTTAGCCTTTTCATTAATATGAAAATACAGCCCATCGGTCAAATCGCAGCCTTTCAGAAAAGAATAGCTTGCATATGCTTAACCAGACTTGTTAGGTTTCAGCCAGTGACATCCCTGAAGAAGATGAGGGCAGGCTTCAACACCAGACCGAGCTTGAGTCCTTCTGACACTAACTCTGGGCAGCCCCAGGAGAGCGGAGGACACGTCTCTCTCCTGAGGATCTCCCCACTGGGATCATCCCTGAGGATCACCCCACTCGCCTAACCTCAGGATGAAAACCTCAAAGATCACAGAACTCTGCTCCTCGTTTGCCAGGAGGCCATTTCACGTGCCGTTATTTGCTACATTACCACGGAAGCTCTGAGTTAAGCTTTGCTTGTCTAAATGCCTTTGCTGTCCAGATAACAAGTGATGTGTCAACTGGAGCCTGCTCCTCTCCCCAGGTGTGCCCCTGTAGCCTGCCCTGGCTAGGGGTGGAGTTGTCCCGATGGCTGACCTGGGTCTCTCATGGTGGTAGTATCTAGCTAGTACAGATGCCAGCTAGCTGCGGTGATTTTACAAAAGTCTGGAAATATGAAACATCGCTTTTTATTTCTCTTTCAGGAGTTAGTGAGAAGTCTATACACACCCACATAGCCCTTGTTAAACCACATGGAAACAAAGATTAACCAGCAAACAAATGTACAGCTGGGAAAATAATAGAAATGAATATCATTACATGTATCTGGTTTGCGGGAAAATTAAGATAAGGCCATAAGCCCTTAATAAGGCTAGACATTATAAACACACAGGGAGGAGATTATAAGCACACCAAAAAACCTGTCTGCATAAAGTGATTTATCATGGGCATGTTATAAGGTACTACCGTGCCCTTCCCTCTCTGAGATGGCTTAGGGTCTAACGAATGAATGAGGAGCACCAAACTCCCTGGACACAGAAGTTAAAGACAACAAGATTTACTACACCCATTCAGCCCCGGACCCACAAAGGAGCCAGCTCTCATTATTTTCAAGGGAGGTTATGGTGCTAAATAAGTCAAGGCCACCTTCTTCACTTTTGAGTGCCTGCCATTGTTGCTATTGAAAGCCATCGGAGCCGTGTCAGCCTCACCCCCATGGCTCCGGTCCTCCACGTGGAGCCCGCGCTGGCTGAAGATGGCAACTAGCAGTGCCCTGTCCCGTGAGCAACACAGAGCCGGGAGAGTTACGGGGTGGCCACTTAACCCAATTAATGCTCTCCCTCCACTCGTAGGTAGACAATACAATCTCACTGCCTGTTTCTGGCTGCTTACCATGCTGCTTGGAGAAGCTGTGATCCTCCATCCTTGCTCTTTGGTCTTGCCTTCCTCCAGTTTGGGACCAGATCCGGCCTCCTATTTCCTACCATGAGGAGGCAGGAATCTCTTCCTCCAGGAGACTGCCTGGAGAAACAGTGGAGCCTTCCCCTTTGGGAAGCTCCAAGGACAGGTTACACAAACCTTTTCATATGATGGATTTTGGAGACTGACGGCTGGCAGAAGGGACATGGGATGAGCAAGCTGACCTGTCTGGACAACCACCTTGTCCCGTGAGTTCATGTCTGCTCTGATCACCCTCATGGAGACTCCCTAATAGGTCCTTAGAGGTCTTGCAGTAGCTGCCGACTACAGGACTGCTGTAACTGGTGCCTCACTGCTGCCTGTGTCAGTAGGAAATGGAGTTTTTCAGTGCAGCTCAAGACCAGTGCTGATTTAACCCCCACCTGCTCTTCATGGAGGACAGAGGCTCTTTAGAGGACCTGTTTGCAGGTTTTATACAAGTGGCCAGAGCACTCTGGATGCTCAATCCCTCATCAAGCAGCTAGTGACAGGCGAAAGTTCCTCATCCAGGCTAACCCAGAAAGCATGCCAGAAGCACTTGGAGGAGAAAAACACAGTGCTGTGCTGGGGATGCTCACGCTTGTTCCGGGGATGCTGGCTGGAGGGTGCGCGCAATGCTGTGGAGCAGATGCAGAAACGCTGCCCTGACCCTCAGAAGCAGAAGTGACACCCCGCTGTGCTGGCAGCACAATGCGGGGTGCTGTTGGCAAGACTAGCACGGGAGAGAGCCGGTGGAGGGTCCCGGGTGGCTACGACGACAGGCCAGTGTTTGGTGAGAGAGCATCAAGGACAGCAAGCAAGAGAGGCTGAAAAGCACAAGTTGTGTTATGGAGCTTGACCAGAGATGTTTGTTTGTGTCTCCAGTGAGGTCTTAAAAGGAAGATCTCATCTACTCTGCACTGCCATCAAAGGCAGGGCAGCTCCTGACTGCAGGGCTAAGTCCTGGTGCAGCTCCAGCTAGTGCTGCCCCTGGGTGACTGCTGTTTGCTCTCCCATATCTCAGTGGGGCCTGATGGGTATGATTTGTGAATTACTTTGACAGGTCCTTTCAGAGAAGATAAAATGCCAAGGAAAAAAGTGCAATTCAGTTATACAATACTATGTTTTTTCTATCAGAACTATTTATCCATAACTGCCTGTGTGTGGTGCAGGCTAATAAATCTTGAAGGTCTACCATTTGGAATCACAGATTCACAGATTCACAGAGCGGAAGGTGTTGGAAGGGATCTGTGGAGATCATCCAGTCCAACCCCCTGCTAAAGCAGGATCACCTAGAGCAGGTTGCAGGGGATCGCGTCCAGGTGGGTTCAGAATCTCTCCAGAGAAGGAGACTCCACAATATTTTGGAAGAAAATTTTGGTTTAATACTACTGATTCAGTCCCTGCTATTTGCAAGAACAATTAATTTCTGTCATGCTGTGTTGGGGCATTGCCAAGAAAAACCTAGATCTGATCGCAGAGCTGAGTTCTGGCTTTTATAGTCTCCATGTCCCAGATTGGTACTTTGCTGCTGCAACTAAGCCTGAATATGCTTGTGGCCACACTCCGAGCACATATTTTTAATTTGATAATTCAGGACCCAAAAGAAGTTCAATTCCCATGTGCTTTGTTTTCAGATGGCTAGGTTGGCATTACCAGTGTTTGGTTACACTGGAAGCTCGGGCTGCTTTACAGTTCCTTTTTCTTGTCATTTTTTTTACTAACTCTGATGTTTCTTTGAACTAAACATTTGATTTTGTCAAAAGTATTTTGCCTATTTTCTCAAATCTTTGAGGTGTTAAAATGTCTTTATTAGAAACTGGAGATCTTCTTAAGGCTTTTGGCCCTGGTCATTATTTTATTTTTGTCTAGCAGATCTCCCAAAGTCATTGTTTCCAATAAAAGTCACCCTCACAGTGCCAGGCTAGTTAATACTGCTGATCATAGGGTTATGCTATAAAGAGTGCTTGATAGGGGGAAAAAAAAAAAA
>VXBL01008816.1:65610-112996 GCA_013400195.1 Aramus guarauna
AAAAAAAAAGAAACCTCCAATATGTTCAGCAATTTCATCCCTTGCTGAGACGGCCTGGCAAGTGGCTCTTATGCTGGGATGCCGACTTATAACGGAGCATAAAACCATCAAAGGCAGAGACGCCAAGGGGAGCACAGGCACAATCAACTCTCCAATTTCCAGCCGTCCAGGCTTCTCAGTTAAGGCAAGTGATTGCCTCCCACAGATACTTTGCAGAGCTGCCAAGTTATTAGGAGCTGCTCAAGGGAGAGGGAGCGCAGAAGGTGTCCCCAGCGGCTGAAGCCTCCCCCGCTGCCCTGCAGCCGCAGCCCAGCTCAGCTCGGGAGCAGTTAGCCTGTTTTCCTTGAGGATGGCGGGAGAGAAAGTCAATCGGAGTTTCTCTGTGGCTGCCGTCCAGTGCCCACGTCTGAGCGAGTTATCGTCCTCACAGTTACGTTTTGCAACCCTGTTCTTCCTTCCCTACGGCCAGCCTTTGGTCAACACCTCTGTGCGAGGATTTCTCTTGGGTAATCTTCTTCCTTTCCTTTCATCTACCCTCCTACAGGCAGGTCTCTGCGCTTAGAGATAGCTGTTACCTCATTCCTACTCATTCCCCCGCCAGGGATGGTGCCTGACCATGGCGGGTACCGAGGAGGACAGAGTCCCTGTCCCACGGAGCAGGTGGTCTGAGCACGGTCAACTCCAGAAGAAGAAATGTTGTTTCCTTTGCCTGGTGCTCGGAAGGGCAGAGACAGTGACGTGATGAAAATCAGGATGGGAGAGGGGTTGCCTCAGGGCTCCCCTTGCCCCTGGGTGGGGTAAGAAAGAGGTGGAGATGAGGCTGGTGGGGGGGGGCTATTGCTGACTTTAGCGATGGGGATAGCTCCTCAAACGCCTCAAGCCGAAAGGTGAACACATCAACACATCGAACTGGAAAGTGACATTAAAATACAATGGGACATCCAACCTCGGCTTCCCACACAGCTCGTGGAGAGAGCAGAGGATCCTTCGGGGGGTTATTCAGAGCTCCTCGGGGGCAAAATGATCCCTCCCTACCTGCACATGTTGCAGGTCACCCAGATACCCCAGTGTCTATACTGGAGATGGAGGTGGTGGTACTTCCCCACAGCCACTGCCTTTAACACCTTACTCCTTTCCAGTTAAATTAGTGCCCAGATGCAGGGAGGGTCCCTTGGGGAACAAGGGCTCAACCCCTGGGGATGGAAAACCGGGTTATTGCAGACACCAGCCGAGGAGAGGGAAGCAGCAGCACGTTGCATGGGCAGCATGGCTGCAGGTGCCTGGCCACCACCCTGGCAGGGTGACAGCAAGATCCCGGTGATGTTTTCCCAGCAGCATCACCCTCTCCACCAGCGCAAGTGAGTCCAGCCCATCCGAAACGAGACCCTACCAGCCTGCCGCATGGCTGCCCCGAGAAAGTCCCTTTGCAGCCGCTCTTGCCTGGCTGCTGTGGGGCAGCCGGGAGGGTGGGCTCGAGCAAACACACGCTGAAACCCCCACATCTGAGCAGCAGCCAAAGCCCTGCCCTGGGCACGCGGAGAGGCTGCCCCGGCCTCCGTTCGGAAAATGAGGGGGAGCGTTTTCCTGTTTTGCTTGCAGCAGCCCCGTGCATATTGGCCTCCAGGCCCTGTCTTGTGTGTCTATCAGGTCTAAATGTTGTTAGGCGAGGACAAAACCTGCAGGTAAGCCTCTCCCCGGGGTTACAATGGCAGCGTGGAGAAAAGCTCGGCTCCCGCTGGGCACGACACGGCGCCCCGGGGAGGGGGACGACCAGGGTCAGTGGTGGGGACGCGGGCGCTCGCAGCCCGGCGCTTGCCCCCATTCGGCACCGGCCGTCATTGTTGCTTCCCACTGACCAGCTGCCTGCGATCCCCCGACCGAAAGCAAAACGGGTAACACAGCCCCCATTCAGCGGAGATTAAATGCCTGAAATGAGCCACACCTCTGAACAATTGCTTCCTCCAGGAGGACCGGCATTCAATAGCCAGGGAGCCCATTGATCCCCGCCATAAAAGAGGTGGGGGCCCACAGGAACAAGGTTTCACGCCACCCCTCGCACCAGCTCTCCCAGTCTCCCTCCTCCGACTGCCCGCTTTGCCCGCCTCGCCCCTCGGTCGCGTTCGCCTCCCCAGAGGCAGGCAGCCGTCTTAAAAAACTCTCGCGTTCGTCCCGCAAGACATCGTATTCCTCGCTGATCGCATTAGGACCATCATCTTACAACTCTCCCTCTCTGACAATTAGTTACTATCATTCACACTGTGCAATCAGCTGTTAAATCCTCATTTATGTTAATTTGAATGTGAATGTGCTGCTTGGCAAAATGTTAGATTGCCATGTTTACAAATATACTACAGGTATTTAGAAATTTAGATGATACAAAACATACTGCTTAAGCTACTTGTGATGCCAGTCTAAATAACTTAAGCCTATTTATCAGTTATTTAGCAATTCTTTGCACATACTACTGCTTTTCTTCGTGCCACCCCTTGTCACACAAACAAAAACATGCTTGCTTTAAAAAAAAATACATGTATAATCTAATAACTGGTAATCTCAATGATAGAATTTAATTACATGCAACCTCTACATGGGTAGCACGATTTAACTGAAACACTTTTTTCTAATCTGTGAAAGCATCCTTTAAAGCTGGTGCATTTAGAACTAAAGAGGAAAATAACCTCTCTGGCTTAGCGCTAGTAGAAGCTCTATCTTAGAGAATGTAATATGTCCATGTGAAGTGATTTTCCCAAAGCTATTACAGTATAATAAGCTCAAGAATTAGTTTCAAGTTAAAGTTTATCTCATTATGTGCTCTGACCTGTATGCATCTCACACTTCCCATCAAAAGCTGATTTCTTCTAATGGTTTTTCTTCAATGCAGTCGGCAGGGTTAGGCCACTTAGCTGCACGAAACCTGCCTCTGATGCAGAAACTCTTCCCCTGGTCCTTGCTGGGAGTCAGTTCAGAGGAGGTCCCACCTTCTACCGCACGGAAAGCAGGCGGGCTCTCCCCTGGGTAAACCACTGCCTTTTCATCTGGAGCACGGAGGTCAAGGCCACCCCGATTTCCTGGCCGAGGGATTTTGGTGGGTCCAGCTGTCCAAGCACGCCCGTGCTCATATCACACCAAAACGGGAAGCAGGTTGAGACCAACCTGCTTGTAATCCTCTCTTTGGGGCGGGGGGGAGGAAGTTGTATTGAATTAATGAGGAGAAGGAATTGCATCTCACTCAATAACTTTCAATAAAGCTGTAGGTTACTTACCAAGTCCTGCGCAGTGATTGCATGCTGGCTGCTTCTGCTTCCCTTTGTCCCTGAATAAACAGAGAACAGCAAGTCCCAGCCTTGCCATTAATTTTGATCGCTGAATGAATCATCACAGCAGTAGCCGGCACCCTGGAGTCACGGGTGCTATCTGCCATTGCCGATCCTCCAGCCCCAAAGCCATCCTCAAGCCTCTACCCCTGAGAAGAAGACAATGGGTGAAATTCCCATACACCGTTGCCTGAAACAGAAGTACTTTTGAAGTCAAGGCAAGCTGCACGCTTGCAGTTTGGAGGATGGCTGGCACTGTTCGTAGCAATACAGATGTAAGGATGGCAGGACATTGCCAAACACGCAGTCTGTGTCCTTCTACCTGAAGTTCATCTCATCTAGAAGAAAAGGAAGCGTGTTAAAAGGAAGATGCTGAGCTTAAGAATAGCGTATGCAGAGTCGGATCAGGCAACACATTCAATGGACCAAGCACGTGGTCCTGAGGCACAGCAGCTTCGCAGGAGCTGCAGGCGAGCACGGCGGGAAGCGTGATGACGGTACCAGTCAAGCAGATGNGAGGAAGCCCCACGGCCGCTGCGGCAAATTTTACCCCAATGCATGTGGGGCAATAGCAGGGTGCGTTTGTAGAGGGGTAGTTTGCTCTGTTGGTCTCTGCCACCATTTGGGGGGCGGGGGGGGGGGGTTTTTCTTTACTCACAGAGAAAAATGAAAGTCAGGTCATTCTTGTGGTGTGTTTTGATTGAGCAATGTAGGGAGGTTTGGGCTTCCCTGGAGCTGTGGGAACCTGTGAAGGGTGGAAGCTTCTTGCAGGCTCAGGTCTCCATTTGCACATCCAGGGTTTCTTTGCAGACACTAGTGCCTGCAGGAAGGACCCGGGTCCAGCAAAGGAGAGGCACAACATAGCAGAGAGTTGCCATACATAGGAATAAGGAGGGTGAAGATGAGAAAAAACCTCAGGACTTCATGCCAGAGTCCTCTGAAGCAGAGCAGGGGATGATGTAAGCCATGTGGGTGGCCTGGGACCCATGGTCTTGGGTCAAGAGTTTTTCCCCCCAGCCAATTTTCTTTTATGCCTTTGCAACCCGGTCCGCATTGTGACTGCTATCTAAAATTGAGAATAATCTGTTGCTTGCTCCCAGAAGCTGGGATCATCTCATGGCTGAGCCGTTGGGAGGGCAAAGGCAGCGGTAGAGAGGCTGAAGGACAAGCAACTGCACCGCTGGGAGCAGCGACACAGGGTGAAGGCTGCTGTCATCTGCTGTCTCCATCCTTCTCGGCCCCGGCCCCAAGGTAAATAAAACCAGCAGTAGTCTCTTTACAATTATTCACCTCATTAGCAGGCTGCGTTTCAGTCCTGGCTCTGGAGGTGCCCGTGAAGCGCTAAGACCCTCCAGTGTCTAACAGAGCATGAAACGTGCAGATTGCCTGCTGCCTCGACAGCCACCTCCGAATCCGTGGGTCAGGCTGAAGAGGCATCCCACTTCTGTAATATGAGATGGCTTTGATTTTTAATATTTCGAATATATTTCGTGCCCTCCTGGTGGAGCCCCCTTTCATTTCTCCTTAGCAAGAGCTGTGATGGCCCAGTGACTGTGGCAAATAAAGTTACTTTCTGTCAGAGAATCCCTCCTTCAGAGAATCCCTCCGCCAGATTCTCAGCCCAACAATTGGCACTTTTTGTGAAAGCATTGGAAAAAAAAAATATTTGTTATGTTTATTTGAAAGTAGAGCCGTCTGCAAGGAAAAAAATAACTTTTTTTTAAAGATGAAAAGTCAGTCATTCAGACAATCTTCAAAGTGCTCGACTTAATCTGCGGGGAACTTGATTTTGCTTTTCTCAGCGCAGATTTCTTCTCCCCTTGTTCACACACCTTGAGACAAAGGCTATAGTTAAGACGGCGAAGGGGGAGGGAAGAGGGGTGGATTTTTTTGTGCGGGATGCGTAGCAAATTTATTCTAGAGACTGCCTGAAATAGGCTTCAGAAAATGGATAGAGTGTCTTCTGGAAGAAAAGGCCCCTAAGTAAACTCCACTGCCATTCAGAAGATTTGCTCCGGCACTTAACAAGTGGAGCAGGAAGAAAGAAAAATCTGTTGTCAGGTTTGGGGTGTTTATCAGCTACCCTCTAGACACTTGACCTGATGCCGGGGACCCCCTAATCCGCTGATCTGCATGCGGCAAGCCTTGCAGGATTCAGGCCCACGGCCGCCGCCGCAATGGGCTGGAGCACTTGTCCTAATGCGCTGATCCCGCGGCACATTGTGTGCCACTCACCTTCACCCGCCCCCCGCCTCCCCCCACGCCGCTCCCCCCAAATTTAATTCTACTCACAAATTGTGAAATAAGTTGTTTGGGCTGGATTTGTCGAGTGAATTGTCCTCCTAATGAAACAGTCTGGTCATTATACAGTTGTCGAAGGAAGATTTAGCTCTCCCATACCCCAAGACCCATGCAGGTTAACGTTTTGCGACGGACGGTTGACAAAGGAATGAATAGCCCAACGCTGTCAAATCAGGCTTACAAACAGCTTGGCATACAAACAGTTACTGCTTGTGTGCATGTGGATTTAGGGTCCCCGCTCTCTTAATGGCACAGATTTGTAAGTACAAATCGCTCCGTCTTCAAACTGTTTGCAAAGGGAAGAAAATGACCAAAAATTAGTTTGTTTTAGGGGTTGTTTCCTCCCCTCTCCACCATTAAAAAAGAAAGAAAAAGAAACGGTGGATTGGGGAAGCACCTACTCCTACATTTGGCGAAGGGCAACCTACTTGGGCAACCTGGTTTTGCCAGCAGCCCGAGCTGTTTCTCCCCTTTTTCTTTCCAAAGCGGTAAGAAAGCCTGTTCGAATTAATTCTCAGATCTCAGGGATTTGCAGCATTCATTCCAATGATTTTTAATACCCGCTGATTAAAACTGTTTGCAATATTTCTTACATTTTTAATTGCATTAATCATTAACTATAATTATTTAGATTTATGAACTCTTTTGTTCAGCAGCTATGCGTGAACTAGATGAAAACAGCTTGATTTTCATAAGGTATGGTGACTTCTTTTGCCTAATGAATTGAACTAAGCAGAAATCCCAGAGCAAGAGTAGACTGTGGAAAATTTTTACCAGGTGATTTATCACCAGAGGGACACTTTAAATCTGGATCAGTTTATTAAATCTGCCAGGCGTTTATTAAAGCTGGAGCAGGAATAATAGCTGTCTGCAATATCACATAATGACCATCATTCTGCAAAGCCCCGAAATAGCCAGCCGAATATGGTTTTCAAGTAACAAACAAGGATAATCTCAGGACGTGTTTGAAATAACTTGTGAGCGCCGGCCTCATCCGACATGGGTTTCGCTCGCAAGGACGTGGGTTTAAAAAAACCCCTTCCTCGCAGAAGTGCAGCAGCGGAGCTGGGGGTTACGCTTGGATTTCCCACCACGACTCCTTACTCCATCGAAATTTGGAGCAACTGAAATCTGCGTCCACAGCAATGGGGGTGGGGGGTGGGGGGCAAGCAGGTGCCTTGGCTGCTCCCCATCGGATGTCGCCCGGGATGACCCCACAGATGTAGCGTGGTCCCCTTGCATCACGTTGTGGGGGTGTTACTGTGCCTCTGTGGGACAACGGGGGACAGCTTTTTTCCAACAGCTCTGGGAAATTGTTGTGAAAGCCGTACCGGGGTTGGTACAAAACCTCTGCCGCATCCCCGTTACTCTGCCAGCTGAGGCTGGAGGCTGCGGTGCTCAGCCCCGCTCTCACCAGATCTCTGCCGGGGTGGGATTTCAGGCCTATTGGCAAGATTTTCCCCTTAACAAGGGTTTTATTTGCGGTGGATGTGATTTCCTCGTTAGAAACAGGAGAAGGAGGGATGTGGTTCTCCTCTCTCCTGCTCAGGGGCCATTTGTCCTGCCGGGAAGCCCCACTCTGCAGGGCACCGAAGATGGCAAAGGGATCTCTTCAGCTGAGACAACAGCCTCTGTTTTCACGGGAGAGTGATAAGGCAGGGGGATGCTTGGTGTACGCTGCAAGCCCACGTGCCTCTGGATCAGCCAGAACCTTTTTTCAGGGGACAAGGAATTTTTGGTTTGTTTTTTCAAGCCAGTTTGAGGATGCTAAGCTAGCAGTGCAGATAACAGCAGGCAGCCTTCAGCCTGGGTCTGGATTCACGTGGCGTATCTCCCACTGCATGGACTGGCACGGTCCTGCAACTGAAGCCCAAGCTCGCAAGCCGTGCTCAGCCACACAGCACCTAACTGGGCATCTCTGGAGTCTGTTACAGGGCAAAATCTTCTCCCGCTGGAGAAGTTGGTCTCCCTCTTCCCCGACTATAGAGGGAGGCTGGAGAATGCCTTCAGGCTGGGCACCTAGCTCGGATGGATGAAGGGTGGTGAGATAAATCTCATGCCCTGACGTATCCTGAGGTGGTTACAAAGATCTGGGTTACAGCTGCCGCTGCTGCAGCTCCAACAGAGCACAGAGACAAGGAGGTCTGTGCCTGAGTCCCCTGAAATGGAGAAAGCACCTGGCACTTCCCCAGCTCCCAGCCAGCACCGCACCAGGAGGAAGCAGGACGTAGAGCTGTACCTGTGGTAGCATCTGCAGCCCTGATCTCCCAGCTTTTGCTCACCCAGCCACGTTCCTGAGCCTGGAGCCAGCCCACCACCAGACATCCCTGATTCGAAAGTTGACATGGGTGTATCCGGACTGCACAGCTGAGATTGCAGGGTAGAGGCATCCCAACGTGGACCAGCCATGTGGTGAGACACAGGGACAAAGATGGAAGGGAAGAGGAGGTAGAGATGGGAATGTCTGAAATGAACACAGCAAGAAGAGAAGAGACTGGAAAAAAGTTTACTGATGCCCTTTGGTGAAAACTGGAGGTGTGTGGGATTGCTAGAGTTTGCAGTGGGATAGGAAAGGAGCTTTTACATTTTGGAAAGGACAGAAGGCAGTGTCTGCTTGGATGTCTGATGGGGAACTACAGATTTAGTGGAGTCGTAGTGCTGTTTTGGATGCAAGTATTTTAATAAAATGGTAGAGTTATTGACAACTACCACTCTATTGAAAAATAAAGAGGAAGGCACTTTGTTCAAGTATTGCAAACAAGTTCTGTCCCCCCTACTTTTTTAAATCTTTGGTGGTTGTTGCCGTTATGCAGAATTTCTGAGAATCAGAGCACAGCATCTAAAATTGTCCTCCCTGACCATGAGCCCTCCCTTCCCCAGCTTGTAGCCCCTTCAGAAAACCCGGGACGGAGACACTTGCCAGCTGAAAGCACCACAGCTCAGCCTTCGGACACCCGCTCATCCTTCAACATACTGGGGAGGGTAGAAGTTACGCGTGCGCCAGCTTTTGTAGAGACACTGAAGGGCACATAGCATTCTGTACGGGGTTTTAGTTTGTTTGGGTTTGGGTTTTTTGCCTAGTATCCCATCAATGAGAGAAGGCCAAGTTCAGTTCGTTTTGAGTATGAGAAGGAACGGGGCACCAAAGCAGCCTGGCAACATGGAGTCACTGCAACGTTTTAGAACAATTTTCCATGCCGGTGTCATTGAGCCTTTAATCTTTTAATTTAAAGCATTCACTTCTTCCTGATGTAAATTACCTTCTTATTTGTAGGCTTCCCGAGATCACTGGGCGTCACTACCAGCATATGTACTGTTTATGCACTGTACTACTAAACCAGTTGTGAACTGTGTTGCCTTAAAAATAGAAAGACAATAGAGCCCAGTGTGGCTATGTTATGTTTATTAGCGTGAGGAAGATGGGAAAATAGGCATTTTTATTCAGCTGCAGCTAAAGGTCCATGCACAGGAGTTCAGCAGTAAGATTTTTAAAATTCAAAACATAAGAATAAGCAGCACTTCATTGCAGAGTTGAAAGATAATTGTGCAATTAACTGTATGAGGTCAATAATGCCAGAGCTGGATGCTTCTGACGGATAGCGATAATCAATTCAGCCTCTCTATGAAAGGCTCGGAGGTAGCAATGGAAAAATAACATAGCACAAATGTTTCAGTTTTATAATGAACACCAGACAAATCATTATTGACTTTTTTTTTTTTTTTTTNTCATTATTTATTTTTTTTTTTTTTTTTTTTACTTATTTTAAGTGCTAGCACACAAGTATCTTCTTTGATCAAATGTAACTTTAGAATTTTGCTTTAAGTTCAGTGTCTGTCCTGATCTAAGCGAGGACATTAATTTAGAAATGTAGCAAAGTCTTCTTATTGCAGTTTCATTGTCTGCACAGGTAACCGCCGTGAAAACTGTCAGCAATGATGCCCCGTACAGGTTTGTTGCGGAGGGGAGGGGGACCGTCTGAGGTCTCCTCATGTTGGTAGGCATCCAGACTTGGGCGCATCAAACTTCATTTAAAAATCTGGCCCTGCACGTGTGTACGCCCCCGGCACCGGAGGCAGAACGAGCTCAAGAGTGGCCCTGGGATGGGATCGGCAGTCACAAATTCAGGGGGGAAGAAACGTGGAGCCATGACGTTATGGCTATGGACAGTGACATCTCTTTCCTGCTTAGGTTCTCCTGTGTAATCAGGCTGAGCTTGATGTCAGAGGGCCTTAAGCCTCTTACGTAAAGGCAGAAATGCGGGCTGGAAGCACTGTCAGCCTTCACCCAGGCTTCCTATTTACCATTCAATATTGTGACCTGCTTGTACTCACCCCATTAAGCTGTTGTTGCAGCGAGGGGTTCCTTTCACAGCCTAAACCGTGTCCTAAAAGCCTCCTGGGAGGATGCTTATGAATGACACGAAGCAACATTGCTGTCCGTGCCCGTGCCGTGTTCTGCCCCCGTCACCGAAGCGGGGTGGGCTCGGTTGCCTGGTGGCCACCCTGGCTGATGCAACACCAGAGCCAAGTCGGTGTGAACCGCCACGGGGCGAGCAGCGACAGTGACCACAGTGACGCGGTGACACCGGATGGGGGGAAAACGAAGCCCTTTCTATCCTCACTGTTAAAGCCTGATGCCGCAGGTCTTACCGTGACCTCCTCCATGTGCCTTCTGTGCCCCGGAGAAGTGGGAGAGGAGCAGTCTTACTGCCGGAGCAAGTGGGGGACGGTGCCTTGCGAGGCATCCCCTACACCTGCAGCGATGCTATTTGGCCATTAAAACAAACCTCGGCCTGCAAAACAATTCGACTTCAAGTGATTAAAAGGATTAATTTGGTGATGCTGCAATCAGAGTGAGAGCACGTGATTCATTATTCATCAATTAGGGGTCTCATCCGCACACGGCTGATTAGGGTGCATCATTGCCTCAAATTAAGCACGAAAAAGATGTTTTAAAGCAACCATATGGTTCTACTTCAGAAGCAGTTAGCTTACAAATTGAGCGCATTGACTAGTCATAACTATTGATGAATGAGGGAAGAGTGCACCAAATTTATTTAGAGAGTTCCCCCTCCACTTTTGCTGTGGTTTTTTTTTTTTTTTAATGTGATCTAATGAATAAGCAGAGTCAGCTTTAATTGCCGACTCGCTCTCAGATGAAAAAGAAAGCCTCCAAAAGACCCTTTTCCTCCTCCCTCCCTGCATCACTCCCTGGAAAAAAAGGCCAGGGCAGATGATTTCTCACTCTGGACAGAAGACAAACCCTCAGCTTTTCTTTTTCTTTACTTCATGCCACAACGTCGAATTTAACCATCGTTCTGCGGCCGGGCGGGAGTGAGGCTTTGCACACTTGTCAAGGAGAGAGATGGGCTTTTTGGCTGCGGTGGGGGCGGCTATAGGAGGCTGGAGGGGTGCGGGGGGATGCAGCCAAGCGCTCTTCTGGGTGATGGGAGAGGGAGCTGCCACCTGCAATGGCCTCGTGGCTAAAAGGGGATGGAAATGGCAGCACACAAACAGCTTCTTGGTGGAGAAGGTGGCCGGTGCGAGCGCCGTGGTGGGACAGTCGGTGTGTCCAGCAATTATGCCAAAAAAGATAATTGTCCTGGTTCGGGAGAGCCCAGAGCTTCCCTCTTGCAGGTCCACGTGAATATGTTTGCAATTTGGGGGACACCACTCACAGCCAGCTCAAGTCAAAGGGGAGATTCCTGCTGGCTTCACCAGTGCTGGATCAGGCCCTTAACCACCAATATAGCCAAAATATATGAGATGAGGCTCCTACCCAGCTTTCTAATCTCCGACTACCAGGGTCAGAGGTGGTTTTCAAGTTATAGACACTAATAGTTTCCCTCTTTTTGCGATAGTTTGCTATTTTCAGTTAAATTATAAACTGTTATTCTTCTTAAGGAACCATATAAATAAAGGAGAGTAATTCTGATTATCAGTTTTTAGGACAGAGACTTCGTTTCTTCTTCATTACTCAGCTGAAGACAATGGAAGGAACTCAATTTGTTTGCAGGCATTCCCCCCCTTGTTTCGATGATTTAGCGTGCGTTGCCAGGCTGCTCTGGGGCTGCAGTCACCCACCTGGAACCCAGGGCCATGTAAATGCAGGGTGGACAGAAAATGACACCCCGTGTCAAGTTATCTAGTCAGATGTATGCTCAAAAGGGAAAACCCCTCACCCTTAAAATAAAGCCTTTTGTAATTTTTGAAACAAACTGTAGTGCCGTGGTGTTTGACATTTGTTTGAGCTGATATTTGTTTGGATTTTGCTTTATGGAAGCTGTCAACATTTCAACTTCTTGTTCTTATTCAGAACTGGAAAAATATTTAAATTGGTGGCAATTCTTGAGGTTTGGGTGAACTGCAATACATCCAGGTCTACTTCAACTCAGTGGCTTTGTGCCCTGGTTGTTTAATTACAAAACAGAAACTAATGTGGATTCTCTAATTGTTTTCTCTTTTTTCTTTTTAAATCAAGGCATATCCGGCAGCCAGGAATTTATCTGCGCTAGAAATGTTTCTTTATGGGATCCCCATGAGCAGGATAGGAACCAGAATCCTTAAATGGTAGACAAGTATTTTCTTACTATCTGCGTGAAATGCCGACTTATGTTGGTTTTGCAAATCAGAACGGATCACATTTTCCTATGCGATTTTAATTTCTTTTTGAATCCGCAGTATGCATTGCAATTAATTGCTTCCTCCTGAAGCTTTAAATAAAAGGTGGTTTTAAATAAAAAGTGGCATCCATTAAATTTAATTAATTTATCATGCAGCTGGCCTGGTAAGGGGGCACCTGCTAATTGAGAGCAGTTTCTAAACTGTAGATTAGTGAGACTACTCTGGTTGGTACAGGAAAGGCATTAATATTTTTCCCTTGTACACGAGCGCTGTGGAAATTGCCATGTGTAAAACTTATTTCAACCATTTAACATGAAAGCAGAGTTTGAGGAGAGGGTCTTGCTGCAGCTTCCCAGCCCGGTCCCTCTGACTGTCCCATGCAACAGCTACAGTGCGGGTGGCAGTGCGGGAGCTCAACGGGAAGCACCCCCAAAAGGGAAAACTCACCAATTTTGGAGCCTGCTTACCGCCCCTACCAGATAAAATGGTGTAAAAAGGCATAGAGAAAGCATAGCTTTCTCTGTCACTCCATGTCCCCCTTTCACAGGTGGCTGGATACCTTCCTCGCCCTGGTAAGCTCCGTCTGGGAACCGGCTCGGCAAGGAAGGAGTTTGCTGGCGGATCCTGCCAGATGACGGCTCTGGACATCAGCAGCTTCGGCGCTCCAAGCTCTTCCAAAATCAGCTGGGTGCCTCTGCGACTTTGTATTGCTAAGGGTAGCTGTGGGGAAGGTAATGAATTCGTAGTATCAGGGGCTGGTTTTTTCATCCAGTGCTCCGGTTAGGAACACAAAGATACCAAGAAAGAAAGAAAACTGTAAGTTTAGGACAGCATCAAAATACGTACAAGTTTAGGACAGCAACAATACAATGAGTTTTAAACATAACACGGCCAACTTGCTCCGATATCAGAATCCCTAATCACTGGAATTTCCCTACTTTTATGGCTTGATTTTGCAACCTTGTCACTAATAATGGTGATATTATTCTCGTTCCCTTGTTTTCATTTTATTGACGAAGAGAAATAGGAGAAAGGCTAGGGAGGAAAAGATATTAAACCACTTTCATAGCATGTCTGTCTTTGGTATATCTTTCAGCCTTTACATCATTAAACTGTTATGCGAATTTTTAAGGTAACTATCAACACACACCACTGTGAACTGTGCATACCTCTCCATTCTGATTTAAACGATCTGGAGCTTTCTAAGTATGAAATATTTTTTCCTCGATCTTGTATTGCTTCACAAGTAAGGGAAATAAAAATAAGCAAGGCTGATCATAACCATGACTCTCCGTGCAGCATCGCCATCCAAACGTAAAGGAAACCTCTCCCCTCGTTTGCATAACTCGAAGCTTGAGCAGGCTTTTTTTAAGGTTTCCCAAAATGGTCTCTTCCAGCTGAGATCAAACAGGAAGCTTTAGCACAAAGGAATTTCTCTGAAAAGCTACTCAACAGGAAAGGGGGGATCAGAGTGGAAAGTACGTCATTAGTTATTACTGTGTTCCCTACCAGCAATTGGATAATAAAATTACAGGATTGACTTTTTATTTTTTTGCAGGCATCACTCTGTGACTTCCAGTCTGTGCTGGTCCCCGTAACAAAGAGAAAGACAGAAAATGTCTTCTGTATTTTCCTTCTTCTTAAAACAAATTATTAAAAGGGTTTGGCTTTTAGCTGTCAGTTCTTTTTATGAGTGTTTAAACACTCCAAAGCTCCTTGAATAAAACTGGCAAGATAGGGTAGGAAACTTTAATCATCTCCAGGATCTCCCACTGGAGGGGGAGCAGCACACTGAGCTGGTCAGGAGGGCAATGCTGGGATAGCAGGTGGTTAAAGAAGTCAAGACAAAACTTCAGAAAAAAAATGAAAAAGGTGTTAATTTATCTGCTCCCTTCCCTCCTCCTCCTCCAATGGGAGTAATCTGGCTTTTTTGTTTATTCATTTGGGATGGGCGGAAATAGATGGTCTGATGGCATCTGAAATAGATTATTATCCTCCAACACCTGTAATGACATAAAAAAGCTTGTCATTTAAACACTAATGTTCTTCAGCACTATCTTTTGCTGTGGATTTAAGTCCCACTTCGTAGGAAAATTGCTGAGAGTAGACTTTTTTGCGGGATCTGCTTGAACTAGTTATGGAAATGTAGTTTACTCCTATGAAATGCCTGCAGCCAAAGGTCCACCATGGACCTCCACGTGGGTAAGCAAGGGCGTTAGGAGCCATCATGGTGGGGGAAGCACGCCATCTAAGGAGAAGAGTCCTCCGGCCACGAGTCAGTCTGCAGATCTGTGGGAGAAGGGAAGAGCATGTCAACGCTGGAAGAAAGCAAAATGTTAGGCCAGGTCAGAAGTATCTGTGGTTTTTGCAGGATGTGCAAACCCAGCCTTCCCTTCAGGAGTATGAGTGAGACTGATCGACTGCATCAGCTGATATTACAAAATTACGCAATGTATTAGAAGAACATCAATGCAAAAGGAGAAATTGCTTCAAAAGCCAAAGTTACCAGGCCTGTTGGAAACCGTGGTGGGAAATGCGTGCAGGCATCTGGCCAACATAGACCAGCTGCTGAAGGCATGAGGACAACTGCTGTTGGGTCGGGCCTGGGCTTTTGAGGCATTCTCCTCATTTGTTCCTCTGGCTCCCGAGTCCTGCATGGCTGTCTGCTGCTTGGGACGTGTATGCCTGTTGAAAGATTCAGCACAAAATATGCCGATATTTAGTATCTACGAAGCTAACAGAAACATGTCACAATTTGGGATATGTACGTCAGCTACTGAAATTTGTTTTCAAATGAGGTAACTATTTTTTTGTGTGGAATTAGTGTATTCAGAAACTACTATGTTCATTGAAATCATGACAAACTTTGAAGGTAACTCTGGCTACACTTGAAAGACAGGTTTGCAACATGAAAAATCAAGGGTATTAGCCTATGACAAACATCACTCCAGAGCTTATATGTAAAGTTGATGCTTTTGGTGCAACACTGAGCCTGCTGATGGTACTTGCAAGGAATATATTGTTTGCTTGACTACTTTTGAAATCAAATGGCAGCAGTTTGGAAAATGATGCCAGGTGAGGAAACATACTTTTTTAATATTTTGAGTGATGATGCAAAATGTCTCTGGTATAAAAATGGATTTACTCCTAGTTTGAGGATAAAGCATACCACTGATGCAGATACACCTGAGCTAGTGCTAATGCTGAGTTAATCAGGGTCCAACAGGGATTACTGCTTTCCAGACAACTTGGATATTGGCATTGTATTCCTGCAGCCAGGCAAAGAGAGGAACACCATGGAGAGACACCTGAATTAGCACCACACAGTCAGCTCTGGTGGCATCGGGGCTGCCACGGAGTCTCAGCTAATTAGTCCTTTTGGGCCAGAACCTGCTCTATGTGGAACTATTTTGCTAATTTGGGTACCGATTTGAACCACTTGTAATATATTCCTTAGAGCATCTCATCTTTCATTTTATGTTCAAAGCACATCTTTCCTCGGCTTGCTGTGATCATGAATGTTAGTAGAAACTGTACTTGAATATTTTAATTTAAAAGCAAAGTATTTTGCCAGTTGTATCATGCCATGAAATATTCTCGGGCCTCCCTGTATTATGAATGGGCACAAGCCACACTAACCATTACTGTTGCCAAGCCATGAAAATAGCGCAAAACTAATCTGAGTAATACCAACAAGACAAACCACAGTCGGTACGGAAATGGACATTTCCTTTGGGTATTATTTATACAGTCATTTATACAATTCCATTTTTCTTCCCTGAGTGGGCACCAGTCCTTAAGCTTCTCATCATATTCCCTGACTTTTTTGCTCAGCAAACCCCACTCTTTAAGGCTCACCGCCCCACTTTGTCCTGTCACCCCCCTCTCTCCCTCGGAAGGGCAGCTTCTCTGCCTGGGCAGACTGAGCATCAGCCCCTCGCACCGCCCCTGTGCCCCTGCCCATCCTCCCAAGCCCCGTCTGTAGCAGAGGCTTTTTGGAAGTGACCTTTTGCCCATGGGGGCAGCGGGTCTCCCTACCTTGGAGGTGCTACCAGGGTAATAAGGAAACATCTTTCGTACAGACAAAGGTCCAAGGGCTGGAAAGGACTGATGCAGAGAGAAACAATGCATGAAATGCCCATTTTACCAGAAGGCAATGTTTCTGCTAACAGACCCATGAAACCATATGAACTGCGTTTCATTTAGTTAGTCTTTACCCTGTCTCTGCTGGACCGCGACTAATCCTCTTTAGCCGTACAACTTCAAAGTGTTTGATTAGATACCCCTTGAAAGCCTACAGCA
Source organism: Aramus guarauna (assembly GCA_013400195.1). Classification (NCBI taxonomy): domain Eukaryota; kingdom Metazoa; phylum Chordata; class Aves; order Gruiformes; family Aramidae; genus Aramus; species Aramus guarauna. Next base: position 82,152 of record VXBL01008816.1, read on the forward strand.
GCCGCCTCTTTGCGTCCGGTTACCTGCTGGCAAAAGCCGCAAGAAAAGGTGTTATCGGCGAGCGTCTGATCTGCTTTGGGTCAGCCCTTGGGTTTCCCCCTCCCGCCGCAGGGTGCTGCTCCCCAGCAGGCAAATGCCCGGGCTGAGCAGGTCCCAGTTACCGAAGCTGACCTCTCGCCGTCTCATCCGGGAGGGAGCAGGGGAAGGGTGGCGGCGAGGTGGGAGCGCAAAAGCAGCAGGTCAAACCCTGCAAACCCCTCTCTCCCATGTCAGCAGCCCCCCTGCCCCGCAGCACCAATTCCAGGAGAGGATGTACAGGAACGTGTGCATCCCATGGAAGTGCTGCCTGCCAATTTCTATGCTTTTATGAATTGAAAGATTGAAAAATGTCACTGTGCTGGGACTGAATTCTATGATACGGAGGCATCTGTTTAGAGGTTAATTTTATAAAAGTCGAGGATTAGAGTTCCTCACGTGCAATCACGCTCAGCTCTCGTAAGATGCCCACGGCAGCTATACGTGCTGGGCCAAAGCAACATTAGTCCTGGATCTCTGCTTTTCAGTCTGATGTTTAACCTCTGGTTCTCTGAGCCTGGCAACAGTGCTCACTACAGTCCTCACTGCGATACAGCCTCTCCTTACACCAGAAAAATACACAAAACTACAGCAGCATATAGTCTGCTTCCCCAGGAAAACGTATCTTGCACCAGTGAAACTCCAGCCCCAGGCAGTGCCTGGTAACACTTTGGTACATACTTGTTCAACTCATAAGAAAAATAAGAAAGCCTACAACAGAGAAAAAACTTTTTTCCTTTAAGACTTTGATATCGTTGTTAGTACGAAGAAAGGAAGAAAGGAAGAAAGGAAGAAAGGAAGAAAAAGGAAGAAAGGAAGAAAGGAAGAAAGGAAGAAAGGAAGAAAGGAAGAAAGGAAGAAAGGACGCCTCCACCCCAAGCTAAAAGCAGTTTGCCACCCAGACTGCCAAGGCTCTTCAGTTCCTGCTTGGTGTGTGCGGGCAGCAGCCGGCAGACTTTCATGACAGGTTTCTGCCTTCAGGACTGTGCAACATTTGCTCCCTATCATTTTGCAAAGGACAGGTCAATATTTGTTACAATGCGCATTTAAGGTTCAATTAAAATTTCCCAAAATTTAAGAAATCAAGCACATAAAATGTTTTTGTGGAAAGAAAGTTATCTGTCTTTGGGAATAATATGCCCCATCTATCTCCTCTTCTCCAGCATCCCCCACAGCTCTAATATTTGGTTTCCAGGCATGAACTGATTTATCCTTACAACGTACCTGCAAAACAGGGAAATGCTGGCAAACCCGTTCTGAAGGGTGGGAAAGACAGCGAGATGTGCAAGGGTTAGATTTACCACACAGCATCCTCGATGTGGGGGATACGCTTCGTGCACCCCAATCCACCAAAGTCAACTTCATCCCACCGGTGGTACCACCGCACCCCCTGCGGACCGGGGTCCATGGAGTTAAGGCAGTTTATAGACCTGCATTTGTGCATTAACTGCTTGCAGCCATGCTCTTACCCTGGTAACCCCCGGGAGAAGGAAGGAAACTTTCTGCTCCCTCAGAGAAGGGACATTTGTTTCACATTTACTGCTGAGTAATAGCCCACTTGCAAACAAATTGCCATGAAGTAGCCGTTGTACTGCACTTTAGTGGCCCAGGTTGATTTACAGCAAATTGTCCATCTGTCAAAATCTCTAGAATAGACCCCTCTCTCCAGGCTGTAATATTCATGTCTAGTTAGCGCAGCACTTCTGAATTTAGGAGCTGAGACCACACTTGAAATACAATGTCGTTCAGCAGTTAATTCACAAAAAAGCACTCGCCCTGTAAATAGTGGCATTATCAGAAAAGTTTGGGGCTGCTGATTTAGTGCTAGCTAGAGCTCAGTTCCCTGTAGAGAATAAAAAAAGGGGATTTCCACAAAAACAATTTAAAAAAATTGGTAGGAAAAAAGAAACCAAATCTCAAAGCCAAACCTTTTGCTTTGGTCTAGATACAAGTGTTTTGTTCTGGTTTTAGGTACTCTGGTTTTAGAAAATAAAGCAGAAGTAAATTTAAGAACAGAAATGAGTATGTAATACACATCTTCAGTCTCCCATTATAAACAATAAACTCTTCTGGCTGTCTTTCCCACAGAGTTCACAACTGGATAAGCCTGGCATAAGCTTATGACATTTAGTGGATGTCCTAAGTATGCATTTTTTCCTTTTCATTCACCCCATTTCAGGAAGTTCTAGAACTAGATAATTATTTGTCACATTTATATACTCCCAACAGCGGTTCCTGCAAGCACCACGCGCAATCACTGCTCTGCCCCGGCGCCCTGGCTGCCACGCAGGTCTGTGGCAAACGCCTCGGGGTCCTGCGTGTGCTTCAGAAACCAGCACGTCAATAGTTTTACGGCATCTCGCATACGCTCACGCCGGAGCGACAAGGGGAGAAACACTGACCGTAGCATTTCGTAACCTGAGGATGAGTGCGAGGGAGGTGTAGAGAGATTCGTGCGGGAGTATTTGGGGGAACCATCTGGGGCTGCTAGGGGCTGCTGATCCCTGCGATGCTGGCAGTGAACCAATCCCGCTCACGTTTCACAGCTGAAGAATGGGAACTAACTGCTAATGTTCAGTTTCACCCAAAAAATAATCAAGTGTCAATCACCGGCTGAATATAAGAGAGCTGGTGGCAGCAGGGAGGTTGCTCTTCCTACCATATGTCTTTTCTCTTGCTTTGGATCCACGGTGGCATTTGTGAAGTGTCAGTACTCCATTCTTTCCATTACCTGGTTTTAATTAACCCCCTAAAGCCCCTTTGTGGGGCTGATGATATCAGCTGGGGCTCTGAATAGAAGCCACCCCTGTCAAAAAATTTTGGAACAAGCTCTTCTTGAATGGGCCCAATGAGCCAGGGGGCTGTTTCCTCCTTAATCCCACATTTAATAGCACGAGCTGGGGACAATAGGCAGCTTCTCCAGCTTTTTGCGGCTTGATTCCATTTGACACATCCAGCCCTCTTTTGTCCCCCCGGCGAGGACACGCCACCTCCGCGTGCTCCGCACGGGACGCCCTCCCTGAGTGTCACCGAGATGAAACGGCCTCGGACGGACTCTGCCTCTGGACCCGCGCTGCTGGCTCCATCGCTGCCCGCAAAGCTGCCTACCGGCAGGGAGGGCTCCGGGCAGCAAAGGAAAAAAAAAAAAAAAAAAAATTTTTTTTCTTATACTCCTAGACGGATGTGTTTCCATCAAAGAAGTCAAGGATTATAAGATTTTGCCATGGCAACATGCTATTATAAATTCAAATGTAAAACTGGAAAAGGGGGAAGCCTTTATTTCTTATAATTAGATGACAAAAGGGTATAACATTGCAATTTTCCCTATACTTTGAAACTGGAAATATCGCCCTCTCCTCTGTCACTTTTTTTTCTGGAGAGCTATTTTTCTTCCAAAAGAGCTTTTGGCTGGAGACTGCGGAAGAAAGGAAAAATTTTAATTTCATTTTTATTTTATTTGAGTGGTGAGATTGACACTTCACCTGAACAGTAGCTAGATCTGACTGGCTGCTGCTGTTTTGGGCAGGCATTTGCTGTCCAAAAGGATGAGTAAAAGATCGGTGTGATCATCAGTCTGAGAGACACATTTTAAATCAGGAGACTTCACAAGCAGAAGTTGTTCTGCCTGTGACCTTTCATTTGTATTTACAGCACCGGAGCTGATCACATGTTCATTAGATATTTCTTCAAATGCCTGCTGCATGTAGAATAAGTGGACTAATTAGGCTTAGTTTTGAAAAAGAAAAGTCCTAGCACGTGTATAGTTGGCTAAGCATAAAACACTGAGCAGCACATTGTACAGAGAACACCTGTTAGCATCTTTTTTTTTTTACTTGTCTATCAGTATTTATCTTCTTCACTTATGCAAAAAAACTCTAACACAAAAACAAGGAATGATCAGCCTCAATGTCAGATTACTCCTACCTCAGGAAAAGAAGAAAAGTTTGAATTATAGCATAATCTAATCCAATCTACTTTTCACACACATACACGAAAAAAAAAAAATCCAAACTGAAAACACTATCAAGGCACTAGCCTAGTGCTGGCCTAAATTACCACGTGTAAACAGCAACATGTGGGGACTCCACTTTTGGATGGTGCGCTTAGGACAGATCTTGTTTTCACAGCAACGAGCCTTTCCAGGAAATCACAATGTCTTAGGACTGGTTACCAAAGATGGAAACAAAAATTAGTTATAACTCCTCTAATTTGTCTGTATACCATCCAGCCAAACTTTTTTTCCCCACCTATTCATGCAGACCTCTTTCAAGGTCCCTTTAAAAATAAATTTCTTTAATGATGCCTGCAAACTCTCATCCTGCCCTCCGAGGATTTTTTGCTAATTTGATGAAGACCACACACATAAAGTAAAATGCTTTTGTCATTTGTTTCTCATTGTACCCACTTTCTAAAAGAAAGCATCGCCTGTGTTGTCTGATCATAAACATTGGAGTTCGCAATCTGGCACCTTTCCAAATGTTCGTTTTTCAGGGTAGCATTTTAGATAATTGTTGAGCTTCATGGTAACTATCAATTATATGACTCGCTGGAAGAACTAGCACACTCTTCTGTGTCCTGATATACCTTGTGGTCTGTTATTGGACTGGCTTTAAATCTCTTTGTGGTTTTAGTCCACACCGACTCAAGTAAAGTTCTCACCCTGTGACTTTATCACTTGAAAGAATATCCAGTGGTAAAGCAAGTTCTCTTGAAAGCAGTATTATTAAAAGCCATGTCACTTAGTATACATCCTCAAGAGTTATTAAGCCTTCTTCCAATGGCATATAGAAATATCGTATGGTACATACTTCCAGCCACACGAGTATGGCTTGCGGTCTCAGTTCGCAAGCTAAGCAGTGTTTATTTTAGCAACTATTTCTAGCACAAGCAACTGCAGAAGCATCACCCGTCCAGGTGCCAGAGGCCAAATCCTTCAGGGCTGTGGCATCCGTCAACTCAACACCTAACCCTTAGACGCCTGGGTCCTGACATAAAATCCCCACTGCTCAGCTAGGCACCCAAGCTTCCTGTGCGCTGAAAGAGGTTTGGTTTGGGGCTGGGATGCGATTCACCACAGCCAGCCTGCCCAAGTCAGCCAGTAACAGGTGCTGAAAATGTATGTCTCAAACACAAGCTTCATGCACTTGACTCGAGCAATCCCATACGCATTTGCACTATGTCAAAACAGGCTGTCCCGCAGGCCCCTCAAATACTTATTTCTCTCCCCTTTCTCTTTTCCCTTTGCTGTCCTTGAGCTCCTGCAATGCTTAGGATGCCTCACTAGCCTTAAGACTAGACCATAAGATATACTTCATCCCAAGAGGAAAGTTGCTGATTTCTTTGTGATGACGGGCCCCATTCCCTAAGCTCTTCCCTGTAACACCCCTGACATCCCTGCAAAATCTCCCCGCTGGTGCCCTATTGCTCAGGCATCGTTTTGCTGGAGAGGCTAGAAGTGCTGGTGGTGGGAAATCAAAGCGCGGAGTCCCCAAGGGAGCTTAGCCATGGCAGACACCCAGGAAGATTCAACCAGAAAAGGGTAAGACAGTGAAATATGTGGTAAATGACAGTCTCAAACCATAAGGATCCCAAAAGTCTGCAGGCATCACAACTTGAAGTTAAACAGATTTCTCATGATTTCAGAGAAATAACTTCAGATCTGCTTAGGGACAGCATACCATCTCATTGCAAAATAACTATCAGGACAGTAGACTTTTCCCAAAGGAGTCATCTTTAAACAGACAACTTGCCAAGTGAAAATGTAAAGGGCTGTTGCCTCTCGAAAGATGACAATCTAAGACAATAGAAACCAACCTGAAGAAATTTTATATGAATACAGTTATGTATATACTTCCTAGGAAATCATTTGAAAGAATTAACAAATTCGAACCCCATCCTAACTAAAATTTCTCACATTTCTTCCCAAATCCTCACAATTCACTGGTTTTGAGACAATCCCTATTACTGTGTTAGGACCTATCCTGGCAAGTATATAGGGGAAAGATGAGATTTCATCCTAGAAAGGAAAGACAGTCTTCAAAAACCCATGAAGTTACTCTTAGGGAGTGAAATGGAAAAGTTGTTTTCATAGTAATAACTGAGCTGTATGATGAAGGCCGTATGAAGTTCAAAGAATTGATATGACTTTAGAGAAGCATTAGGAGTCATGTGTGTCTCCACACTTGACTCCTGTGATTGTAATAAAGCCAGTATCATGTTTAGTCTTGAGATTTTTTTCACGGCTTTTTAGTGATTTTACTCTCGACAGACTGCATGAATAAAATCTCATGTTTGTAAAATGTTTGTGTTCCTTTACCGTAGTTTCTTAACTCTGCAAAATGAATTGTGCTCCAGAATTGGTCAGCTGTTGCCCTATAAATTCTGGGAGTGAAGCGCAGAAGTGAGGTCCCTTTAGCTAGGAAGCGTCCTGCTCTCTGAAGATCCACCCGCTCCATGAAACATGTTAATTTCCACATCCTCAGTCTGTATTTGAGCAACTCGTTTTTTTGTCCCGGGTGGATTTGTACCAGAAGCCTGGTAGGCAGGAGTGTTATTAGGAGTGCTGCGGAGAAAGTTAGCCTGCTGATTGGATTTGTTATTTAGCTGGGTATCAATGCTGGAAGCACATTTGGGATCCAATAAACAGTAATAGACTTGAGTCTATTACTCTAAGTGTGCAAAAAAATGGTCACATCCAGAAAAAAATGACACTTAAACTAAAAACAAGCTTCGAGCCTTTGCCTGTAGTGTTTGCTGCTGGATATGTCGTAGGAGCAGAGATCACAGGTGAAGCTTACCAGAGGCTCTGCTTCACTGAATGTTTCACACCTCTTTCCTCTGCCTGCTCTTTCAAAGCCTGATTACACAGTTAAGGAAAGCCCTTTTGCCTTCTCTAAAAGGATAAGGATTAAGTGGAAGTTTGCTGGTACAGATTTGGCCACACTTGCCTCATCTGATCCGGAGCCCTGAATGATGTCTGAACAAATTGTTTGGTACGACTGGGATATTAAAAGCTCTACAGTAAGGCTGCTTTCCTTCATTTTGCCTAAGGAGCTATCCTTTCCGCTGGATGGTGCCTTGTTTTGTGATGGTCCGTGAATATGGGAAAAGGAATTCATCTCGAGGATCCTAATAGGGACATTTTACATAGGAAACGAGGCACTTCTCCTCAGCAAGAAATAAATGTGCTCTATTTAAATGCCATTCCTATCTTAGGTAATGAGATAAAGGTGTGACACAAAGGGAAGGACACATTATAGAAATCCTGCATGATACTTGGTGCGAGTCTACTGCATCAACATTTAAAAATGATTAGATGCTGATCATCAGTAAAGATACGATTGTTTCCAGTGTTCCACTTCAAACACAGAAATGTACCAAAAGGAAACTCAGAGCATCAGTAATGAGATTTATTACTCTAGAGGTGAACTTGGGGCACTTTAGGAAAACTGAGAAACGATGAGCAGAGATGGCCTCGAAAAACTGGCGGATAAGCGTATGCAAGAGTGATGCAGTTTTGGTCTTTAAGTCTGGTTTTGATCAGATTTTTTTGTAAGGGATTTTAATGGCAATGAAAACTATTTGCTTTACACTAGCATTACTGCCTCTAAGGGGCCATGAATTTTCCCATGAGCATATGGTCTAAATGCAGTCAGGAATATCTTGCTCTTGCTTAAGCCAACTTCTTAACTCCCGCTGAAACTGCCGAGTCTTAAGCACCTTCTGCTTTGTTTTCCTGACCAAGACATAACACCCTTCCATTGCATCTTTAATATGAATCCTGCTAAAAAAAAAAAACCCTGTTACTTTCAAGAATACAAACCAATCCAGCATCTTCCCTGAAACCAGGCTCTTAGGAGAGTAATTCCAAAGGTTCAGGCAAGGAGACAGGTAACAGGATCCCCTCCCTCCACCCCACTCCCCTAAAAATTACCCTTGCCCAGACTTAATATGTAAGCTGTCCCCAGCTTCACAAACCTCCCTGTTCCTTCTGGGGGGAAAAAAAAAAAAGGAGAGAGGAGGGAAGGAAAAGATACGTGATCAGCAGTGCAGCCTAATGGTCGACATGATGCACACCCCGGTGGGTTCAAACACGGAGTCACTCAGAGGACCGAGGTCCCGGCGGCTGCTCTGCCCTCGGCTGTGGGAAGGGCAGCTGGGCACCTGGAGAGGGCATCGCTCAGGAACCCCTCGCAGCATTTAGCTCACGACAGACACATCTAATCCCAGGCAAGGCACCCCTGGGACAGCCACGGACACCAGTGGCTCAGTACCCTGGGCCCAAAGCTCCCAGGAAAGCTTGGGCAGTGGCTACCCCCAGCACCTCGGCCTTGTTCCCCCGTGCCCACGTCCCTCTCCCTCCATGCCCAGGGAGGCTCCAAGCGAGGATCTGCCCCGAGGGAGGCCAGCAGTCACCCCGGGGTCTCCTGGTTTGTGCTGACAAAGAGCTGTGCCCCAGACTCGCCTGCGGCAGGGAACCGGAGCCGCCCGGGGACAGCAGCGGATGCTGAAGGGAAACCCCGAGCACAGCCAGAACGAGGAAATCCGAAGCCATCTCCGGTTTCTCCCCAGCCATCTGTGTCCCCTCCTGGCCAGGGGGGCTGAGCTGGGGGTCTTCCTCCTGCGCGGGAGCTGCTTCAGTCAGCGTGGTGCATGGCACGGGGCAGGTGTGCCAGAATTCACGTCCTCCGCAGCCTGTGGCGTGAGCAAAAGAAGAAATTTCTCCATTGCGAATGATCCAGCAACGCTGCTGCCCAAGACTCACCCCCTCAAATTGCTCATTAAGTTGGAGAGATGAAACCTGTAACGTGACCTGGTCAGTACCGGCCAGGGAACTGACCTTTCCTTCGGGTTTGCGACAGAAAACGCTGGGGAGGGGGGAGAGGTGGGGGGGAAGGTCGGTATCGCAACGCCACCCCGGTCCCACTCCTGCGGCAGCGGCCGGGCAGGGGCGCCCAGGACCCCGCTCCCGCCCCGGCTCCGCCAAGCCACCAGGCGGCGCTTTCCCTCCGCGAGGCGGTGCGGAGCGGAACGGGCAGCGCTCGGGCAGGAGCGCACCTCTGCCCGCCAGCTTCTGCCGCGGCTGCCGGGCGCCGCCTGTCGGCAGGGGCGGGCGCTGCGGGGCCGTCGGGGCCGGAGGCGGCAGAAGAGGCAACAGCGCCCCCCGGTGGCTCCCGCGTGGTACTCCACCGCCCGTGTCACACGCGCGCACGTACGAGTCATACTGACGTAAGGTACGCACGGGCTTGTTTCGCTGTCCCCCTACGAGTTGAGGACGGAGTGTTTTCAGCTGCTGTTGCGTGTTATCCTTGAATGCAGCAGGCAGACAGCAGCGCCAGTGACCTCTGAAAGCAGCAGCCTGGCCGGGGGCTTTTTATGAACCGTAATTTTTGATTGCTTCCCCTCTCAGCTTTGCTCTCACATCTGTCTTTTGTTTACACAAAAGATAAATCCCTCCTGCAGTACTGGAAATCCCTCTATTGACGCTAATTCCTTAATTGGCTGCTTAGATCTTTGCAATGTCTGCCACATCAATTCAGCAGGTCTTTCCAAACCGCAGGTACGTCTAGGCAGCACTCCGCAGGCAGGTACAAGCTCCCGCTGCCTGTCGCCCCGAGGCAGCTGAAGAAATGCCAGCTGCAAACTGAAATTTGGCAGCGTGCTTTCTGTCCGTGTCCTTCCCCCTTCCACCTCACGCCCTCTGAGGAGGAGCACAGAGACGTTGCTGCAACACCTGAGCTGCCCCTGCCCCTCCGGTGCTTTCCGACTGTCAAGATAAGCTGGCAATCTGCTCCTCCAGAGATCAAACAGGTTGTTGATTGCTAGATGTGGTTTGTTATTAGCTATATTTATCATTGTGCAATTGACTCAGAGATTGCCCGAGGGGGTAATGGGTGCACTAGAAGAAGAGGAATAAAGAGGAAAGGGGGATGGGATGGGATGGGATGGGATGGGATGGGATGGGATGGGATGGGATGGGATGCGATGCGATGGGATGCGATGGGATGCGATGGGATGGGATGCGATGGGATGCGATGGGATGCGATGGGATGCGATGGGATAGGAAGGGAAATTCATCCTGTACCTCAATGGTGCACACTGGCTTGGTGTAAAGGACCTGCTACAGGTTGGATCTCCCCGAGGAACAGAAGGGCCCAGTCCCTCTCCTTGTCTGTACGTAGAGCAGGAGCAGCAAGCATGGCTGTGCTCAAGAAAGAGCATTATGTCAGGTGGGCTCCACATTTTGGGCTAGGCACATTATTTTGGCTTCCTTCTGAGAAGACACCAAAGTAAAGCTTTCTGCAATAGTCTGGCTATGGGTACAGCTAGCTGCTTTTCTTGTTTTTCACCAGGTTTCTCAAGCCTTAGCTGGACACATGATCTCCCTTATGTGTACACAGTTCTTGGCCTGTGGATTCAGATGAGCACTGGTTGCTGCCAAGTGTGGAAGTGGGGTTTTGGTGTTTGCTTAGAAATGTTTATCCATTGACAACAGGACAAAACATCCAGTTCACTTTATGCATGATACCGAACAGTGACTATCAACCCTAATGATTAACCCTAGTCGACTCAGCAACAAGCATCGATTTATCACGCCCAGTCATCATTCAATCCACATGGTTTTAATACTGATGTAATAAGTATATCCATAACATATGTGTTTATTATTACTCTATCTCAGCATATGGGATATTATACTATTCCATACTGTGGGATGTATGGTCTGTTCCATAAAACCTCTCTCTGCTGCTTATTTTTATTGACCTAAGGCTGTAGCACTTCTGATGCATTATAGGATTTCTCTTCACGTTCCCAGGAGAAGAATGCAGAGGCCAAGGAGAAAAAGCACCCCAATCGCAAGCCTTCACATTCTCCCTGGAGGACTGCTGAAGCTCAGAATAATTTCTCAGTTCAAGAAGCTATATATGTGCGCACATACGCACATATGCAGAACAGCTAACAGGTGCATTTCTTTTCCTTCAGAGACAAATGGTAAAAGGTATCAGTTATCTTATGCGAGTGCTTTTGTAGCAGTCCACTTTGCACACAGATGGGAACATGTTACCATTCCTCGTGATGACATACCGACAGATGCCGGACAGAAGCAGGACCGCTGCTGGACAAAAGCCACTTGGTTCACTTATGGGTCCATAAAACAGAGCTGGACCCAGGCAAGGCTGATGTCCATCCCTCTCCCTGGCTCTGAACACACTGGGGCTTTACAGTCTGATCCTGCAGGGCAGTGAGAGTTGAAATGACGGGGATGGGAGTGCCTGGCATACTGCAGAATCTGGTCCTCAAGGAAGAAGAAATTGCTTTCTAATGGACTACGGTACTAGAGGGATTGGTGGTAGCCCCTTGGCTGAGCAGAGAGCTACCCACAGGTGGAAAAGCGGGCTCGCTCCTGCTGCAGTGACCCTACTAGATGCAGGGAGTCAGAGCGAAAAGGCTAAAGGAAGGCTAAAGGGTGGGCTGGATTTCAGCCATCATCTTGGCAAAGTCAAGTCTAGAAATTCAGCTCACGAGCACATGGTGACAGAGCTGTTTGTTCTAGAAAAGGGAAGACTCAAAATGACCGTTTAAAAATGTATTTTTAAAATATGTGGTCCACCGAGAGTGAGGGGAAAAAACAATTTACTTTATTTGCAGGTTATGTACTCTGGAAAGCTTCCTAATGCTAGGTTTGATTAAACACTGAAACAAGTTAAACAGGAAGGCATTGGAATCTCTTTAATTAGAGAGTCTAAAAAGATGATCTGAAGTTGCTTTACAGCCTGTGAAATGGAGTATACGAGGTTTTCAGACCTCTTCAAGCTCTGCCTTTCTGGCTTGCTGTGATTAATTGTAATGTGTTCAGGAGAGTCAGCTAACCCGTCCACAGCAAGAGCACAGCAATGTGGGCAGTCTCTGTGGAGGAGGAAGGTACAACTGAAGCAATGAACTCTTGACCAGCTGGGTTGGTTGTTTTTTGTTTTTGTTTTTGTTTTAGTTTTTACATAGTTCAGACACTTAGTTGGAATAGTGACACTTTCTCCCTTGTGGGCAGGAAGGGCTTGATGCCAAGGATTATACCCCAGGAAGACATGATGGAAAAGGTGCTGTCATTTAAATGGCAGAGCCCCCCAGTTTCCCCTCCACTCCACTGCGTGACTTGAGGAGCTCAGCTCCTGGGTCCCTGTTTCTTTCTGGACCCTTCAGGGCAGGGGCCTCCTCTCGATTTGCACAGCAGCTTGTATAAATGACGTTAGCCGGGCTCAGAAGATGTTATTCCCATTCCGATATTAACAACTGGTACTAATGGACGTTGGAGACCCGGCTTGTCCCCTGCAGCAGCCCACGGGTGGGCTGCGTGCCACAGGATGGCAGCCGTGCACCTTGCACCGAACCGTCCTGCAGACACCATCTCTCCGCTGCCCTCTCCCTCTGTGAGATAAGCAGCTGGTAAAAAGGGTCTCTTGAGGGAAAACACAGACTTTGAAAGCCACCTCCCCTGCATGGCTATAGCCAGGTACTGAAATCTCACTTTGCAGAAATTGTCAGCATTTTTAGCATAGACCTGAAGCTACCAGCAGTTTATTTCACCGTGTTGTCCAAACGCTTGGGTTTGATGTTTCCAGAGCTGAAGCTATGCAGCAGCCTGAGGCAAACAAACACCGTGCTGAGCTCAAAGACCGGGGTGAACAGTTCAACACCAAACAGGCCGAAGTGGAGGGGATGAGTCGATATGCTGAAGGGCAGGGCTGTCACTCAGAGGGACCTCAGCATGCTGCAAGAAAGGCCGACAGGAACCTCAAGAAATTCAACAAGGAGAATTACCAAATCCTGCACCTGGGAAGGAATAGCCCCTCGCAATGGTAAGCGCTGAGGACACTGGTTGGGGACAGCTCTGCAGAAAAGGCCCTGGGGGTCTGGGCTGTCGGCAAGCTGAGCATGGGCCAGCAGCGTGCCTCGGCAGCAGAGAGGACCATCAGCATCCTGGGCTGTTTCAGCAGGAGCACAGCCAGCAGATCAAGGGAAGGGATTTTCCGCATTTGCTTGGCACTTGTTAGACTGCAGCTGGGGTGATGCTTGTAGTTTTGGGATTCGTTGTACAAGAAAGATATCAATAAACTGGAACAAGGTCAGGAGAGGGCCACCGGGATGGTCGAGGCTGGAGCACTTGTCCTATGAGGAGAGGCAGAGGGAATGGGGCTTGTTCAGCCTTGAGAAAAGAAGGCTGTGGGGGAACCTAATAGCCACGTCCCCGTATCTATCAGGAAGTCACCAAAAAGATAGAAGCTAGGCTTGTTTCTGAGGTGCACAATGGGAGAACAAGAGACAGTGGGTATTACAAGAGGATCCAACCTGATATAAAGGAAAAAAAAAAAATCTCAAACACTGGAACAGGCTCCCCAGAGGGGTTGTGCAAGGCTCCATCCCTGAAGGTTTTCCAGACCTAACTGCAGAAAGCCCTGAGGAGTCTGGTCTGATGCCAGACCCTGCCAGCAGGCCCTGCTCTGGGCAAGAGGTTGGACCAGAGATCTCCTGAGGGCCCTTCCAGCGGCGTGGCTCTGGGATTCTGTGGAACCGCCTACCCGACAGCACTCTCCTGAGCCGTAATGCCTGAAGAGCTGGGGATGCAGAAGCTGGCTCTGTACCTCATCGCCTGCATGGCTGTGTGTGAAGAAGAAGATGAGCAAGCTTTTTCAAAATCTCAAAAATCATAAGTGTGTGAGAGACAAATGAGTCCTGACCAGAGCTTCCCATTGCTCCCACCTATAATGTGAGGTCGCAACATCAACCTCTGTGCAAGTGATGTCTAATAAACACATTGTCCACAGGTTCTCAGCAGCAGGATGAAACCACTTGTAAGACTGTGGGCCTCAATCTGTTTTTCTTGAACATCAAACTCTTGGGCATTGCAATACAAAAGTTCTCTAGAAATCACTAGAGAAGAAAAAAATAACTATATTTAACAGCATGAATGGCATGCACATTTTGTAGTGTCTATGAAAGCAACAAACAATAAGCATGAGGAAAATCTAATAACTTTAATAAATCATGTTTTTACAATTGACAGCATCTGTATTTTCACCGTGAGGCAGACCAACAGAAGGACCTTTCTTTCCTTGTGCCACAACCCGGCAGTAGCAACACAAGCAAGCAATGTGGTGCGTCAAGGTGGAAGAGCAAGAAGCTGGCAGTAACCCAGCTGCAGACTCTCTCTCCATTTGCCCCAGGGACAGCTCAGCCCTGCACAAAGGAAGGATGAGCCAGCCTTGACAACATATCTTTCTTTTCTGTATTGCTTGTGCCAGATGATAATATTGTGCAAGAAAAGATTACAGTCTGGTTAAGGGAAGAGTCTTTATTGGTTTACCCTTTTCTCATGTTTTGTGCTGTTGAATGACAAGGGCAAATAATGCTCTCTTTTGAGGATGTTTGTTCAGAGTTGCTCCACATCTGTTGGTGACAGGTCCTTGGAGTGGAGGTGCGTACAGTTGTCAAACCCAGGATCACTCAGTTTCCATAGCTGGGCTATTGAGCTGCCTGCCAGCCAGACTCTTTCTTCAATTACTTGACAACACCCAACAGACCAAAAGGAAGACTGAAATTACCAGAAATAAAGGTACGTTGTGTCAGCCCTAAAGGAAACCATAAAGCTAAGGATGGTTTGGAGCAAAGAGGAAATTGAAGGTCTTCCCCTATTAGATGAATCCAAGAAGGGCAAAATGGGTTTAAAGTGGAGTTTGTCCTGAAATACAACAGACTTTCTCGTAAGTGTAAACAGAGTCAAATTCGCCACTACCTTACGTGTGATACAAGTAAAGCAAAACGTCTCTTACTGTGTAACATTAACAATAGAGAAGAACTCTAGTGAACAGGTCCTATGTTCTCCTCATATTTGCCTGATGCACAGTCCACACATCTATTACAAAACAGGGCTCCCCAGAGCACCTCTTCTTCAGGAGCTGAATGAGCATCTTGTAATTTGTAAGGACAGGCCATTTACAAGCAGCTTCACAAGGAAATGCAGTAGGAGCATCCTAAAAAAAATCCTAAAAAATCCTAAAAAAAAAAAATCATCTTGAATTCAGGTGTCTGAATGTACTTCTGATGGGCAGAGCGCGAAATACTGCTCCTTCAATTCTGAATAACGGTGAGAGGGGACTGAAGTCTCTCATGCACCAGCTCTTCCAGGGCCAAAAAAGTACAGGCACAAATCCCAAATTCACAAATCAGACAATTTGACTGAAATATCCATAGTATAATTAGTTGGATTTTTTCCTTTACTTTTGCATATGCAATAAGTCTCGCAAATGAGTAGGCAGGGCTTGAATCACAGCAGCATTTTAGTGTCTAACTTCCATTGGTTTCAGTGATGATAAAATGCCCAGATACTTCTCTGAATTGGGCCTAAATGACGCTGTAACTCCTGGCTTTGGTCAAATGCCCTTACTGAGATAACAGCATCAGCAGCTCCTAGAGGGCTCTTGGGCACGTAAAGGCCAGGCATTATTTTATTTTTTTTCCTGAAAAAAGCAGCAACTATTCATTTGAATCACAGCAATTCTTACTCTTCGTTCCCTACAGGTGCCCTGCCAGAGTACCTTTGCCCCACAGCATGTTGCCTCATGTTTTTTTTAGGATGCTCNGGCACTGACTTGGATGTCTGCAAAGTTTCTCACATCTTCTCACTCCTATCTCTGGCTGTAAAAGCTCTCTCTAACTGTTTTTTTTTTCTCCCTTTTTAAATATGTTATCACAGAGGCGCTGATGGGCTTGGCCTTGGCCAGCAGCGGGTCCGTCTTGGAGCCAGCTGGCATTGGCTCTATCAGACACAGGGGAAGCTTCTAGCAGCTTCTCACAGAAGCCACCCCTTTGCCCCCCAGCTACCAGAACCTTGCCATGCAAACCCAAAAGAGTTGCTTATGACTGGCCTGTCCTTACAAATAATACCGCTGGTTATTCAGGGTAGTTAGTAGCAGGCTAGCTGTAGAGATTCTAGCTCTCGGTAGGTACTCTCCTGTGGTAACAGTGTCATACAACATACCACGAAGATGATGTTTTCCATGCTGGATCATGGAGAAGCATTCACAGCGTTTGAGCCGTGGCTGAGTTGCTCTCAACCTCTGCTAAGGTTGAGCCTCTGTTTGACCGTCTGCTAATTTGTGAAATGAAAATTGCTAGTTACTCCTTCCAGTTTGGCGAGTAGGCTTTCAAACAGGACTTGGGTTTTTACTGTTTTAAACCTACACACAAAGCCCCCAGAAAGCAGGCAGAGCAGATTCTGTCCCATGAGGATGGTCACGGGGCTCCCCAAACAGAGGGCCAGTGTGGTGCCGGGAGGGGAGTTCGGCATGCCGGCGGTCCCGTTCCCCTCCCTGTGCACCACCAGGCTCGCCATCCCCCTGCGGACAGGGGTCACCAGCTCCCACCGCTCGGCTACACCCCAGCTCCCCTCCTGGAGCAAGCAGGGAGGCTGTCGGCCACCGCTAAGCATTTCCAGGCGAGCCCTTCACGTAGGACGGCACACCCGACGGCGTGGGAGCAGAGGTAACGGGGACAGGTAGGGATCCTGCCGCCGTGGCGTTAATGGTAGGGGTAGACCTTGGACCGCTCTCCCGGTTGTCAGGGGAAGGGCGTGGGTTGCCCGCCCGCGAAAACATAAAAGAGCAGCGTGGAGTGGGAGAGGAGGCAGTGCCACCTGCCCCGCTGGCTGACCCCGCTCCCAGCCGCCGCCGAGCATCCCTGCCTCGGCAAGCTCGGCCAAGCGGGAAGCCGGGTGGGGACGAACCCATCCGCCGGCATCCGGAGAAAGAGTAAGTCGCTGTCTTTGTTTCGGCTCTCAAAGCGGTGTGGGGGGGTAAATAACAAAGGAACGTTTAATAGCTAGCGTTTTTAGGAATGAGCCTGTTTCTCTTCCAGCACAATTATTTACTTGCCAGTAACTCTGTTCCTGGCAGGGTTTTTTTGTTTTTGGTTTGTTTTTTTTTTTCAGATTTTTTGTTTTGTAATCACGGTGAAATAACAGATTCTGCAAAGTTTGTCTTTCGTATGTTGCAATTGTTTGTACGCTGTATCTGTATGCCTTAGCTAATAATTAATAGCTCTATGAATAATAACGACAAAGAACAGTGGAGTGCTTCTGCTTCATTTTGCAAACACTTCTTCAGGCAAATCTTTAAAGGTGACAGACGTGTTGGTGGGAATTATTCCAGCTGACAGGAGCCGAGTCATTTTATTCAGTTAAAACTGCCTTGAGAAGAGCCCTGGAAGAGGAGGATTGGGGGAAGAGCAGCTAGGACCTGTGTTTTATCCTGCCATTTAATTTACCTGTGGTTTAGACCTGTGTTTTATTCTGCCATTTAACTTACAAATCAAGCCAGTCATACAGTAAGGAGAAAACAAAGTAAATACACCGTCTCTATATAGCTCTGCAGTCTCAATGGCAATGACAACATCCACTAGCCAAGGGAGTGAATGGGAGCTGAGATACCTGTCACCAGGAGGTCCTACTCCAGAGTTTCACTCTCCAGCTGCCTAGTGACCATTCACATCTCATAACAGCTCTCTGTCGTGCAGCTTTCTCCTCTCACATCTTTTTTTTTTTCTTCATTTAGGATTTGAACAATAGAACATAAAGTGCTAAAGTATGCTTTTTACGCCTTTTTCATTCATGAAGTAAGCATTACGTTTTGGGCTTGGCAAATCTTTAATTTAGTGTAATGTTTAACTTGAACTTTTGTCCAGGTGAGGTTAGAAAGGGCACTGGGAAATAATAACAAAAAGTTGCAACCAGGCTTTCTTTCCTGAAGTTCACTCAGTGTAAGTACTTTTGCTCCAGGGACTAGTTGGTTGATAAAAAAAAAAAAAAAAAAAAAAAAAAAAAAAAAAAAAAAAAAGACAAAACAAAAAGAGAATTTTAAAAAGTGGCTTTACAATTAATTTTTATGCTGAAGTGCTCAGCTTGAGCCACCAAGGCTAACTCTGTTTTTCAGGCAGTGCTGACCACCCATCAATGGGACACCTGATTTCTCAGAAGATGAGGACAGATGAATAAACAGGGATTTGATTGCGCATACCTTACAATTACAAAAGTACTTGTTCGATGCACTTGTGCACTTGTGAGCATACAAATTCATGTTTTATGCACGCGTATACACTTTTTTCTTTCTTTTTTTTTTTTTTTTAATACTCTGACTTTAAATCACAGGAAGCACAACCCCCCTAACATTGTAGCTTACATACATTCAGTGCATTCAGAGTCAGCACCAGTGCAGTAGGAAACTGTACTTGCTAAGGCTTCTCTTTTACAAAAATGAATGAAATTAGCCTCTTGGAAGGCAAAAGGCTAGAATGGTCAAGAGGCAAATGAGGAAGTTATTGAAAAGTCCTAATCTATACTTTAGAGTAGCAGTAAGATCTTTTCACAGTGTAACATATAACTGTGTACTCTGTGGTTTAACACAAAGCCAGGGCATTATTTTGTATTACTGACACCTTTTTTGGTACAGGGCTCTCTCCTAAGCATCAGGCCAAGAGTTCAAGCCTCTAGCGCTTCTGTTATTTGAAAGGTGCAGACAGCGCTGCAGAGAAGTATCAAACAGTCAACAGACTGGAATAGCTGCCTGATTAGATAGCAGCAGGAAGAAACCTATTTTTCTATGATGCCTTCCCTCTGAGACGCTCAAAGCACTTCATAACCACTGAATAGAAAACTGGGACTTGGAGCCAGAGGTTGTACTAGTGGGCAGGAGGGAGGCACGCTGCCATAGTGGCACTGCTAGAAATAAAATTCTGATTGCCCATTTCATTAGATCAGATTTATACCACTGATTTCAATGCAGTTACCCAGGTGTAATGACACAAATCCTGCCTCCGGTGCTCGAGTGGGTAAGGTACGTTTGATCTGCTGATGCTTTGTAAAGCTGTGCAGAACAGTGCTCTCCTCCTGAGTTGGTAAAGCTTTATACCACTTTCTCCTCACTTTTCGCTTATGTAAATGCTCATCCTGGTGCAATGCAAAGGTGAATACCCGGATCGGTGTGTGTCAGCCTTCCCGGACAGCGTGTACTGTGCACACCTCCAAGCTGGAATGGCTCCAGGTCTGTTCTGGCAAAGCGAATCCTGCCACTCATCTTGGTCCCCTGCTCTGTATTAGGAAAAGCGCAGGCTGCATGTGTGAAGCGGGGCATGAAAATGAAGGTCTTACGCATGCATCTTTTCTGCTCTCTCAGGGCTGGGAATAATCAGGCCGTGACCTGCCGAGAGTGACCTTCATTTGGGGGAAAAAAGGGAGGTATCACCACTCCCAAGTCTTTGGGAGGACAAGACTTCCTCCTTTCCCTTGAGTGTTCTCCTATTAATTTGCCCCCCTGCAGTTACATGTCACAGCCTTCCCTGCTGCAACGTTTGCCACCGGTGTGGACAGAAGCTTTGCATGGGATGGACAGGCTTGACAATTTTGCAGAGGTGTTTTTAGATGAAATGTCTGTCCCAGAGTCTGCGTACACCTGAATACCAAAATACCCACACGGGAACGTTTTCAAGGGTCCGTGTGTCGTTCAAGTTCAATGCAACAGAATTTTATCTCGCATTTTTGTCATTGCTGGGAAGGAATTTGCTCGCTACACTTGACAGCACCACCGCTACAGCACTGGCCGCTCAGCCTAATGACGGCAGCCGAGGCTTTTGCTGCACAAGCAATGCAAATACGATTTTCAAGTCACTGACAACAAGCGAGGATCATGCTGCAGCCTGGAAGGCTGTAGAACGTCAGCTTTTATCACCAAGTTATTTTCCTGCGTTTATCTGTGGAGTAACTAAATAAATATGGTAATTGTTTAAACAGAGAGACGAAAACCAAAATACCTCGCCATCTGCCTTCAGCCCTCTTAGGGAACTCCTATAACTCCCACAGAGTAAAAAGGTCAAATCCAGCATTTTGTTTCCCTCAAGGCCTGAGCCTCCCTAGGGCTTTCTGGTCAGGTAATGTAGCTGCTCTGCAGTGAAGACTCAGACTAGATTTATTAAGGGACTGACTTTTTGCATTTTACATAACCTTTTATGCTTTTTTGTAGTACTGTATTTTAGCACCTGCTTAGTTCAGTAGATGTTAAAAGCTAACCTCACCCTTTCTCATGTGCATACCTCTCTGCAAACCAGAGATGTTGGTTTTTTTTAGTTACAATTGAACAATAAAAATGGGGGTTTTCTTCCAAAAGATTCTATAGGCTTTCGTTCAAATTGTTACCATTACCTTTGAGGAAAAAAAAAGAAAGAGTTCAGTTTACTCTTTCAAATGCCAAAGGAATTGCACGTCAAAAAGCTCCAGTTAGTCATGATGCAAACACAGCACAGCCACCCAAGGGTAGCCCTGTGAAATCTTTAAAAACCCCTTTTTCAGCAAACATTTTACAGGTTACACCAGTATTAAACAAAACCAAAAGAGTACAGAGATGAAGGCAAGCCTGGGGCACGCTTTGCTCCGTAGAGTAAGAGGAGCTTGCCCGCACTCCTCTTCCCTGCCTCCCTTGGGAGGTTTCTGCGCGACAGGCGAGTAACGCGTCGGCCCTGGGTAAGCTGCTGTACCTACCTCCTTGCTGCTGCCTTCACTCTGAAATGCGATGGATTTTTTTTTTTTTTTCCACACATCCCTCCCATACCTGCATGCAAACAGGAAAAGAAAGAGGCAGCCTTCATAGTTCTTCCAAACGCTTTCGGCATTGTCCAGCCTTTCATGCTATTTTGATCTAAATTGGGTGGTTTTGGTATTCATCCTATGTACATTACTCAAGCTGCACAAGATTATATGGATTTAAGCTCCTCTTTGCTTAATACAGCACTTTCACATAGGCACATGTTAACACAAGAGATCAATGAGGGGTTTTAATTAGGTTTTTTTCTGAATAGAGAATGGAAGAAAGCACCCTGTGAAGAAATTAATTGTATAGTCTCGGGACTTCCATTGAATAGGATTAACTTTCCTTGAGACAGTAGCATTCTCACACAACAGTCAAAGGCTTTTTATTGCTTTTTTGCAGTTTTCTTAATACATAGATCTGCAATTAGCAAAAAAAAAAAAAAAAAGTAAAAAAATTAAAATAAAATAAAGCTAGCGGAATGATCAAAGCAAATTCAGAAACCTGAAATGACACTATTACTAAATAAGCATTGAAAATCTCCTTTAGCTATCAAAACCTGCAAAGAAAAAGGAGTGGGGATGGAATCTTGTGCTAGAAAACTTTTGGAGAAGCATGTAATAAAACAGGTGTTTCAATGCTGGAAAGAAGTTACACATCTGAAAACATGAATGGCTGAAGCAATCAGACCGGAATAATTTGCTGCTGGTATCCATGTCTAGTCCAACTTTCACTTGAAAGGCCCCCACTAAGGACAAAAATGAACAAATTATTTGCTAGATTTAGATCACTCAAAATTGGGTTTTTTTAGAAGCAGGTTATTGCTAACGAAAACAAGTAAATTTTCCCTAAAGTCATTAGGATTTTTGTTTGCTGCTAAGGAGAGAATGCAGCTTCTCTTCTCCCTTCTCTCTCTCAGAGATCCCAGCTCCCAAGCAGTGGCTGCCTTACCCCTGCCCAGGCCAGCCCTGCCGGCTGGAGGGACGCCGAGGCAGCTGCTGGGATCTCGCTCTTTTCCAGTTTTTTCATGGCAGGAAGAACTCATTACTGAACAACAAATATTGGATTGGATACGAACCACACAAATCAGGAGCCAAAGC
The DNA here is from genome assembly GCA_013400195.1 of Aramus guarauna. Taxonomy (NCBI): domain Eukaryota; kingdom Metazoa; phylum Chordata; class Aves; order Gruiformes; family Aramidae; genus Aramus; species Aramus guarauna. The sequence continues at coordinate 103,951 of VXBL01008816.1, forward strand.
AGAAGTGGAATGGCTGGCTCTTCTAGAGAAATGCTGTTCCTTTTTCACTTTTTCTGTCAAGACATGCTTGTAAAGTTAGCAAAAAAACCCGCCCCAGGACCTCAGTTTTGTACTCTTTCCGTATGTTCTGCCCTATTAAAGGGCTTCCTGATTTGTTGAGGAAGGCTTCCTACTCCTTCCTTCTCCTTCATTCCTCCATCCCATCTCTAGTCTGCACTTGCCTCTCCTTCTCACCACCTTTCCCCCTTCTTCTCTCTGCAGCTGCCTCCTTCACCCACAGCTACCTCCTTGTTCCACCATACAGGCTGCTGGGGCTTCCTCCTCATCCCCCTGTGCCTGCTGAGTCTGTGCTGTGTCCACCTACTCCTAGACATGCTTTACTACAGACTTACTCAGTTGTTACAGAGTTGCTCTTGGTGCTTAATGCTGACCTTTCTTCCCTGTTCTCCAAGTATTCAGCTAAAAAAGATCTGGTTATAACAAAGAGACCTCCAGTTTGAGGTGATGCAAGAGCTTCCCCCCAATGTCAAGGAAGACTTTTCTAAAGGAGTCCACATGGGAAACTGGATGGTAACTTTGGACTTCAGGAAGCTTAAATGCTAGATGAAAATCAAGATGAGGGTACCAATCACCACAGCCTCCTTGATGATTAACATCTTCAGGCCAACTGAGAATCTCTTGTTCTTGAACATATCCCGCTTCCACCTCCCCATTTCCCAGAAAGCCCTTGCAGTGGCTGAGTTTCTATCAGTACTCTTTTTGTAATCTTTGCCTTCTGATACCTGAACTGAGGTATCTCTTCAGTTCATAGAAACCAAAATCCACACTTCAAAACCTTCCTGAGGCGTTTTAATGCTGTAATTGGCAGGTAACCACTGGGGAAAGAAAATCAGCTGTTTTGAGGAGAACTGGACCCAAGGATCAGTAATTCCTCCATGGAGTAGTGGTACTCTACCACTGCCCAGTGAAGTTGAGTGACTGTTTACTCAGGCATAAGGAAAAGCAGGCATAAGAAAAGATCTCTGGGGCAATGTTACGTGGAAAAAGCAGTATCACACCTTTTGATGCTGGTGGGAGTTTGAAATGCAGAAATGCTGAGTCTTCAATTAAAACCTTTTACTTAGTTCAAACTTGTATCACTAACATTGTCTAGGAATTCTTCTTGCAAATATTACCTCCAAAATCGATAAATCCAAATAATTTTATTGAGTTGTGAAGGCTGAGAAAATAAGCACAGCGTGGAGGTTTAGTAATAGGATTTTCATTGTGATGCATGATTAGATGCTTAGATACTGGAGACCAAATTAATCTAGCAGTAATGATACCAGAACAGCTACAGCTTGGATGAGTCTGACCTTTGAAGTTAAACATTAGCTAACAGCTGGACTGGTATTTCTGGTATGTTCCACAACATGGATTAAATATTTGATTTAAGCATTAAAATGTCTGTATCCTTCATTTAACAGAACAACAGACTAAATTCAGGGAGTACATACAAAATTAAATCAAGTGTGAGTCAGTTTGTGTACATTTAGACTATATAGGTTTTGTATGAGAACGGCCATGATCCGTCAGACCAAAGATCCATCTAGTCAAGCAGCCATAAGAAGGTGCATAGGAGAGATTTCAAATAGGACAAGAACACGTGATACTGCTGTAACTTTCTTAGCCCCCACCTATTTTCAGCACAGGGTCTCTGTAGCCAGGGCTGGTGCCTGTGTACATGGTCACTGCAGTGGACTTATCTGAACTTATCCAGTCCTGCTCTGTATTTGTGAAAACTTTTTGCACCCACAACATTCTTTGCTAAGGATCAACAAGTCAGCTGTTACTCTACAGGGTTTATTTGAGATGTCTTGCTCTTGTTCTTGGAAGAAGTGGTGAAAAACAGTTCTTTACCCACCATCTCCACGTTATTTGTGCTGTTATAGGTTACCACCATATCCTGCCTCAACCACCTCTTTTCCCACCTAGAGTCCTACCTTACCTAGTCCCACCTCACTTAAAGGGAAGCCCTTCTGTATCTTGTCACTCTAGTCGCTCTTCTTTGAACCCCAGTCCTGTGGTATCCTGTCTGAAATGGTGGGATCTGAACTGCACAAAACAGGCAAGTGTCAGCAAACAAGTGATTTACGCAGTAGCTCAACAGCACCGTCTCCTTTTTTCCATCATTTTCCTATTACCTCTTAACAATTACTTTTCAACTGCTGTTAAGCAATAAGCTGATGTTTTCATGCAACTGTCTATCACAAGCTAAAGATCCCATTCCTGGAAAAGATCTAGTGGTAACGTCTGGCCCAGAGTCCACTATTTCTTACGTGTAGATTTTTCTCCCATGTGCACATAACTTGCCGTTTTCTTCCTTTTCCCATGGATGGCAAAGTCCTGGTCATTTATGAACCATCACGGTTTCACAGATTCACTGACAGGAGACCAAACTTCAAAGAAAAAAGGTGGACTATATACTCTATAAGTGAGAAATGTGGAAAGTAGGACACAAACTATTCTAGTAAGATGCAGTTTTGTGGGTTTTTTAAAATTTAGTATTAGTCAAAGAACACTCTCACTTGAATTTTTAGCAGGAATTGAACTTAAAAAACACACCCGGTAAACTTCCATGCATATGACAGACCTAATGACTAAGACGACTTAGTATCACAGAATCAGAGAATCTTAAGGTTGGAAAAGACCTCTAAGATCACCAAGTCCAACCGTCAAGTGACAGGATGAGAGGAACTTCAGTGTGCTCATAAAGACAGTTTCCTTTAATTGTCTGTTAAATGACCATGAAGTTTATAGCAGAAGATTCCACTGTCTAATGATTGAAGATTGAATAACAGACAAAAACAATTTGTGTTTTTATTATAAATACTATTATTTTTCTTTTTATCTGATATGTTTCTCCAAAACTGTAGGCGTATTGCCACATTTTCTGAGATGCTGGAGACATGCATTGTGGACACGGGTCAATCTTTTCACATGCTAAGGACCAAACTCTGCCCAGTGCATCCCTCGCTGCTGCAATTACGACCTGCCACCTTTGGTCAAAATTTGGTTCTGATGTCTCTTGGTGCTTCAAAACAATTACAGTCAAATCAGACAAACTTTCCAACATCTTATAATTTGTGTTAGGAAATTACACTCTGCATCATTGCTTGTACCATCATCTAATAATATGCTAGGAAAACCCAGATGCTCCTGGTAAGATCCAACCCTGCTCTGAAAACCAAAGGGCTGGTAGCTGAGGATCCAAGAGTCTCCACCAAACACGCTCCCAACCATTTGGGGCGGAGCATGGCTGGGATGCTCCAATGTCATAAGCATGCATGGAGATGCTCCATTGCTTTGCCAGGGTAAATTAGGAGGGGGGCAGAGTAACCGTCAAAGCCAGGATCCATCCTATGCCAGTTGCTGTGCAGAGACATAGTGAGAGGGGTCCTTGGTCCCCAAACCCTACAGTCTAAGGCTGAAGCAGACGTAGCCTCCTATGGATCAAAAGCAGGTTTTACTGGCCTATCACGTAGCTCAGAAGGATATGCGCTGCCTCCAGCAGTGCTTCTGCCCTTAACCACCCTTTCTTTCTTTCCCTTTGCCCAGTACATCCCACGCTCAGTTTACAGGGAAAGTTATCACCACCCTTACTTAGTAAATCAGGTGTAAAACAAAAGGCTTGTCTTTAGCCTTTCTCTGACTACCTCAGTGGGTGAAGGGGAGAACGGGGTCATTGGTCACCCCTATCTGTTGGGAAGCAGACAAAGAGAAAGCAGAAAGGACAAACGAGCAGGCGCAGTCCTGCCCTTACCTTCACACTGGGCAGGCTGAGGAGCTGCCTGGATAGAGAAGAGGGTGTCCGAGCTGTCCCATAAGCAGGTGAAAGCATTTTAGAGCAAAAGAAGAGTGAAAGAAGAATCCTGAACATGAGTCACAATTCATTTTTCTGAATTGGTGTAGCTGTGCTTTCCCTCTAATGTAGGGTGACCAGCAAAACTGCAGTATGGTTCTGAATAGGTGAAACAGATAATGAGTAGGAAAAGCAAAGTAATACTAACTGTTGAGTGGTCTTTAGTATAATAAATTGTTTTTCCTCAGTAGGTAAAGCCAAGCGATATAATTCACTGAGTAAAAGGAGGAGACACTTGGCAGCTTGGCACCAGTACTAATGAAGCCAATAGCCTTCTCTGCTTTCTCCTTTTGGCTGGCTCTCCTTTTGGCTGGCTTCCTTGGCATACACATCACTGGCAGTTTTGTGAGAAGTCAGAAGAACCATACGCTAATTTTCACCAAGGAAAACACAATTCGCAACTGTAGCTGCTCAGCGGATATCCGTGATTGTGATTACTGCCTGGCAAACTTGATGTGCAATTGCAAAACAGTTCTGCCTTCTACCATGGAAAAAACTACCTACAATAGCCACCTGACCATTTGGTTCACAGACACCTCTGTGCTGGAGATGCTCCTCAACTTCACAAGGGTGTGGGATTTGAAGCTGTCCTTCTGTGGCACCACTCCTCTCCCAACAGAATACTTGGCCATTTGGGGACTTCGAAAGCTGCGGGTGAACAAGGTCAAGGGACAATTTCCAGAGCAGAGTGTAACCATCTACAGCAGCAGCAACAATGAAAAAGAAGACTCACTTGCAGTGCACAACAAAGACAGGCAAATGCTTGCCTATATTTCTTTTCTGGATACTTCACTTTTCAATGGATACTCTTTGCTGAAGTCATACAGCGTGGAAAACATCTCTAGTATCACGGAGTACTTTCCCAGCCTGCTGTACTCTGATGTTTTCTCAACCTCAGATAACAAGAGCTATGTTGTGACATTCATTTACTGAGTTATTTACCATAATCAGTAGTCGGAGGCAAACTGCTAAGAGAGAGATGAGACTTCTTTACGTCTGTTTGTTTGGCCATCAGGAGCTGTTATGGGATGGACAGTTCTGACTGTGATAGCATTCTACGAGGTGTTTAAAGTAAGACAGACTCATCAGACTAATTCAGTAAACACTTTCTCAAAGAACAAAGTAAATGTGAAATGACTGGTTTAGAAAGCATCGGTACAAATTCTTTTTATATATTGTAAGCTAAGAACTTAAATCTGCAGAAAAAATTGTTTTAAGGTTGTGCCTCAGACAGAAGTAAGACATAATCATGTGCCTCCAGTTGTAGAAGAAGCAGAGACACACGGAGAATCACTCGGGTCAGATGGCAGCTCGGGAGATCCAACCCCCTGCCCCAAGTAGGGCCACCTCTGGGATCAGACCAGGCAGCTCAGGGTTTTCTGCAGTTGGGTCTCAAAAACCCCCAAGGATGGAGCCTGCACAACTTGCCCCACTGCCTGCCTGTCCTCATGGGGAAACACTTTTCCATGCGTTAACCCCAGCCTTCCCTTCTCCAGACCAAGCAAGCCCCGTTCCCTCATGGCCACATGCACCAGCCCCTGACCATCTTGGCGGCTCTCCACTGGACCACTTCAGTTGATCCACATCCTTCTTGCACTGGGGCGGGGGGTGGGAGGATAAAACTCCATGCAGTACTCCATATGCAGTCTAGTAAGTGCTGGGACAAGGGGAATAATCCCTTGCCTCTGTCTGTTGGCTGTGCCCCTGTTAATACATACATACACTGCTGTCAGGTTCAAGGGGTGCGAGGTGGTCACAGGTTACTCAAACTGGGAGCACTGAATTGTCCTTGCTTTCCTCCGGTACTCAGTCAGAGCTGGGCACCCTCTGCTCGGGCTGGGCGGCACAGCCTCTAACGAAAGCAGGGACGAGTTAGGCAGGCAGACTCCAACCTCAGCGTAGAACCGCAGGTGTGTTTGGGGGACAACCAGGAAAGCTGTGTTCTCTGCCGAGCCACGGCACACATCACAGGAGAGCACTGGAAAAGAGGCCACATGGCAGGTGAGACACCGCGCTTGCAAAGGTGTTTTTCCCAGGGAAAGGCCCATCTCCGGCACGTTGGCTGTGCCGATGCCTGCAATTTCCCCAAACACAGAGAACTTGACTTCATCTTTTGTGATAATGGCAAGTTCTGCTCATGTTCTTGCCAATGAGAAAGACCTCCTCTGGTAAGGGAGGCGAGGCTTCCGGCAGACATGTAGCAGACAATTTTCAGACATGTTGCAGGAGAAAGAGGGCCTTCCCCTGAGAAACATACGTTGAGACTATTTATATAGCCCAAAGTCTGCTCCTTGCCCATGTCTGCAGGATTTGCATTCTGTAAGATACGATTAAGGCTGAGATACGATAAAGGCTTTTGGAATAGCAAGTCCTAACATAGCAAGTCTTCCATTGCCAGCAAAGGATTACATGAAATTGGAGTAAAATATGTGTACTGAGGTGAATGGCTATCAAGACTCTGAGGAAACAATGGATTTGTTTCAACAACTTTAAAGAAAGACTTTTTCTATAACTGTAATCAATGATGGAGCAGTTTTGTTAGGAAGCAAAACTTAATTTTTCACAATACTTAAGTAAATGCACACTTTCCATCACTGTGAGCTTTCCCACTGAAATCAACAAGGTGGTAACTTTTGAATTAAGCCGTAAGCCTTCTCCCCAAATCACAAATATTTCTAGCGATGCCTCTCACGATTGTGCTATAGGTTACAAAACTGTTAGGAGCTGGACCTGGGATGATAGATTTGCAGCGGGGTGGGGATGGATGTGTTCTGAGCATGTTACATGCCTTAAATGTATTACAGACACAGGCAAATAACTCATATTGTCTGCCCAGGAATTCCATGCTCCAACTGTCTGTGCAGACTACTAACCTTGCCTTCACAAACTGGCTAGTCACTAATCCTGCACAGGATAGTGTTATAAAAGAATAAAAATAGAGCTGGCACACACAAATATATTGATTTCTAAATGTTACCAACCCTCTCTAAAATCTGGGAAAATCAAACCTGAATGATCTTCAGCGAATTTGCTTAGGCTCTGCTGCCCTCTAGTAAAAAATGCGCTAAATAACACAGTACTTCTCCATCACCATGACAGCAGTGGCTGGCTGCTGTTGTTCGAAATTCACGTGTGCAACACTGAGAATGTATTCTGGCCTTGTTGGGAAGAAATCATGAGATTAATAAATCCATGGGTTTACTAACACTGCAAATTACAGTTTCAGTTACTTTTGCCACTGTAGTGTTCTGAATAAGGCTGACGTAAAAGACATTTTATTCCCATGCCCACATAAGCACTGCGGAGATTTTCCCGGAATCAGGAAAAAAATCCTCCTCCCAATTACATGTGCAGCAGAAATCCATGGCACTAATACTGCAGTGATCTTTTTAACTCCCCTGTTCTTCTCCAGCAGATACCAAGAACCTGATTCTCCCAATCTCAATTTTATAGGACTTTACCATACGAAAGAACTGGTTTAGAAGCTCACAGAATTTCTTCAGAGCAACGCATACAAAGCATATACCGCATACGTTGTACATTTTATTAGTTCTCTTGGTGGAAGTTTCTTTTGTCTACACATACACCACACGGAATGGTACATTAAGCATCACTCTGCAGAAATGACGTGATTTTGTGAATCTGTTTTCAATCTCAGGGCAAGATACTCACGCTTAACCACACTCAGCACTCCGGCATTTGATCATATATTTATAGCAATTAAAATGTATATACACAATGGTTTCATTCTGCACGTTATCAGGTTCAACCTGTATGCATTTGCCAGCCTGTAACCTTGACGCACGATTACTGGATACGCCAATCAACAGGACGCGAGGTAGGTTTTTTTCATATCAGAAAAAAATGGAAATAGGAGCTCTAAATTTACATTTTCCTTCCTAGCAGTAATTCCGCTGTGACTTTGGGAAGTCAATAGATTGATAACAGCACGACGGTAACACGACGCCTTCGACAGCAGGCCTTGCTGCGCAGCCAGAGGCGGCGGGCGGGCGGGCAGCCCCCGGCCCCCCCAGCCTCTCCTCCTGGGCAGGCTCCCGGGCAAAGGTGGGCTGCGCAGAGCCAGGCCCTGCCGATAGGGCGGGAAGGGTGAGAAGAGCTCCCTCCGGTGCCCGAGGCTCCTGCGTGGAGAGACCGTCTCTGGAAAAGGCCAGCCAACCTTCTGCACCTGCCACCAAGCTCAGTTTTCCCTTTAGGCAACGCGGGGCCCACCGAGCCCGGCTCGACTGGCTGCTGTTTCCCAGCCTCGCTGAAACCGAAGGCCAAAGGGCCCTGCACGGGAACGACGCTGCTACTTAGCGCCAGCGAAGAGGACTGCCACGTTACTGCCCGCCCCGCTCCAAGCCAGAAGCCAGGATCTCCTCAGGGCACTGCTCTGCTCTCCGGCAGAGGGCCCGGCTGACGCCAGCACTCCCGCCGCCCGGATGAGGGAGGCTGGGCGCTGCCTGCGTACTTGCACCCTCTCCGCACGCCGCTGCCGCCGTCCCCAAGCCGGTTGTGGAAAAGCAGCCCCCCGGGGCGGGGATGGGGAGGCCGAGGCCGGACGCCCGCGTTACCCCGGGGGCACACCGGCCGTCCCCCCCCCGCACGCTGCACTTCCACACCGGCCGCGCGCTGCAGCTCCTCCCGCGCCCCGCTCGCGCGCTGAGCGGCCACGTGACGCGCGACACCGGCTCGCGTTGCTTTTTCCACACAAGATGGCGGCAGCGGCGGCTCCTGGGAGAGGAAGAGGGGGGAGTGGCGGGCCGCTCTAGCCCCGGCTCTCCACGCTCCCCGGGGCGCACGCTCTATCCTCTGTCTCCGCCGCCTCTCTATGGTCGGGCGGCCGCTCGCCGTTGGCAGGCGGGCGGCAGCGGGCGGCGGGCGGCAGGNCCGGGCGCCCCAAGGAGAAGAAGCGGCCGCGGGAGAACAAAGAGGTTCCGCGGGCCAGCTTGCTCAGCTTCCAGGACGAGGAGGAGGGTGAGGCGAGGGGCTGCCCGCCCGCGGGCACCGGGGCCGCGCGGCCTTTGGCACGCTGCCGGCAGGGGTGGAAGGGACCCGGGGCTGGTCAGCCGGGCCCCTGTTTCACGTGTTTTATAAGGCAGTCGGGTTGCCCCGTGTGGCATGGGGGTGATGAGGGGCCGCATG
>VXBL01008816.1:113064-123755 GCA_013400195.1 Aramus guarauna
GGGGGGCGGGGATGCCCCGGCGGGGAGAGCCCCATCGGCCGCCGCCTTCGGCCCCGCTCCCTTCCCGGGCCCGGCCGGGCTCCTGCGGGGCCAGCGCGCTCCGAGCAGCGGGGTGATGTCCCGCGGGTTTAATTCCGGTTTAGCGGGATAGATTTTCTCTGCTTCTGTAATGCTGGTGCCTGTTGCACCCGTGTTGCGCTCCCTGGAACTGGGTGGCTTGCGGGTCAGGGCGCGGGCTGTAGCCTGACCTGGGTTTGTGCGGTAGCAGGTATTAGGCCCAGGGCCTGTGCAGCCTGCCTTGCCTCCCCCTAGAACCAGCACCGCTGCTCGAGGGGCACCTTTCCTGCAGCTTTGCATCGAATTTGTTTTCATCTGATGTAGCTGGTGTTTGCAGGTCACGTTGGACTGCCTGTTGCCTTAGCAAACTCCATGTGAAGCCACTGGTGTTTTGTTGTAGAGTTAGTTCATCTAGTTCATCGTTCACGAGGTTTATTAGATTAACCTTCACAAAGAATGGAAAATGGGGTTGAGCAGCTTCTGGACTTCAGCTTTTGAAAAGTAGCATAGTTGTGTTTGTCCGGTGTTTCAGCTAATAATTCTGCAGGATTCCACCAGGTACTGCACTCATTAATTGGTCCGTTCACAGATAATCTGAATATGGATAATAGTTATTACATATTAAAAATGATCAAAGCACTCCTCAAACTCCAGAGTTTGTTGCATCCCAGAAGTTCAGGGTGAACGATGAGCTTATTTTTGTGATACCTTTTGTCAGCCGGAAGAGTTAGTATGCATTTTGAATTCTCTTAGAAGGAATTCTCTTGTAAGCACTGGAACTTGGATTCTAAGACTAGTGATTTGAAATCTTGACAGAAATACTGGAAGCATGGAATCACACTGTAGATTTAAAAAAAGCCCAGACACGTGTGGATTTCCTACATCAAACTTTGATTATTTTTTTTCCTGTGCTATTTAGTTCTTTAACTTATTGCATACCTTTTAATAGGTGGTAGTGCTGCAGGTATGTGAACTGGTAGTGCAACCAAAACCAGCAATTCCCTTACACATTAGTTGTGTATGTATATGGCTGTGAAAAGACTGTTGACCCAAAATGTTGGGGGTTCGTGTTGTTTTGTTCCAAATTCATGGTCACTGTGAAGGATCAGCTGGTTTTTACTTCTTTATTTTAAAAAAGAAGGATTACTACAGTCAGATAAAAGCAGGCCATGTGTGTACACTTTTATGTAACTTTTGCCTTGCTTTTCCTTGAGCATGTTGAGCACATTTGAAAATGGCCACAAAAAGACGAGGTAGACAGGAGTCCACATGAAAGGATAAGGGACTGGTTTTGTTGCAACAGTGCAGCTGTAAAGTCACAGTAAATTACGTTGTTAGTAGCATTTATTAAGTCTAGGTACAAAATGAAGAGATATAGGTAAGTATATTTCTTGGCAGGTCTAATGTAATGTTTTCCAACTTCTCTTTTAAAGAAACTGAAGAAGTTTTTAAAGTGAAGAAATCAAGTTACAGCAAAAAGATTGTAAAACAATTGAAGAAAGAATACAAAGAAGATCTCGAAAAATCAAAAGTTAGAACAGAGGTCAATTCTCCAACAGATGGTAACTGCAAAAATAACAGTAACTTTTGTAATAGAAGAGATTAAGTACTGTAAATACAGATTACTTGTTTTCAAGATGATTTGCTAGTATTTTCAGAGGATTTGGCATTTAGAACTGAAGTAAAGCATGCATTAAATGTGTTCATTTGAACCTAAGAAATGCTCTTCTGAGGCTGGTAGAGAGTACGTTGATTCTCTGTCATGTGGAGACGAATGTAGAAGGATGAAACTTCTCAGCCAGCTATACTGTTGTCAGTAGACCTCAGTGGTTCCTATATTTCGGCTCTGTGTATGTCAAATTAGTTTCTTCCTATTGAATTAGGAAAGAATTAAATTAGAGCCATGTCTGGTGTTTATCTGACATGACAGGATGTGTCCTTGTAATGCATCTTCTCAAAAAGGAAGATTCTGGGGTGAGCAGAGTGGTGTTCTTTGTTATTGAGTAAATTATTCAGCAGCTACCTGTTTCAGGACTTGGACCTTAGAGTAGACTTGATGATTAAGATGACAGGATGAAAGTTTTGGAGCAGAAGGATCTTTTAACAATGTACAGTCCTCCAGAGCTTGGAATAGAACCAAGGATTTCAATTTCATTATACTTCTGCTGTTGTTTTTTGGGAAGCTGATTGATAAAGCGTAATGATTCCTTTTCAACTTAGGTTTTTATGTAGAGTAATAACCTATAATGCTATACGCAGAAACTGAGAGGCTTATGATCTAAATATTGCAGTGGTATAGCTGAAGCATATAAGAGTTGAACATGGTCCCAATACAGAAAATTGCCCTTTTTAAAGTTGATTAGATTAGTATTCTAAAAATCTTAAAGATTTGAAAAGACTTTGTCTGCATTAAAAAAAAAAACCAAACCCACAAATGCTTTCTTACTAGAATATTTAAGTTGGGTATGCATTGGTATGGGGCATGAGCAAACCCAGAAATGGTTATTTCTGTGGCAATGCTCAGGTGATTGGTGGAAACCTGGATCTTAATTCTTGCTTCTGTTACAAAGGTGCTTTAAAAATTGCATTTTGTACATGGCTAGTATGTGCTTATTTTCCGTTTGTCTGTTTTGCAGTCTCTGTAGTTGGTTTGGTTATAGTGCAAAGATCTCAAGGCTGCTACTGAGTCAGTAGTCTGGATTTTCTAAACAAACGCTGAAGTCTAAAAACTCAGATATGTGCAGCTTGGGTTAGATAGCCAGATTTAACGTGCATTTTTTTACATAATATTTGTACCTGCTGCCTGATGTAGGGTAACACCCAAGAGGAGAATGAAAGGGTTTGAAATGAGTCTGTTGTTGTGGTGTAAGGCAGGCAATGCTTTTTAATTCCGTATGTAAGAAGATATGTGAGGGTTGCACATATAATCTTAATTATTGAGTTCCCTCACTTTTTTAATACTTGGCAATATGGAGAATGTTTAGTGGTAGTTGGGGTGTCTGTTTTCTCAAATTTTATTTTGAGAGGATGTCAGTGACTTAATCACAATTGAGAAGGCATATTTTACTAGATCTCAAACAATAATATTACCACTTAACATTTTCATTTGAATTTTACTTTTGGTTGTTAGACCTTAAAAAATACTTCTGAGTGATCTTCATAAAAAGAGTAAAACATTGGCTTTGTTGTCTTACCAGTCGAACGACCACTAGAAAAGACAGGACATATTAAAGATATAGGTCAAGAAGATGGGACTGCAAACAGTGAGCATGGTGAAGAAGAAATGGAAGTTGAAAGTGAGAAGGAAGAAGAAAAACCAAAAGCCGGTGGGGCTTTTTCGAGTGCTCTTTCATCACTGAACGTTCTCCGCCCAGGTTGGTTATTGTAATATGTCCGATGTCTTAACACATGCTTTAGCCAGTGTTTACAGCAGACTAATGTATTTGAGAGATTAGGAAAGATTTTCCAGCAATGTGTCCAGCATCTGAGAATTCAAGAAACTGCTGTTTTCCAAAGCTGTTCAATTTTACAGGCCTTACGAGAGAAAATATTTTACTACAGAATGCTTCATCTTGATGTCAAAAGCAGGAATTTGTCTTTCAGTGATGGCAAACTGTAAGAAAGTCTAGATTTGGAGTAGGTGACTTAACATGAATTTTAACGGCTTCCTATTAAAATTCTGTCTTTAGTTTGAATGTCTCAGTTACAGGTCTGCAAGGTATCTCAAATGTTTTCCTATCTCGTTTTGTCTAATGAGGTTCTAGGCAGCCCTGAGGCCAAAGAAATCAGTCTGAGAAAGTATTCTTGAAACTAGTATACTAATTGTTAGCTAACTTGTGGGTAGCCTGCTCCCCAAATAAAAGATGGATGTCCTGGGTGCACAGACTTGGCCATAGTTCAAGGGAAGAAGAATTTCCTACTTGTCTCCTTTTAGGATTAGTTGCAAAGTGGTGTGATATCTACGTTCTTGCATCTCTAAAGATATTACTGGCTTGAATAGAGTATCTCATGTCAAGTATAAAGAGAATCTGAAAGTTAACCTTTTGTGTGTGCCTAATCAGAGTAAAAATTATTCATATTTCAAAAAATTTATTTTGGGGAACCATTCTTTATATGACTTATGTAAGTTGCATTAATTTTGTAGTCAGGATTTTAGATATTTAATTTTTATTTTTTTTTTTAATTAGAGCTGCTTTTCTTGTTTCCCCTCGATTGTACAGTCTTCACATATTAGCTCTCTGTGGTTTGGTGTCCTCTTAACCTCTGAGCAGTCATCATCTGTTGAAATGGCCGATGTTTTTTGTTCCCCCAAAATAAGAAAAGTTGGGAGCAATATCAGGACAGGAAGTGACACAGTCAAGAACCTCGTTTTCTTCCTCGCTTCACAATAGTCAGCTCATGTAAAGGGCTTCCTCTTTAGGAATCTTTCCCATAGAAATATCAGGTTCCTGCTTTTAGGGCACGTGAGCTGCTGGAAGCAGAGCCAGACTTTCTGGGAAAGATCCCAGCTTTGAGAGTTTCTGGTCAGAAAGTTTGCATGTGCAGCTTGTAAGTTGCTTGCAAATGTTTCTGTAAGTATGGATACTTTTTTTCCTCTCATATTTTTTTCTGTTTGCAAACATGATTTGGTAGGGCAGCAAAGATGAATAATTGTTTAGTTGTAATACCTGTTTTGTTGCAGTGGTGGTTTAACGGTGCAAACATCTATCTTTAGGAGAAATTCCAGATGCTGCTTTTATTCATGCCGCTAGGAAAAAGCGTCAAATGGCTCGTGAACTTGGAGACTTTACCCCCGTTGACAGTGAACCAGGTAAAGGCCGCCTTGTTCGAGAAGATGAAAATGATGCCAGTGATGATGAAGATGATGACGAGAAGAGGAGGATAGTTTTTGCAGTGAAGGAAAAATCCCAAAGGCAAAAGATTGCTGAGGAAATAGGTAAAACCTTTTTAGGACAGCTGATAAACATTCACACTGTTTTCACTGCAACTGCTCCCATTCAACATTTTTAAACAATGTGTTTGAAAAACAGGCATGAATATGGAGTTGTGTTCCATTTCTAAGGAAAAGTAATGCATAATGGAATCTGCGTATAAAATTCTGAGCCCAAACTATGTTCCTGTGCTTAGAAACACACAACTTTACTGAATCTGGTAGAAACTTACGCTAAGGATCAATCAGTATTGTTTCTGTACTTTGTTTTTTAAGTAGTATATAGTTGTGAAAAGAAAAACATTTGTTCTTTGGTATAGCATTCTTCTTGCTGACAAGCAGGTAGAAGAACCTTTTCGAAAAGAAGAATTTGTAAGATACATAGAATTTTAACATGAGAGGGCTTTACCAGCAGTTAATTGCAAATTTACCCATTGGATTTTTTAATTGGAACCTCTGTCACAATAATTCACAGGCTAGTATCCTTAATTCCTCGTGAAGAAGAAAGAAGGATGCGCTGAGATGTTTCCACTGAAGCATGGTCTCTCAGGTTTTTGAACTCATGGCCCTTCCTGTGAATAAATTGTCGTCTTTTTGTTACCTGTTTCACTCGTATTTAGGTATCGAAGGAAGCGACGATGAAGCACTAGTGGCTGGGGAGCAAGATGAAGAACTCAGTAGATGGGAACAAGAACAGATACGGAAAGGAATCAACATACCTCAGGCATGTATTTTGTTGTGAACACTTTTTTTGTTTGTTTCTGCACATATTGGCTAAATCCATTACAAACGAATAGTTTACAGATGGCTGCTTTATCTGAGAAGTTCAGTGTGTAACTTCTGATATTCTTTAAAGAGAAAAGAGAGGAAAGATTTTAAGTATTTGGTGGTATCTGTTTCGTTAGTCTCTCTGTTCTGGGTAGATACTGATTGATTGTAGTGCTGTTAACCAGCATTTGTTTGCAGCCTAAAACACAGCTTGAATAATGCCATTTTGAAGAGACCTCTGTTCTTGTTTATCACGGCGTTTGTAGAGTCTGTGTAAACAGTGTGTGTTTCTTTGATTTTTTTTTTTTTTATATCGTGTGTCGCAGCACAGAGTTGGAATTTGTAGCAGGTCGTATCATGTGTTGTCTGTGCATTCATAGTGAAGTTGCCACTCAGTTGAAGAGGATAGTTTAAAAAAAAAAACTTCAGCAAAATCACAACCAAACATGCTGACTCTGAGAACCTATGTCATTCTATTAAATAGAATAGCAAAACTTACTCTATCAAATAGAATAGCAAAATTTAGTATAGTTCTAAACACTTGGTAATTGTAGGAGTTACAAGCTGGTTAACATTGTCATTTAATAACTTGTTATAAGTATAAATACTTACAATGATAATGATACCAAGAGTTTGTGCATTTAAGAAGGGGCTTCTGAGGGAATTTTTCTTCTATCTTAAGTGTTGGAAGTTCTACACTTAAATCCACCTGATAATTACATGTACCTGCCTCCGTTTTTCCACTCTATAACATTTGAGATGCGGGGGGAAAAAAAAAGTTTCTCCTTTCTTTAAAATCTAATATGGTACAACTGCATTTCTTCTTCCACTAGGTTCAACCAAGTCAGCCTGCTGAAGTGAATAATCTGTACTACCAGAACACTTACCAGACACTGTCTTATGGTTCATCATATGGCATTCCATACACTTATGCTGCGTATGGATCATCGGAAACCAAGTCTCAAAAAACAGATAATACAGTTCCTTTCAAAACTCCCAGTAATGAGATGACTCCTGTTACTATTGATTTGGTAAAGAAACAGCTTAAAGACAGGTAGGACAGACCATCTTTTTAGACTTAAAGACCTGTTCCCTAGCTTTCTGTTCCTCAGGCGTCTTTTAGTCTTGGTGAGCAAACACAGAGTTTCATCGCTGGAAAAGTACTGACTGGCACATCCATTAAAAAAAAAAAAAGGGGAAACAAAAAAAGCTCAAAGTGAAGATGACATTGACACTTTGTTCGAAAATCTCCTTGGATTGCTTCTCTGGAAGTGAAGCTTTAAATATGAGGCCATTGATCTTGTTGAAGACAGGTCTGAGTTGCATCTTCTGGACACTGCACAGTCTTGTAGTCAAGAATTGAAAGGCCAGTGAGGTGTTTAGCTTGTCAAGTTGCATTCTTTTAAACTGTGAATCAGATTCCCCCCCCAAAGTAGACAAAGAATTAAAATTTTAGTGTATACAGGGTTTTTTTTGGTTTAAACACTATAATCTGCTTATCAGGTACGCAAAAGGTCCTACTGAATGAACAACCCAATTGCAGTGAGAAATCATTTGTAATGAACAACTTGCACTTTAGATGTCTTCAAAATTGGTTTGTATGCCCCTTGTAGTGTTACAGCCTTTGACAGTGAATCAAGTTAATAGAGGAATAAGACTGCTTTGTATAAGCTATAGGTCTTCCCACCGCCCCCCCCGCCATGAAACCTTTCCTCCCAGTTTTACTTTAGGGCCAGCACTATTCTGAGCACTATGAACTCCTGTAAAAATATGTGGGAGTGGGCAGTGCAATGCACTCAGCATAGTCTAGCAAATTTACATAGAGAGGGGAGAAAGCGACGAATGAAGGTTAGAGAATATGTCTGAGTATTTCCCATATATAGACTTGGTACTTGCGCTGTCTGTTTAATATCTCAACGGTCTGAAATATACAGACTTGTGGATGTAAATTTGCTATTTATCCGTTGCCCTTCAGGTTGGACTCTATGAAAGAATTGCACAAAGCTAATCGGCAGCAATATGAGAAGCATCAGCAAAGCCGAGAGGACTCTACCAAGGCAATTGAGAGATTAGAAGGGTCTTCTGGGGGTATTGGTGAACAGTATAAGTTTTTGCAAGAAATGCGAGGGTATGTCCAAGACTTGCTTGAGTGTTTCAGTGAAAAGGTAAGGATGCCAAAACATTCATCTTTTTTCAAAAAAAAAAAAAAAAAAAAAAAAAAAAAAAAAAAAAAATAGGGACTCTTAGTACATGCCAAACACCACATCTCCCTCTGTTTTCAAAAAAAGTCCCCTGAGAACATAGTCTTCTACAGGTTTGGTTATTTGAGGGTTAAAAAGATAACTTTTCATCATACTAAGTTGGTTATCAGAAACCTATCTTTCACAGTGTAAGAGATCACTGACTTTAGATTGCCTAAAACCACTCTTAGATTATATGTATTTAGGATTTTGGTAGATATTCTGGCATTTCAACTGTACTCAGGTGCTGCTTTTTACTTGTGTTGGTATCAGGTTAACAAAAATAAGGGCTGACTTACAACATTTGCTAGTTTCTGGAATGCTTTATGGACACAGTAACAAAGATTTGTGTTTTGTGTGTTGTTATAAACTTCTTCCTGCCAGGCAGTTTCATGTACTTGGTTTAAAACTTGCTCTAGTGTCTGAAGGAGAAAAGTCTTAAAACTAGTATAGCTGTCTGAAGATAACCAAACTTAAAAATATACTTTTCTGTAGTGTGATACTTTGTATGTGTCTAACTTGAAAACTTATATTTTTCTTATGTTATTCATTATGCTTTAATTAATTATTGTTGTAACTATAACAGGAGCTCCTGAATATATATATATTTATATATATATATTACACACAGAGAGGAGCTGTAAAATTCAGTTAGCAGTACATAGGCTATTTCTTCATTGCCTTCTGACTTGAATACAACAGTATAGTATCTTCTTAATATGTTAGCTGTCAGAATTACTTGAGTCGTTGAAGCTACTGCTTACCTAACTTGTTAGGTGTGGGAGAGGAATATAAAAGCATTCTGGCTGCTAGTCGGTAAGACATTAATTACCCAGCATTAGTGATAGCGGGAGAGTCCCATCTTCAGTCCTGTCAGTTGAAGAACAGCAATGTCATGAACAAACCCAGGAAGTGTGGACCAGTTAATTCACACAGCTAATTGATTAGTTACAATAGATACTGTTGACTGAAGAAGCAGCATTCCTGAGTCTGTATTGGCATTAGCTGGTGAGGGGTAGTAAAGGTACTTTCCTTTGCAGCTCTGTCAGTGCTGGTTGCCCAGGTGCCTAAATTCCTACTTAAAAATAACTCTTTCTCTGAGATCAATTTGTATTTCAGAAGACAAGTTAAATACCTATATCTCTATTCAGCATTTGCTTTCTAAAGACCTCTTGTTAAATTTCTTTTGTGGTAACTATAAGCCATGTCTGGAGGTTCTCTTTGATAGCCCCGATGTATGTTCAAATATTGTCTTGAAACAAAATGTTTTAGAATGCACTGTTCCAAGTATAAACCAAGCCTCTCAGTCTCCCAGATCCTGTATAAACCAGGAAAGCTTACTGTTAAATAATAGTGTGACAATTTCAGTTCAGTTTGTAGGAAGGTTATTGATCTATCTAGCTATACTGGTAAATAAATCAATTCCAGCTGTTATGCAGCAAATTAGCTGCTGATAATTTAACAAACAGGCTCGTTAAAGTTGCTTTCTTACAATTGCTTGCCTGGCAGTTGGTCTTTTAAGGATCCTACACCTGGACACCTTCCTTCCCCTTCCCACCCTGCCCATAGCCCACCTGCCATGCCAGTCCATTGAACTTTTCAGATGTGAATTTTATCGTCTTATGCTTCTCAGGGGCATTCACAGAGTTTTGCTGTTTTCAGTTGGAGGCTGCTGCAGTACCTGGATGTACAATGAGTTGCAAAATTAGGAGGGGACGTGGTCAGTTTAACAGGAATATTTCATTTATTATGATCTATATATTCCTCAGTTCTTTGCCCAGATAATCTGTTTTGGAATTCAGTGCTTTCAGCATGACAAAAGTACTATTCAGTTCAAAACCTGTGGCCCACAGGACACTGCGGGGTTTTCTAAAAAGTGGACGGGGGGAAGGGGACAAAATAAAGTAATAAAATCAGTATCAGTTTTTATTTAAATGAAATAATGAAATGCAGCAGGACAGTAAATTCTTCTTATCTTTTGTGTCTAGAGATAAATTACCTTCAGCTTTTTTGTAGAACCTGTGGCCCTGACTTCTTCATATTTAAAGTGTGTGTTTATAATATGTAATATATGTACTTGTTATGATTATAATATACATAAGCATATAAAATGTGTATCCATAAATGTAGTAACAATATTGTGTGTATATGTGTGTGTGTGTATATACACACACACACATACATACATGAACACATATCCTAAATATATGTAAAGCTAGGTCCCTCCTTATCCTTTCAAATATGATGCTTTGATGTTTTGTCTTTATTTTATTAGGACTAGTCATGGTTTTTAGTGAAATTCACATTGGTACTGATCTGAATGAGGAAGTGGTTTGCCGAAGAAGCAGTAATGGGTTCACAGTATACTTGTCCACTCCAAAAGAGTGCATTCCCCTATGGTTTTCTTGTATGTCTATTGACTTTGTTTTGGAGAACAAAAAATATCATCATAAATTAGGCTTTCTTCTCCTACCATCTTATTTCTGCACCTATTCACCATGTTCAATCCTTCGTGACCCCTGATCAAGCAAAACCATTTTGTTTGTATTCTGTTTTAAAGAGATTCTGAATGTTAGAAACACTTTGCTCATTGGTAGGGTGCAGTGGAGAGTACAATGAGACAGCTATTATGCAAATTTTAGAAAACAAGCAATAGAAATGTCAAGTCCTCTATATTTTCTTCCCCCCCCCCCCCC